>OY728146.1:1288652698-1288987010 GCA_963277665.1 Viscum album
AATGGATCATGCTAATTAACTGGTGAATGTGATAATGGGTTAAGTATTTATGATGATTCATATGTTTAATGAAATGTTAATTGTATATGATATGTGTATTGGTTGTGTATGGTTTGTGATATGGTATATTTTTTAAATTAAATAAGAATGTTCCAATGGATTGGTAGTTTTGGGGTATTGGAATTGAGTATCTATGACCATGGGTTGGGTTAGACTGAGGCTCTAAACCCCACCCATATAATGAATGGGTTAGGGAAGGGGAATGAGGATTTATTCCCCTAACAGATTCATTTAATGAGACTTCCTAGACCAAGGCTCTAAGGTAAGTGTAATGTAATGGTTTGTGAAATATTTATCCCTAGTGAGATAGGAAACTTGACTCATTCCCTTATGATAGAAATTGACTAGTTTCATCCATTATGTAAATAATGTAAATGCCTAACCCATGGAACAAGTGAATAATATGTATTAAGTGATAAAAGTGGTTGAATTGAATATTGTTAACTAATGGTATCCCAGTGTCATGAACCAGCCTGGGTACCCTGGAAACCTGATTACTAAGACAGTCCTAACATGGACTGAAGGGAGTTCCTAATCTCCACGGGTCAGTGACTAGTACCTGGCATTATACAACCGGTAAGTGGGAACATATTTTCAACAAAACATAGCATAATCAAGAAAAAAAAATATAGTATTCATAAAAAAAACTCTATTGGGAGTAATGTACCATACGTCAAAAATGAATTAAATCCCAATGTACTTCAACCCAATAACCAAAACAAAGGGAAACCCCCCAATTCCCTGAGGACACAATTCACCACATCCAAGGTTTAGCAGCTAGATCTACCTCTAAGAGATCATTTCCCCTTGCTCAAACCTAGAAAAAGATAATCTTCAAACACTCAGAGGCATATATATGGTGAGAGCTAAAAATACTAGTAGGGTATCTCCATGGATTCCATAATATATACTAATAATATATTAACCAAATGCATTATTTCACTTTTTAAAATAAATAGGTTTTTATTTTCAAATCATATTTAAACACTTCATGCTATAAAATTCAAATGATGGAAGAAATACATTAAGCAGAGACTTTAAAAGTGATGGAATATTTATAAAACAATTTCTTAAATAAAAAAATTGTATAAATTTTTTTATATAAATTCATAAGACATGCAAATAAGTTTTACAACATTGAAATGCATTTATATCTCAAATATTAAACAAGATAGAAACATGGTCATTTTCCAAATAGGTACAAAAGTTTCAGGATATAGGGCACCACACTCTCTAAGTGGTCGTAGTAATATGTGTACACACACATCCCCCTAAAACTGACCAAATGTGACTCACCACCATCTAATTGGGTATGTTTCTTGAAACATGTATGTTTTAGAACATTTTAATAACATAGAGTGTGTCCAAATAACTTACTAAATACCTAAGTCTTGCATGTGCTCCTAAACAATCAATTATAGGAAATTTATTTTAAGACTTATTAAATTAAAATTAAATTTAATTACTCCATTTCAATTCCAATTTTCAATTTAAAACCAAAATGGGTTTTAATGAAAAATATTCCTCTTTAACAATATAAAACCATTGTGTTTCTATCAAAACTTTTTAATCCATTTTCACAAGTTTTAAATCCATTCAAAACCAATTCCATCAATCTCACAATTCATTCCCACAATTAAATTCATAAATTTAATCAAATTCTTTTCCATCAAAACTCCAATTTAAATTAAAAAATTTAAATCAACCAATTTTCATAAATAAACCCCAATTAAATGAATTTGGGGGTTTTACCAATTATCATGCCAAAACATTTAAAATATCCCAATTAAATAGAATTTTATTTTATTATTTGAACAATTTATATAGAGTTTGAGAAATTGAATTTAAATCAACAATTTAAATAAATCAAGAAAATTCTATGTTAATCAATTTGGCTAAATAGGATGGAATCACCTACCTTATTTTGAAACACCACACTCAAAATAGCACCCATCAATGATAAAAAAAAGGTGTAAAAGTCCTAGAATAAAAACTAGAGACAATATCTAATAACACAAATCATATATCCAACAATTTAAAAATGATCTATTGAAATCTTAAAGTAGGAGAAAGAGAGAAAGATGAATAATGATGGAGAAACATTAACTGGGAATCAAAGTGAAACCACAACGATGATCGAATGTCGAACATGAGGATTTGAAAGGGTTGGAAAGATCCAAGATCTCTTGGGGAAGGATTTGGGTTGAAATAAATGACAATAAAGAGGAAGGAAAAATATATCTTAGTTGTGATGTCTAACATTAAAAAATGAATATGGGGTATTACATGACATGTAATACCATTTCACATCGTGAAATAGTTAAGATTTTTAACTGCTAAAAAACGTGTCACCTCGAATTAAAAAATGACATTATGAATTAAAAAAAACTAATATTTAAGTCATTAAAATTTTTAAAGGATCTTAACATCATGTACCATTTATATCATGGAGCCTTTCATGACTTGCCTTCAGAAACCATTACACATCGTGTAACCCTGTTACACTGCATGTAACCCTCTAACAGCATATAGAAAGGGATGGGTAAAGTGGAGAGTCCATAAAATCTATAATGTTACCATTATAGGTATCCTACCAATTCATTCTCAACCCAAACTAGTCAATGGAAAGGAAAATCCATGACAAGGTTAAAGTCATACCTTTCAGATTAGTAACGGGATGTTACAGCCTCCCCACCATAAACACTTTCAGTCCCCAGAAATCCTATGAAGAAGTTTTCTTGATAAAAATATTATCTCACTTCTCTCTCATCAGTTATAATTTTCCCACATCTCATGATTATCAAAACCATTCTTAAATGGCACATGAATCAGAGGTATCTTCCTCCCGTGAAGTACCTTGGTCTCAGAATCAACTATCATGACCGGCTTCTTTGGCAAAGATAAATCAAGTTCAATCTCAAGATTACTCCAACTCAAAACATGATATGTATCATAAAAACACTTACTCTATTATGATACATGGAATGTTTCATGTATCTACATTAGTTATCATGGAAGTATTAAATGGTATGAACATCTCCCCACTAGCTCAACAGCCTCAAAATATCCCAAAAAATGAGGAGAAATCTTCCCTTACGTCCCAAGACATCAATAAAACAAATGGGGTGAAACTTTCAAGAACACCTAGTCAGAAACTATAAATTCCAAAGTTATATGGTGACAATCAGTATAAGACTTCCATTAGTTTTTTTCAATCAAAATTCTCTAATGGATCATCTGAATCTTTGATATCGTCTCTTGCACCAAGCTTAGTCCAACCAGGAAAATTCCACCAATCTTCGACCAACACAACATAGATTTACAAGTTCTTCCATACAAGGCCTCAAAAGTTTCCATTATAATAAAAAATGGGTAACTATTGTTATAAGAAAACTCAACCATACCCAAGTGATCATCCCAAGCCCCACCAAAGTTGAAAACACATGTAGAAAACATATCCTCTAGAACCTTGATAGATCTCTCTGTCTGGGCATCCGACTGCAGATGGTAGGTCATGCTCAAACAGACCTGAGATCACAATTCTTCCTAAATTCCTCACGAAAAGAAAGAATTTATCCAAGTATCCTTATAAAAAACTACAGTATATGGAAATTTATGAAAAAAAACAATCTCTTTCACGTAGAGACTTCCCAACTCCTCAACTTTGGTTGTATCTCGAATGGATATGAAGTGAGCTGACGTGGTCAACCAATTGATCACAACCCATATCTCATTATTTTTTCTCTAGGTATAAGAAAACCAAATCAAAATGTCCATAGAGATTTTATCCAACTTTCAAGTAGGTAATTGAAGTGGATGAAGTAAAATTGAAGGTTTTTGATTGTAAACCTTAACCTACTGTCATGTACAACAACATGAGACAAATTCTAGAATCATACACCTCATAATGGGCCACCAGAACTATCATCGCATATCATATAATGTCTTAGTGATTCATGGGTTCAAAAACCACTAGGAATTATAAAAATCCCCCATCATGGCCTATCTTTCTTATAACGGCACCACAAAGTGATTTTGATATCATAGAACACCTTATTTTGAGAATAACCACTAGTTCATTATCTCTCTTCCATAAACAGGGTCTCTAATTATATGGAATTCATCATCAAGCTCTTTATCCTAAAAAATCATCTCAAGAAGATCAGATTTCAACTAAATATTGGCTAAATAAACATCAGCCTCTTTCTCCCAAACTCCAATATGCAATTGTGAAAATAGAGCCATCAAATTACACTATTCCAAAGATTCTTTCACTTTCTATGTTACAATTTTTATGCTCAACGCATCTGAAATGACATTCCATCTCCTTAGGGTGTAGGAGATGTCAAATTCAACATATTTTAGTTAATACACACAACACATCTGGTGGAGATTCAAATATTTTTTAGAAAATATATAACTCAATATTTTTTGGTCTGAATACACATTAAAACTTTTTCCAAAAAGGTAGTGTCTTCAACACTGAAGCACAAGAATCACATTAACAAGTTCAAGGTCATGGGTAGGATAATTCTTCTCATGTGTCCTAAGCTGATGAGATAAATAAGAAACTACATAATCACCCGGTATAAGAACGCATCTCAAGCATAAACCTGATGCATCAAAAAATACCACGGAACCATGATCGGCCAGTGGAAGAGTTAACACCAGTGCAGTAGTCAAAATACATTTTATCTCAACAAAATAACTCTTAAATTTATTATTATAAGAAAACATCACCCCCTTCTGAGTTAGAGTAGTCATCAGAGAAGCTAAATTTGAGAACTCCTTCACAAACTGATGATAATATCTAGCTAAACCTGATAATCTTCTAATTTGGAAGACATTTCTTGGTTTCTCTAAAGTTATAATAGCCTTTACCTTCTTAGGATCAATTGATATACCCAGCTAAAACACCACTTGTCCCAAGAGTTTCACTTCCTGAATCCATAAATCACACTTTTAAATCATAGAGTATATTCTATTATTTATCAATAGACATAGGACTATCCTCAAGTGATGCACTTGATCCTCCTCATATTTAGAGTTAATGAGGATGTCATCCATAAGGACTAACATAAAGGTTTCCAGATACTCATGGAAGATCCTATTCATTAGATCCATTAAAACTAAAAAAATCATTTGTTAGACCAAAGGGCATAATAAGGTTCTCATAATGGTCATACCTACTCTAAAAGGTAGTTTTCTGAATATCAGATTCTTTTATCCTCAATTTATGGTAACTAGATCGGAGGTTAATCTTTGAAAACAACTTTTCCCCTTTCAACTGATCAAAAAAATCATCAATTTATGGCAATAGATACTTATTATTCATCATAACTCAATTGATCTTTTGATAATACACACATAAGAGAAGAGAACCATTAATTTTCTTAGAAAAGAGAACTATCACCACCCAAGGTGATGCACTAGAGTGTATAAATCCTTTATCGAGAAGATAGTCTAAGTAGGACTTCAACTCTTTCATTTTAGCTACAACCATTCAGTAAGAGGGAATTGAAACTAGTTGAGTGTCAATCATTAATTCAATAAAAAAATAAACCTCCCTTACTGGTAGAAAACTAGAGAAGTCAGAAGGAAACACATCTGGAAAATCATTGAAGATTGGAGGGAGATCACCACTCATTGAATCCCACTCCATATCAAAAGCAAACACTGATATCACTTTCCCCAATTCTGGATAAGAAGGTCTGGCTCTACTCAACCTTGGGTCCCATTATCCTTGAAAGATAAGAGGCAAACCACTGGATATAGTATGGTTGATCCATCAAAGATACTAATCAATCATGGATTTATTAGTAATGAGCCAATCCATCCTGAATATGATGTCATTAGATTTCATGTCATGGAATAGAAAACTCCAATCCATCTCGACATCGGATAGAGAGAAGACATAAGAAGGACTATGGAGACCCTGCTCTCTCTTTGTACGAAGGGTTGTAGTAATATCTATTGCATAATATAAAATCTATATATAAAGATTAGGTAGATTAAAAATATGGGTTGAAATAAACAAGTGAGATGCACCAGTATCAAATAAAAAAGTCACTAATGATGAATCTATAGTAATGGTACCTCTCATAGTGGTTGGACCCATATTTTCACCCTATAGATACTCTTTCACTGGGTGAAGTAGATTCATTATGGATTCTTGTGGTTGTAACCCTTTTATACATGAAGCATATGATTTTCTTAGAGTTTTAGGAGGATTTGACAATCTTATCAGACTATACAGAGTAGAAAAGTTATGGTAGAATCTATATAAGTGTCCTAAGCATCTGTAGGAGCTATAGTTCTTGGGTGACTTAGTGAAAACACTCTTATAATTTCCTATCTTTCCACACTGACAGAAAATCAAAGGACTTCCTCCTGGCACTATAGGGTGTCTAGAATCAATATACCATCAAGAACGATCATGAGAATCATCACACTTCTATTTTCCCTTGAAGGAAATCACACCAACACTATGAGAGAAAGAAACTCTTGATAATACTAAATTTCTATCCAGGTCCATATCAACCATCATCCCCTAATCAAGTACATTAGTATATGTGGGAAGCTTTAGCAGGAAAATATGATAACAGATATCTGATTGAAGTCCCAACTCAAACCTTCAAGCCTTCATCCTCTCATTATATACAATCGTAGGTGTAAACTATATGAGTTCAAAAAAGTGACTTGAATACTCATTCATGGTTCTATCAGCTTTCTCAAGATTAGAAAACTCAACATCATTGGCCATCACCATAGAATCTAAATAGAACTGATTGATGAAAAGAATATTGAAATTTTTTTCCTGTATAATCCCTTGTGTTTCTTCATTATCACTATCATGTCTCTCTATCTCCTGCTTAGTCCTTCAATCAAGAAGGTGGAACATTTTACCTTGATGTCATCTAGTGTCTCCAAGAAATCAAACATGCATTATATCTTTCCCAATCATTCCTTGGTATGTTGAGGATAAGTGGATCCTTTTAAAATTGGTGGTCTCTAGTGAAGGAAATATTAATAATGATTTCATAGAACATCCCTTATTGATCCACACCTGGAGCCTAAATAGGAACTATAGGTGGTTCATATCCCAGATCTTGGATAGTGCGCACAATCACCTCAACTATATTTGGTTCTACTAGAGGATTAACTCGATGTGGTTCAGCAGCAGCTTAGTCCTATATCTAGTTTTTTCATCTTTTCAGAAGCATGATGTTAGACAACATCATCAGACAACAAGGAAGAAATCAAAATAACACTAAAATTGAGCAACAAGGGAAATTATATCCAACAGATAGAACAATGAGATTTGGATCCCAATCTATCTAAATCAAAATAGGGAACATACTAGAACCAATCTAGAATATGACTTTCCCTAACCACCCATGGTGACTTATGGTCCATTACAGTGAGAGATAGTTAGGCACTTAATCGCAACTACCTCTTAATTCCTAACAAGATTTCAATTGCATACTAACTTTAAGAAAAATTATCAACAGCCTCCTCTGATATCATTTTTCCATGAACCATCCAGGTTACCCTGGTAACCCAATAACTAATCTGATCCTAACATTTCCCAAAGGGTGTTCCTGATCTCCATGGTTCAGCGACTAGAACCTAGCATCACAAAACATGTAAGTGGGAACAAATTTTCCACAAAACATAGTAAAAGAAATGCATACAAGATAGTATGCATAATTGAAGAAACTCTTTTGGGAGTAATGTACCAGAAGTCAACAATAAATTAAAGCCCAATATATTACAACTCAAGTACCAAAATAGTAGAAAACACCCCAAGTCCCTAAGGACACAACTCACCATGCCCAAGGTTCAACTGCTAGATCCACCTCTAAGAGATCTTTTCCCCTTTCTCGAACCTAGAATGAGATAATATACAAACAAAAAAAGGCATATATAGGGTGTGATCTAATAATCCTAGTAGGGTCTCACCAAGGATTTTGTAACAGATACTAATAATAGATTAACTAAAGAAATCCTTTCAATTTTTAAAATAAATAGGTTTGGAATTTTCAAATCATATTTAAACAAATCATGTTATACAGTTCAAATGAGGGAATAAATACTTCAATCAAAGGCTTTAAAAGAGATGAAATATTTATAAAACAATGTATTAAATAAAAAAATATATAAAATAATTTTCATAAATTCAGAAGGCATGTTATAACATTGGAATACATTTATATCTCAAATATAAAACAAGAAAGAAACACGGTCATCTACCAAATAGGTGCAAAAGATTCAGGATATAAGAATTTTCACTCTCTAAGTGATCTCAACAATATGTGTATACACACTTCCCCCTAACACTATCCAAATGAAACTCATCACTATCCCATCAAGGATGTGGCCCGCTGCATGTATGTTTTAGAATGTTATAATAGCATAGAGTGTGTTCAAATAACTCACTAACTACCTAAGGATTTCATGTTCTCTTACACAATCAATGATGGGAAATTTATTTTAAGACCGATTAAAATACAGTTAAATCATATTTTTCCATTTAAATTCTTATTTCCCATTTAAAAACAAAATGTGTCTTAATAAATAAAAACATGCTTCTTTAACAGGATAAAACCACTGGGTTTCTATCAAAACATTTTAAGTCGGTTTCACAAGCCTGAAATCCATTCAAAACCAATTCCATAAACCTCACAATTCATTCCCATAATTAAATTCAAAAATTTAATTGAATTCTTTTATATCAAAACTCCAATTTAAATTAAACAATTAAAATCAACCAATTTCCATAAACTCACCCCAATTCAATGGAATTATGGGTTTTTTCAATTCTCAAGCCAAACCCATTTCAAATATCCCAATTCATAGGAATTGGATTTTATAATTGAATAAATTGAAAAAAAAATTGATAAAATGAATTTAAATCAAAAGTAGAAATAAATTGAGAAAATAAAAATTTAATCAATTTGAAAAAACAAGACAGAATCACCTACCTTTTCCCGAAACTCAACACTTGCAACATCACCCGTTAATGAGAAAAAAGGTGTAGAAGGCCTTAAAACGTAACCTAAAGACGATATCAAATAACATGAAGCATATATCCATCAATATCATTATGATATAATGAAATACCAAAGGAGGATAAAGTGATAAAGATGAAGAATAAGGGATAAATATTGCTCGGGAATGACACCGTAAGAACAACGATGATCGAACACTAAATGAGAGGATTCAGAAGGGTTGGAAAGCTCTAATATTACTTGGGTAAGGCTTTGGGTTGAAAGAAATGAAACTGGAGAGGAGGGTAAAAGAGATCCTAGCCATGTAGCCCATTTAAAAAAACATGGTTGAGGTATTACCCAACATGTAATACCATTTCACGTCATAAAATAGTTAAGTCTCGTAACTGCTAAAAAAACATTATCATGAATAAAAAACAAATTATCCAAATTAAATACTAATAATTAATTCATTAAAGACATGTAAAGTATCTTAATGTCGTGTTCCCTTCAAAGCGTGAAGCCTTTCACAACTTGCTTTTAAAAACCATTACACATCGTGTAACCTACTTACATGGTGTACAACCCTCCGACAGCCTGTAGAAAAAGTTGGTTAAAGTTGAGATTATGAAAAATCTCTGAATTCACCATTATATTTATCCTCCCAATTCATTCTCAACCCTACCCAGTTAATGAAAAGGAAAATCCATTATAAGTTTAAAGACATTCCAATCAGATCAGTAATGGGATGTTACACTCGAGTTTTCTTTTTTTTAACCTTTTCTTTTATTTATTTATTTCATGAAATATCTATTTAGACTAGATATTTTGTAGAAACCTTGGGTGGTGTCCAAATGAGTTGTAATTACACCCTTCTCAAGCCTCTTTTGGGTACTCGAGTAGATTTCTTAGTTGCAGGTCATGACAAGGGTAAAGTCTCTATTCTAGAGAGTTAAGTTGGGATTGGGTTGTGCATGGATAAGGATCTAGAGATGGATTTAGGACCCATTTTTGGTATTCATATGGTATTCATATTTTGGGTTTTTATCACTTTTGGCACTGTTATCCTGACATGGTATAATTATTATTGGTCTTTTTGTACCCTAATTTACAATGGTAGTTAATTCATTTTCCGGGTTTATTGTTTATTATTTACTTTATTTCATATGTTTTCTATTGTGTATTACTCTAGTAAAGAGGGTATAGACTCCCTAAGTGATCCATTATAACATCTATATTATTTGGAAACCTCTGAAATACGAGGAAGCATGCTTCAGGTCATAGGGTGACCCGACCCGGGGCACTAGTTAATAGATTTTAGGTCGGGGACGTTACAAAGTTGTATCAGAGCTATTCTTTTTAGTGTATTACTATTTTTTGATGGTATAGAGTATATTAGGATGTTTTTGTTGATGCACCCACACACATTGTTTAATTCACATTGGTCGTAGATATATTAGAATGTTATTATTTCTCAAACTTCACTTGCTACTATGGCGTAGTATAGTGAAAGTCCAAGGATGATCCCATAGAGAGTTAAGCTGGAACTAAAAACCTATATCTTGGGACCCTTTAATGTAGGATTTCTTTTGAATTGGTTTAGTTTAGGAAAAATATTTCAAGAGGCACTACTCCAAAACATGCCTTTAATAGCACCAGAATTATCCTTTATCAGTGCTAGAAAAGAATTGACTACCTTAGTGTGGTTAAAAGTATGTGGATTTTATCAGTTCTAAAAAAGAACTGATAAAGGGTATATTTATCAGTGAAAATAAAATCATTGATAAATCATACTTTTATCAGTGCTTTTAAAACCGTTGATAAAAACCCCATTTATTAGCGCTTTTATTTAGAATTGATAAATAAACCCTTTATCAGTGCTATTAAAAGTACTGATAAATGGAGTCTTTTATTGGCACTTTTATTTTCAGTGATAAAAGTATGATTTATCATCACTTTCTAATAATCGGATAAAAATAGACTTTATCATCACCTGTATAAGCACTAATAAAGGTGTCTTTTATCAGTTATTTTTAATACGCTGATAAAGATACACTTTATCAACACCTATATAAGTACCAATAAAGGTGTCTTTTCTCAGCACTTAAATGGTAGCTTTATCATTGCATTTAATAGTACTGATAACGTTGAAAACTGCAGTGTCATGATGCATCACACTGCATCACCAGAAACTGGTGCATTGTGCTGTAAAAACACACTGCATTAGTAGAAACAGCAAAAAAAATTAATAAAATAAGATAAAAAATAGAATTTAAATGAAATAAAATTTCTAACATAAATACAAGAAAATGAAAACACTATTATAGAGTATTTCAGTTACTTTTTACTAAAATTAATGTAATTTTTTTTAAAAAAGATGCACTTGGAGTCATGCCAGTCACACCCTGTGTCGAATTGAGGTGTGACTGGTTCCTACATGTCACAAATGATATCTCTATCGTTTTCCTAATGTACCAAAATAATTAAAATGCTTTTTCATAGTTTTTAGATTGTCAGTTTCTTTTTTTAATAAAATAAATGTGAGTTTTGAAAAAAAAGATGAACTTGGAGTCATACTGGTCACACCGTGCATCGGATTGAGGTGTGGTTGATCCCTACATGTCACAAATGATATATGAATCTTTTTCTTAAAGTACCAAAAAATATGATTGTGTTTGCTCTGTTTTGACTATGCCAGTTGTTTTTTCACTAAAATTAATGTCAATTTGAAATTTAAAATAAGCACTTTGAGTCATACTGATCAAACCATGCATCATATTTAGGTGAGACTAATTACTACACGTCCCAAATGACTCATGGATCATTTTCCCAAAGTATCAAAATAACCATAATGTGTTTCCTTAGTTTTGAGCAAGCCACATGTGTTTTTCACTAAAATGTCATTTTAAACTAGAAACATGAACTTTGATCCATACATGTGGCATCCTATGTGGGTTTGACATGAGACAAGTTCATACACATAAAAATGAATTATTAATCATAAAACCAAATTATCAAGAAAATATGAGTGTTTTTTCTTATTTTTTAGTGAGTGACACTTTTTTGTATTAAAATTTCAATTTTAAACTGATAACAGACACTTGGAGTTATACTGATCTCATCACGCATTATATTGAGGTGTGGGTGATCCCTACACAACAAAAATGATATATGTATTTTTATCCTAAAGGTCTAGAACAATCTGAATGGGTTTTCTCATATTTGAGTATGTTAGTTGTTTTTCTCACTAAAATTAATGTCAATTTTGAATAACAAAGAAGCACTTGGAGTCATATCGGTCAAACTATGCATCGGATTGAGGTGAGTTTGAATGTTACACATCCCAAATTACTTATGGATCTTTTTTCGAAAGTATCAAAACAATTTTAATGTGTTTCCTAATTTTTGAGTACATGATATGTGTTTTTTACTATAATTTAATTTTAAACTGGAAACACACAATTTGAGCCATAACTGTTTCATCATGTGTGGGTTTGACATGAGCCTGATTCATACACATCAATTATTAATTATCAATCATTGTGATAAATAATCAAGAATATCCAAGCATGTTTTCTCATTTTTTAGTGAGTGATATTTTTTGTATTAAAATATCAATTTTAAACTGATAACAGACACTTGGAGTCATACCAATCACACTGAGCATCAGATTAAGGTGAAAGTGATCCCTATATATCAAATTTGACTTATGGATCATTTTTATAAAGTACCAAAACAATCTGAATTCATTTTCTTAATTTTGAGTATATAAGTTGTTTGTTCACAAAAATTAATGACAATTCTGAATAAAAAAGATGCACTTGGAGTCATACCGATCAAATTGTGTGTCATATTGAGGCACGATTGAATATTAAATGTCCCAAATGACTCATGTATCATTTTACTAAAGTATCTAATCAATCTATATGAGTTTCCTATGTTTTGAGAATACAATGTGTGTTTTTTTCAAAAATGTCATTTTAAAGAGAGAAAAATGCACTTTGATCCATACAGGTGGAATTGTGAGTGGGTTTGAGATGAGACTAATTCATACATGTCAAAAATGAATTATAAATAATTGTATCAAATTATCAAGACAATATGAGCAAGATTACTCGATTTTTAGTGACTTTTTTTGTATTGAAATGTCTATTTTAAATTTATAACGTACATTTGGAGTCATACATGTCACACCATGAATAAAATTGAGGTACGGGTGATCCCTACATGTCACAAATGACATATAGGTTGTTTTTATAAAGTACCAAAACAATCTGAATGTGTTTACTTGGTTTTTAGTATGCCATGTGTGTTTTTTACTAAAATGTCATTTTAAACTAGAATGACACTCAATGGATCTTATCTTAAGTGACAAGTGTTGTGTGCACTTTGAAAAATTTGTTCTCAAACACAATAATGGTATGATACTTATTAAATTTAATTTCCTAACAATTTTATTGTTTTTAAACTATCACTTCTTATCCTCCTCTACCTCGGTCTCTACCTCAGTCTTTGCCTCTGTAACCTCTTCCATGTCAGTCTCGGACTCCAACTATTCCTACTCCTTTGCCTCTGCCTCCACCTATATCTTTTCCTTTACCTCCACCTACACCTCTATAATTTCCCAACAATTTTATTGTTTTTAGGTTATCACTTCTAAAAAAATTTATTTCTTCTATTACTCTTCTCCTTGAGAAAGAAATCGAAAATAATATATAAGAATTATAACACTAATGATTCACACCCTAAATATCTTTTGAAGGTCATAAATAATGCCAAATCAAAAACATAGTAGGTAATCACATAATTTTTTTCCATCATACATTCTAATAAAAATTATGATGCCCAATCATCTCTAAACCAATTGATTTCTTCTTTTGAGAAACTCTTTTATTGGAATTATTAATAGTACTGAGAAAATATATACAAACCAATTATTATGAAATATATTTAATGAAATTTTAATTACCTTTAGAACTTACCTATTGGTGGATGTTGTCATTTTCATGCCTTATGATTTCTCTCAAAAATTTGCAAACATAATATCTACAATCGATTTCATTATCATTTTCCAGACACTGTAGAAACATTGACCAAAATAAGTAAATTGTTTTGAAATGTTTTGGTAGTTAAATATTTCTATATACACCTTAATTTTTTCCCATTTGTATTAATCTACAGGATTTATCTTTTTAGAAACCAACTTCCTCCAATGATCTAGCTTGTATTTAGAGACCAACCTATCGTAACACAACTCTCATTAAGAAAAATATCAAAAATATAATTCAAAAATTATCTATAAAATTTCGATTACATTGTCTTAAATATTCACAATACACATCATGTGTGGTTGGTTGGTTGGAAATCCATGCATTGAATCCAAAAAATAAATATTCGGGGTGTCTATGTTGACTGCTATCAGTATCCAGTGATGCCTAAAAAACAAAAACAATTAAGTAATGAGAAAATTAAAAATATATTTTATGTGATTAGATTTTAGAGTTTTAACCTTGAAGTGTATGGATAAAAAAGAGTCTTTAATATAATGTTTTTTATTAAACTCTTTGAGTAACTCGTCTTTTTTCTTGTTAATTTATTTTTCATTTAAAGTAATTTAGGGCGTAGAAATGAGTTAGGGATTAATGAATCTAAATTGTTCTTCATATGATCTTCCCTGTATATAGTTGTAATATAAAATACTATACAAAATATTAATAGTTATTAACATTAATAAACATATTTAGCTAACTATTTGTACAGATGTATTATGAAAATGTACCTTATGTATGTAATCAAAACTGAGACGTCCAACCATTCATATTTGAAAATCTCAATTATAGTATTGAGACTAATTCTATCTATCAAGTAATCTTCATATATTTATTTTTCATATTCAATAGAAGACATAGTTTTTTATTTAAATGTGGTCTCTGTATGAAGTTGTAATGATGATAAATATTTCTATAGAACTAACAGGGAGAAGGTACTCTCGAAAGGTCTTTTTTTTTCTTGGTCGATTCACTAGATTTTCTTTATTTGAACTTTCATTTATCCTCTGTTTTATCCATTTGTAATATCATACCTCGCTTCAGATCTTTTATCATTAACTATTTAATTATTTTCAGATGCATTTTTTTAAAGACGTACCTCATGAATCTTTATAAGATTAGACGTCCATGCTATGAAATCTCTAATAGCATCATCGACTGTTGTAATATCCAAACCATTAAGTGGAATAGTAAACTCAACAGTCTACTCATAAGATACCTCAATCCCAACATTCATGTGATTTTTTGGGAGGGGTAGATTATGTAGCTAGTCTCCCAGGATATTATACACTATACCCATCACAACACGAAGGTATGTGGGTTTTGATAGATAAAAATAACATACAACTGTACCCAGTAGAATTTTAGTAGTATAAAGTTATCAAAATTTGTTTAATTCACATTTAGGAGAAAGAGTAATGAAAAAATTGATTACTTTAGGTAAGGTATACAGCTGTGGAAAATGACTATCCCCAAAGATTGTGGGATCATTTGGTTCATGTGCTGATCTTTTCTCTTCCGCCAGTTCTCTTTGATCCTTTCTTATACATTGGTCTACCAAACCAGACCACAAAACAATATCTTATAGTGAGTCTATTTGTGTCTGAATTCATCTATTTATATTATATATATCTTTATGTGCTTTTATCTTCTTTAAATATGTTTGAGTAAAGACTCCAAAACCATATCTTCTAACATGACCATATTGTCTAGTCCTCCTCAAAGATATTCAAAGTATCTTTTCTTCTAGTACAGCCATTGTTGATTCTTGTGCATAAACTATATAAAAAATATAACTATATTTAGATTTATGTAATATGGTTATAAATCATAAAAAATTACAATTATGTCATACTTACACATTTTTTCCATACTTATTTTTGTGTTTTCATCAACTAATATACTATTCATATTGACAAGATCCTCCTTCCATATCATATAATGTGGGATGGAAGTGGCTTCAGATTTCAATACATCAATCTCCATATAAAAAAAGGAATATATGTTGTTTCATATCACATAATTAAACTTTTATTTTTTATTCAAAATACATACCAATTTCTTCTCTAATGAAGTGTACCCCATCCTTCCTTTGTGATAGGGGTACACTACTTTTGATTCATGTTCTTTATTTTTAGGACTCTTTTTCAATTTAATAATTAAATATTTGTGAATAAAGTTAGAAAAAATAATAATGTAAAATAATATATTATGAACTAAAATTCACTTAAAATGATTTCTCATTACGACGATTATTGAAATCAATCCATGTTTCATAATTTATCATGTGTGTATAAATAAGTAGAGGGTGGGGATTTATTTTCCCCTCAACATCCCTAAGATGTAAGTTCATCAGAAGGGTCTAGAAACCTATATGGGATTTTACATTTTTCATTATGACAAATTTCTTACAGCAAACTTCTAAAATAAATGAATTCTACAAGGAATAATGAAATCTAAATCAATGTTTCCTTATATAATTTTTCAGTAATATAGAGAAAGTATATTGTAACATTACAGTTATATCTTTTCAAAAGATTTCCTTCATTATAGGCTGGACACGGTTCCATGAGTCAATATCAATCGGTGCATTCATCATCATTATGACCCCAATATAACTAATGAATATTTACTTATTGGGGCCAATAGGTTGGTCGTGTTGATTTCAACCAACCTCAAATTTTATACCCTAACTTCTTGCCTTGATAATTTTATTCAAAACTGTGATGCTACATCGTTCTTGTTTTTTTTCATTTTTTTCATCAATGTCTTATTGATCCCATATTAATTCTATAGTTTCATCATAAACATTCTATTACTACTCGGAATTGGAAACATCATCATGTTCAGAAGACATTTTCTACATGAGTATTCAAACATTTAATTTGTCTTAAATAACTACAATGCAATACACTTCATGCATAAAATACACAATTTCATTCATCTTGCATGAAAATTGTTACTATCTTGAATAGAGATATAAAACTTCAAAACTATAGTAAAACTAACCTTCACTACATTTATTTAATTCATCTTCATATGCTTGATTTCCTTTTGTCTCTTGATGATGGGTTTGAGTCTACCCATTCCCTCTTTCAAACTAGCCTTCCTCCCATCACTATTTGGGTGGTATGCCATCAATGAACTTTGGAACCAAAATGATTGTAGGAAGGATAGTTTTAAAGAGGGAGTAAAATCCATCATCAATAGATGGAATACAATCAAACGTCTAAGGATTAAAGTGTCCTAGGAACCTACACTAATGGAATCACTCAAAAAGTATCCTCAATTGAAGAGGAATCGGAATACCTCCACTCTAATGGTCTTGAAGAAATAAATATCACTTCACCTACATTGGACATCACTTATTTATACTCAAGGATTCCTCACCTTCCAATTTTTTATATTCTTTTAATCCACCGAAAGATCCCTCCAAAACATACATCCCTTTAAAGGGTAAATTTTTCAACTTATTCTCAGTATTGATCTAGAATTTTTTTACTCTTATAAATTAAATGAATCTATTAAATGCAATAATAAATTTATTATTTTGATATATTACTATAAAATATTAGAGGAACCATATATACTTCCTGTCATTGAAAATTATACCACATATCTTCAAGTATATCAAAAATTACCTCTACGAATGCCCTACTTTGTGAATGATAATGATATTATCGGTTGTAAAATATAATATTGGAGATAGGTACCCATGCAACAAAGTATTCTATCCTTTTATAATATTACAATAGCCTTCAATCATGGAAATATTCTTGAGGACCCTCAATCACTGAATGAGTGATTGCACCTTATCATAGTGATAAACAGTGGTCAAATAATAAGAGAGGCTTGGCAATGGAATTAAACAAAGGGTTAGTTGAAATAGGTGGATAGTATCTATTTATAGGGACTCTATATTTAACAAAGTGAACCTTGATAATTGACCACCATATCATGGAAACAGATAATTTCATCATGTCGGAGAACTTCTTCCATTGACTGTTACGATAAAAGTTTCCAGACATCTATGATACTCTTTATGATTTATAATTTATGAGAAACCATTTAAGAGATGTAGCCAAATTCATTCATACACTATCATATATTTAATGCCCCACCAAAATATATTTTGATCATATGTCATAGCCTCTGATAAAAGTATATATAAGCTTAAATTTTCATTTATGATTCAAGGATATTAGCATATACAATATCTCTATTTTTGGCATTTTAGACTCGGATTGAAAATTACATGACTTATATGACATAAATATCCAAAACATCAAAATTATATTTTAATCAATTTTTGTTCTCTCTATAGTTATTCACCACGTTATATGAATTTTCAAATTATTTTTTTATCCTATGAATTTTCTTCTCTCTATTTTGATTAGTAAATCTATTAATAAATCACATCTCATAGTTTTCTTGATCAAATATCAAACCATGGTTAACTCACTTACTTTTGGTAAATACAATATTTATAGGTTGTTTTGTATTTATAAGTACTTTTACTCAATGATTTCTAAACTCTATCCAATATAGATTTTTTTTTAAAAAACATTTAACAAATTTTTCTCAATAAATAAATTCTCTATCACTCTTTGTAACCCATGGTTAAATATTAATAATAATCTTTAATTAATTAAAAAAACAAAACTCTCACAACATACATCACTAAAATAATTTTTGGAACATGTCTAATTAATTCAATATTTTTTTGAATTCAATAAAAAAATATTCCTCAAAATCATAAATCTAAATAACTGATTTCATGTTTTAACAATTTACATGAATAATAAAAATCCACAAAGCATGTTTTAATGATTTTTACACTTACCTAGGTCCCTATATGTTCATCACACATAAATTAGGGTCCCAACTTGGTATCCCATAAACCTTAAAAACCCTCATAATTAAGCCTTTTGAAACTATAATCTAGTATATAAGATGAATTCAATTTGAGAAACTACCTAGATTTTGTAAGCCTATATTATTCAAATGAAGAGAAAATAGAGGGGGGTGAGAGGTCTCCTTGTTAATGTTGAGAGGAGAGTAAACCATCTATGTGTGTCTCTATGGATAAATGAGATGGACACTCAAATACCAATTAAAGGAGAAAAATGATGAAATAAAACCATTGTCGTTGTATTTTAGTAGCAACGAGAGGAGATGTAGGGTTTTCATGAATAAGAACAATTCAAAAAATTAAAAACGTGGAACCCAAAACATCAAAAAATGATAGAGGAAGATTATAAAATGAAATAAATTAGATTCAATCCTTGATTAATCTGAGGAAATGTAGAGGAGTTGCACTGGTAGCAGAAGAGTCTCATGAGAGCTTGAGAATCGCGAGTGACTGAGTCGTGGTTAGGGTTTTTTAAATAGATCGGGGACACTTTTAACAGTGCTTTCAAAAAAGACATGATAAATATACCTTTTATCAGTGCTAAATTTATAAGTTATGATAAAATGAATATTTATCAGTTCTTTTTTAGCGTTGATAAATATCGAGTTTTAACAGCGCTAAAAAATCACGGATAAAAGTTTAATAATTATAATTATGTAAATAAATTTCTTATAATTTTATAATTATTTAAATAAATTTATTATAATTTTATAATTATTTAAATAAATTTATTATAATTTTATAATTATATAAATATATCCGATTTTTTATATATAATTATATAAATACTTATTTAAAAAATTATTATTATTTATTTATAATAATTATAAATATAGTAAATATACATTTATTGATATATTTATTTATAAATAATTATTTATAAGTATTAATTTACAAATATATTTTTAACATTATTAATGGATATATAATATTAAATACATGCATTTTAAAAATTAGTGATATTGAATAATTCAAAATGAGTACACTTTAAAAATATTGAAAAAATGGATAATTTTTATTAATTAAATATAATTTATTAGAAAATATGGATATATATATATATATATATATATATATATATTGAAGTGGATCAATACATGTTGAAAATACTAAAACATAGTAAATAAATATATATAAATAAATAATATAAAATGATCAAATTCAAAAAAAAATAAAAATAAATACCCTAACTATAGTATTAAAAACAAATAAATCAAATTGGTTGATTAGAAACTTAATATATATTAAATGTATCATGTTATAAAGAAATTCTAAAATATACTAAAATTTGAATAAACTATATATAAATGAGGTGTATATGTTTCTATATATTGCGTAGACATATTTGTGTGTGCATTTGTGTATACAATTGCATTGAAATATATATATATATATATATGTGAAGAAAATGCAACACATGACTTTTTGATATAGGTTAAATTGAAAAATCAAACAGCATTAAAAATGAATAAGACATTAATATGACTTTAATTAACATTTTATGTATATTATACTTATTCATTTTATATATCTATATTTAATATATACTATTTATTAATATTTATAATCTATATATATGTATATTAAATTTATTCATTTTTATCAATACTTATTTAATTGATAAAATGTTTCATATTTTTCTTAATTTACTCATTTTATTTTTATTTATTTAATTTTTTATTTTTTTGGACCTTTATCTGTGCTAAAAGCGTGATAATAAAAGGTTTCCTTTATCAGTTCTTATTTTATCACTGATAAAGATGAAGTTTATCAGTGAATTTTTTCAGCATTGATAACCACTAGAATTGCTAAAGGCATGTTTTATAGTAGTAAGGTTTGATGATTGACTTCAGGAATAAGAGAGGGATCATGATCAATTCTAGGGATCTGTAGAAAAGATTATCTTAATTCTAACTTGGTAGGATCCTATGGTTTAGGTTGTGAAGAAAGTAGAGGTTGAAAGTTGAATATGGTCAAATCAACTAGTTCTAACTAAGAGGTAACTATTCTTTGATCAAGAAATAGTGACAACCTAGATGCATTAATCATAGATTCTAAGGTAGAAAGTATTTTAGGTCATTAGTTATAGCCTAATCTAATCCAACCAGGATAGGGTCCTTTACTAAAATATCTCATGGTCAGGGATGTTCAAATGAATTGGATTGAAAAATATTATTTATTACGATTACTAACCCTTAATGTTACCAAGTTAAGAATCGAAGATTTATTGAATTCAGGGTCACTTACTATTGATCTTTAACCTAATTGGTTTAGCCACTCATGGTAATATTGAATGCAAGTAAATGAAGAATTGAAATAATGTTAAATATTCTAGAAATAATTGAATTTAAATGATTGAAAAATATTCAAGTATTAGGTTTGGGCATTAAATTATGAACAAGAAGTTTAAAATCAAACACAATTCAGTGAACTATTTACATTAAATAAGAGAGGAAATGAATGCAATGAAAGATTCAAAAAAATTCAGTGTTTGAAGTAGATGGTGTGAAAAGGTAAGAAGAACATTGATTGAAAACAACTCACAATGCTCATATTAAAGTAAAACAATAAAGAGATTAAGAAATTTTTAGTTTTGGATAGGGGAAACAAGAGAAAAATAATAGAAGAAAAGTTGTTCCTTCTGGAGATCTCTCAAATTTGATGCCATGATGCTGTATTTATAGGCTAAATCTTACACGACATGTAATGTTTATTCACATCATGTAATGTTGATCTGTTTTCTCCTCCATATATTTTGAATCTATGTGTATCTCGTGTGTATATCATCTAATATTTGAAGATTTTACCCCTTTCACATTGTGAATTCAAGACTCATGACGTGTACCATCCTTAAAGCTTTATCTTCAGAGTGGGAATTGTGATAGAAATGGTTCAAGACATGTATCTTCCACTCATGACATGTAATGTATTCTCCACATGAAATTTATCATGACTTTTTTCACAACTTGTATCATGATTTGAATCTCTAATACGTGTTGTGTAATGATTTTTCACGACATGTAATATGATATTTTTCTATTTTTCTTCATTTTATATTTTTAAACATTGGAAGACTAATTCCTGTAATAAATTACACATAACAAGTGAATTATCAAATATATCATTGAATATACTTAACGAAATGATAGGAAAAGTATATATGATTTTATCTAATCAAATTCCCCCACACTTGTACAATATATTTTCCTCACGCAAAAGGGTCTCAAAAGTGATTTGAAAAAGATAATAAATTTTTAAATCAAGAAATATTCATTACGTCTAGGAAAATAAAACTAAGTGTAAGTAAAAAAGGGCGGTCTTTAAAATCATCCCAGCGTAGAAAACCATTTATGCCTTATAGATAAGTTCTTTAAATAAATTCTAATCTTTTAAATACAATCTCTTAAATGTTTATTGAATTCTATACCCATTAGAAATGTACCTCACAATGAATTTTATCTCATCACTTAGGGTAAAATGAAACAGAATTTATGCTTATACCCTAATTACATGGTCCTAACCATAGGATTTTATTTGTTGTATCATCTCTAATTTGTAAAGAAAAATACAACATTAATAATGAGGGATTCAGCAATTGGGTTCAAATGGATCTGAGGCTATGGGTAAGTAGGTAAAAAGTGAAAAACAATCTCAAAAAAGGAGGTTATGCTCTGAAGTATAATGCATGAATGTTGTGACAAGTGTAATAAAATGAATAGTACATAGCTAACAAAGTCCTCACTACCAACATCTCAAGTTGGATCCATGTATAGGTTAATTAAGTGCAAGAAGGTTGTCTTGTTCCTTCCTTTTTCTTTTGCATTTTAATTTTTCAAAATTCATGTCTAGGCCAAATCTCACATACATACCTTAACCACACATGATCCTTCAAGGGATTCATTGGTCTATAAATGGTGATTTTTGACCTTCCTAATACACAACCCATGCCAATTTTTCTTTTTCTTTTGTATTTTGAGAAGGAATAGGATAGAAGTGAAATTATGCAAGTTACAAATGCATCATAATTATAAGGTATGATGAGAAACCCAATACGTATTCATAGTAGAATCAACTTGTGCTAACTAAAAGCCTCCCCCACACTTGTTTAAATTAAAGTCATACATTACACAAATAATAAGGTAGGAAGGGATAATCATCTTGGAATAGTTTTATCCTATAAGTTCATTCATGAAAACTATGGGATTAATGAGGGAAATATGTAAGGCGGGTCTCAATAAAATTATCTCAAAAAAGATGACCTCAATCATTTCAAAATTTTATTTGTTCAGTCATAGCCACAATAAGATATCACTGTAAGTTCTGACAATGTTACTTGTCCTAGTTATCACTCAAGAAAAATTCTCAGAAAATAATATGAAATTATAGGCTTAGAATCCTATGGGGAATGATAATAAAAATAAAAAATGAAAATCACTATGGGTATAAAACTGAGTAATAAGTCAATTGACCATAATTTCAAAAATGTTGAATTTTGAATTAAATCTCTAAGCTCGACAATCATTCTAAAAATATAAACAGAGGAAAAACATAGATTTCCAACAATTCCTAACTTAAATTTTTCTTCTATTTAATTGGGAATAATATTTTTTAGGTTTAAAGCATGATTCCAAAATGGACAATGACTACTAGATAGCTGATAATATGCAAAAAATAAAGTTTATCGAAAGTAAAACATATGAAAAAAATCCCCCACACATAAAAGGAGACAGTGTCTAAACTATTCATAAAAGTATTGAGGGAGTGTTGTGGAAAAATAAAGCACAAAAAAATCAAATGGAAATTAATCAAATTAAGACCAAGGGAATCAAGAGATCCCTATATATAGTGGCTTTCTATGGTGTAACCTAGATGTATTGAGTTGTATTTTGGGGATACCTTCAAAATGGGTTATAAATACAGTTCCCTAACTAGATAAAACATTAGTCCATAGATTTAAAACATTAATAAGAATAATAATAGTTAACTGTACAGTATTATTCAGTAAGGGAAATTAATTTTATTTAAATGAAAAATATTTATACAATAAATCATAAAAGGGACTCAAAATGGAAAGAAAATGACACTAGCATGATGAAACAAACAAGAAAAGTGATTTACTATGGGTTTTCCCCCATAAAGCGATAACAAAACAAAAAAAATATCATCAACTAAACGGATGGATCAAAGTATCAAGTAGCTTGGTCCAGTGGCTAAGTGTCTCATCTAGCGTCTATAGCTACTCATGGCAGTATCCTCTATATCATAGTTAATTTTTATAGGATTAATGACTTCAACAGAAACATGAGAAAGAATTAAATGTGTGATGAAGGGTATTTGTGCTTGTGGTGGTGGATGATGTGCATGAATCTTTAGTGACAGCTCTTGAAGTTGATTTTCTATCTCAGCTACTTACTGAGTCACTCATTGAACTACAATAGATGGTGGTATAGGTCCATTGACAAACAGAGATTAAATAGAGGAGATAGATATGGTATTTAAAAAAAATTGAAAGATAATAAAATTAATCTAAGTCAAAGTGATGCAACTTTCAGTTCCCATATATATTGATGAGTGTAACAATACAAAATAACATGATACATAGAATACAGAAGAAAATAGACAGACCTAACACAAAAGTTTAAAACCAAAATGGGAAAATTTTCCAACTAAGATAAGTTGGTAGAATCAAAAATCACATCTAATGTCCACTCATGATCAGGTGGTGGTGGAAGCTATCCAGTTGGGTCAGTGGTAGTGGAGTGGTAGTGGTGGCATCAGGTGTAGGTGGAGCAGCTAGAGAGGGTGGATTCATGGTGTTAGAAATATGGGCTAGTGTAGGTGGTGGAGAGGTACTAATCTGAAGTGGGGTAGTGAGTCTGGAAGTTGGATTGAAAAAGGGAACCTTAGAAGGTGTGGTAATGGCTAGCCCCTTTCCCCGTCGATCATTCTCAGTGAGGTGATCCAAATAGAATGTAGAATCAGATATCTATGTGGGTAGGTTGGTATGGGATTCAAGTGGGTGGTAGTGGTGCAAGAGGAGGGTTTGAATGGTGTTGATGGTGTCTGGGAGTTTGTGGTAGAAGAGGGTGGTGGAGGGGTGGTTAAATCGATAATCTCGGTGAAGGGGAGGTGAAGATGAGTACAGATCCTCTGAAATTTCTCCAAGATTCATAGTTGTATGGACCAAATATCATATGGGGTGGGTTGGGTGGGTGTAGAAATAGTATATTTGGTGGTAGGGGTAGGAATATGGGTGGAATATTCTAGTGGTAAAGTGGTGGGTGGATCATATGGTGGGTATGCTACTGGTGGTGGGTCTGTTGTTGGTGTTGCTTCATGCATGCCTGGTGCCTAGTGGTACGTATCATCCTCCATCACTAAGAGATTCATATTGTTAAACATCAGAAAATAAATGGCCTCTGTGAGGGGGATATAAGAATCAAAAACATTGAGATGTATGTTGAGGTGGGTGATGACGGATCCACACAACAATGTACCTCTGGTCTGATGTGCATGATATCAATAGTCATAGGTGAATTGAGAATCCATGTTAACAATTGGTCCACCCATGGATGCTACTAAAATATGGAAGTCAACCTAGCTAACACTCCCATGGGAATATTCTCGACAAAACTAGGTTTGGTTCAAGGATATGTGGAGTATCAGAAGGGATGGGTTGTGAAACTAGGTTGACTTAGTGATCTTGGGGTCATGTGTTATCTAAGCATCTTGGGAAATCATCTTCCATAGTCACCTTGAATCAGTCCATGGAGGCCCTAGCTGATGTTTTGAAAAAATATCAGACATGTAGAACTCCTCTATATAGATACCCAATCTTATGCCGAATTTGGAAAATGAGAACTCATGTGGTCAGCCACCCATAGGGAATTGCAGGCTATCCCCCACCACATCGAATGTAGAAAGGATCTCCAAGAAAATATCTTTATATGTTTCCTCACATACCACAATAATAAAATAGAAATAGAGTGTATTGAGGATCTCTATTATGTCATATCTGATGTTGAGGTGGCCAACAATGGCCATGTCCAATGTCTTTTTTTCCCTCATGGACTTCATCTACCGTCAGTTGAGGTTGACATGATGGTTCAGGTTGGAGAATCATAGAATGGGATGCAGATAGAGTTTGTCATCATTGTACGATTAATTTGAGACAGATGAGGATTTTTCTTGAGCATTGGGTTCAAAACGCACTGCTGAGGGAGGCACCAAAGGTGCGGGATGTGCGACGCCTCATGGGAATTTGACTGTTGGCTGTTCATCATGGTCCGACAATGACTCAGAATGTGTCAGCCACAGATTTTGGACCATTCCATCGCGGGAGTAAGGCTTGGGGGAGGATGATGGGGGATGTGTTTGAGGGTGAAATGGTGGGAGGGAAAGGTAGAGGGGGTTAGCATTCAGTTATGAGGTGGAGCAATGGGGAAAGGGGATGTGCACTGTGAAGGAGGAAGGGGTGACTCAGCCGAGAGAGGAGAGGGGTGGGGAGGGGAGATGCATGGGAGAGTGATAATGAGGGGCAGATGAGTTGCTAGCTGAGGGGAGGAGGGGTAGTGTGTTTGTGCAGAAAGGAGGTAGAAGGTTGGGGTGTTAGTTTGACAACTTATTTTAAAAAAATAGCTCGAGGTGTTACATGATGTGTACCCATGTTTCACGTCATGTAATGCTGGTTTTTATAGGATTTTTAACAAAAAAAATGTACACGTCGTGTAATAGGGTTATAATATGTGTAATTGACAATTTTAAAAAAAAAAATTGGCCAAACCCTAGCCTCTAAATACTGGAATATCCTAATCTCTCCAAATGCTATCCTAATCCAATATAGTATAATATGACCTTCCTTGGGTTTCCTCCTAGTTGGTGCTTCCTTTAATGTTGAGAACTAGACTCCTTTATTGATCAAGTGAACTTAAGGCTGATGAAACAACCTTCTGGAAAGGGTTATTGAAAGAATTTCAGCCTTTGACCATTAACTTTGAAAGTTGGTCCACCCTCCCCTTTAATTTTAATGATCCCATTTTGGAAAACTTGAGTGACTTCGAATGGGTCGGACTATCTAGATTTAAACTTCCTATTAAACAATTTCAATATGGAATTCAATAAGAGGACATTATTTTATGGGGAAATGGTGTGTATTTAAATGTGTTGCTCATGAAATTTTTTAGTCCTTTCTTTGAATATTTTTGTATTATCATACACATCTTTTCTAATTTATTCTAGTTCATCTTGTTGCATCATTCAGGCTTCTCTAGATTTTTGAGAATCCAAATTTAACCTCTTAATTTCCTTATATGAGTGGTGTTCTAGTTAAACTGGAATATGACATGGTTTCCCATAATCCAATATGAATGTTTTGGTACATATGGGTGTTTTTTATGTTTTGTGGTATTCCCATAGTGCATCATCTAGTTTCAAGCTCTAATCACGTTGGCTTGTGTTCATTGTCTTCTCCAATATTTGTTTGATTTCCCTGTTTGATAGTTCAAATTATCCACTTATTTGTGGGTGGTATGAAGGTCCTATGTTATAGAGGATTACATAATTTTCTAGTAGTACTTTAATATAATAATTGGTAAAATGTGTTCCTCTATCACTAATGAGTAATATTGGAAATCCAAATCTTGAGAACACATTCTTTTTCATAAAATGCATGACCAATTTTTCTATGTCATGTGACATGGCTTCAGCTTCTACCCATTTTGAGATGTAGTCAACGCCAACCAGAATGTAATATTTTCTATGAGAATTGTGAAATGCTCCCATGAAATATATTCCTCATACATAAAAAATCTTAACATCCATTATTCGGTTTTAAGGAATTTTGTTTCTTTTCCTAATGGTCTCAGTTCACTAGCACCTATCACAGCTTTGACAGAATTCCCTTGCGCCTTGATGTAGCATTGGATAGAAAATTCCACTTTATAGAATCTTTTCTACAGTGATCTTAGGTCCAATATATCCCCCACTTGGTGACATATGACACATTTATATCACATTTTGTATTACATTTTTGGGAATTCAACATCACAGCAAACCATCTGCGTAATGCTTGAACAGGACCGGTTCATCCCAGTAGTAATGTTTTTCTTTAGCCAAAAATATTCTTCTTTATTAGTAGGAGAGGTATTTATTAAAAAATCCCATGGTGAAATAATTATAAATATTATAAATCCATGGTTATACCTTAATGATGGTTTCATCAAGAAAATTGGCTTCGATGTCAGTATTATCATCATCCTTGATGAGTGGTAGAGGGAGTTGGGATAAATGATCAGTGATCACATTTTCTAGGCCTTTAGTATCTTTTATGAAAATATAAAATTCTTAAAGCATGAGTATCCATCTTATAATCTTTGTCTTGGCCTGCTTCTTGTTCATTAAATACCTAAGGGCAACATGATCGATGTGCACAAGCACCTTGAATAAGACCAAATTGGATCATAGTTTTTCAAATTCATACACAACAAATAAGAGTTTTTTATCTACATTTGTGTAGTTAACATGAACATAATTTAGTGTGTGGGTGGAATAGTAAATATTACAAATTATGTAACCAAATCGTTTCCCTAGGACATTGTTAATAGAAAAGTAACGGGTATCATGCATTAATTGGAATTCCTTATCCCAATCATGTGAAATTATTATAGGAGATGATATCAAGATTTTATTAAAGGTATTGAAAGTATTCATACAATATTTAGTGAATTAAAATGGAACTTCATTTGAAAATAGGTGCCTCGGTGGGAGGGAATGTTTCAAAAAGGGTTTTACAAATCACCTGTAGAATCTATAATGGCCTAGAAATATTCTTATACCCTTAACTTTTGAGGGTTCAGGTAAGTCCTTGATGACCTTTATCTTAGTCGGGTCAACTTTTATTCCATCTTGGGAGATTTTATGCCGGAAGAATATTCCTCCTTAAACCATAAAATGATATTTTTCCTAATTAAAAACTATACATTTTTCATCACAGCATTCTAAGACTAACTCAAGATGACTTAGGTAGACTTCAAAAGATCTTTGCTAAACTAAGAAGTCATCCATGAAGATTTCTAAGAATTCCTCTATCATATCATGGAAAATATGTGTCATGCATCTTTTAAACATTTCTGTAGCATTACAAATTTCAAATTACATGCACCTATAGGTGAAGGTTCCAAATAGACATGTAAATTTGGTTTTCTATTAGTCTTCTGGGTCAACTGCAATCTAATTGTATCATGAATATCCATACAATAAATAGTAGAATTCATGTCCTATAATTCTTTCCAACATTTGATCTATAAAGGGTAGAGGGAAATTATCTTTTCATGTTTCTGAATTCAAGCTTTTGTTATCCACACAAACTCTCTATCCAGTGATGGTGGGTATTAAGATCAATTAATTTTCATCAATTTTTTCCACTATGAGTCCACCTTTTTTGGGAACTACTTGTAGAAGGCTCACTTACTCGCTATCAAATATTGAAAAGATTATTCCAGCATATAGATGTTTAGTAATTATTTTTTAAAAAGTTTCTTCATTTTTGGTGTGATTCGCCTTTGAGTTTGATGTTTCAATTTTTCAACTTTTTTTAGAATAATTTTGTGGGTGAATACAGTAGGATGGATTCCTTTAATGTCATCCACTCCCTAAGGAATTTATTATTTTCTTCTTATAAATACTTCAACCAATTTTTCTTCTTGTGACTTGGATAGTTTAATGTTTATAATTACTGGAAGAGAGGTTGAATCTCCTAAATATGAATGGTTGAGATTACTAGGTAGAGGATTTAATTTCAGTTTTGGTGGTTGGATAATTGAGGGTGTGAATGGTGGAAACGTATCCCTTATGAGAGGTTCATTGAAGCTAAATTCCTCAAAATCATCTTCTTCTTCTGTATCAGTGAGTGACTCTTCATTTTCTTCTTCTATAGCCATATATTCATTACATTCTTGGGTAAGAGAGATGGTATTACAATCAATGGCATCATCTGATTGTTGAGAAGCTTTCATGAGGTTGAATACTACTTATTCTTCTCTAACTCAAAATATTAAAAATCCTTGATTTACATCTATGAAATCCTTTCCCATGGCTAGGAATGATGTTCTGAGAATAATGGGGATGTTTCCCTCTACAAGTTGTAGTGCTACTCAAGTTGGTTTGATCTCTTGAATTCTAAACTTCTGAAATACACTCATTGGAATGATTTTGATTCTTTCTCTGAGATTTCATAGAGATCTTCTGAATTTACATTCTTCAATGGCATATGGGATTGAAAAACTTCTGAGGTCTCTCATATTGGGTGGAATTTTCTAATAAATGATAGCAGATAATTCTTCATTCAGTGAGATGACACCAAGATCTTCCATTTTATTTTATTATAATGTAGATATTTTAGTGATTTAGTATAAACTAGAATCTTAGCAATAACCTCTCTAAAGGGTATATGGATATGAAATATTTTGAACATTTCCAAAAATTTCTTGTATTGTACCTCCTGTCTACCTTTTTTGGATATTTATAGAAAAGAAAGATGTGTTTTTTACGATGGTGGGGCAACAAAAAGTATATTTTTTTGTTTCATAGTTGTTTGGGTTTTTATAGTCAGTGATGCATCTTAGGGTATCACATGAGTGGTCCTATCAACTTCTTCTTATACTACTAGTTAATTCTTCTTAGGTTGCTTATTTTTTCCTTTATTTCTTCCACCTAGTTGTTGTAAATCCCGAACATTTCCACTTCTCAGCACTATAGCCTCATCTTCTCCCCTTCGGTATGCCTCTGTGCTACCTGGTAGAGTAACTGGTAATCTGTTTGATAGATTCTCTAAGATCTGACCCATCTAAACCTCGAGATTGTGCAAAGTAGCTTGTAATTTTTTCATATATTTCTCTTTAGTATCATTCATTGGTCTGATTTCTGAATAAAATTACTCAAGAGGTTCTCTAAGTTATCTGGAGAGGACCAGTTTGTTGTTGGGATCATGGTTGATCTAGTTAAAACCGTTGTTGTGTGCTCTTATGGAAAGGTTGTTGTTCTTATTGTTATTGAGTTCATAGAATAAGGTTCATGGATGGATACCCTAGTGGTCCTTGATTGTAGAATGGTTCTTGGCCACTTCTTTATTAATAATATCCCTAGTCGTTTTGAGGTGTCTATTGAGCCAGCATCTACTGATAGTATGGTTGCTTCTGTTGGAATGGTGGGTTTTTCTGATTATAATTAATGTAATTAAAATCTTGAGATTGTTATTAAACTTATTCCTTGAAGTATTGGTACAATTTTGGTCAACTTCACATTTCACATGAATGTATCTTCGTTACAGGAGCTTCATGGAATGGTGTAGCAGGCAGCTGAAATGATTCTATATTCATTATCAGTGCTTCAACTTGCACTACTAGTTTGGTTTTCTCATACACTTAGTTGATTCCATGTCGAAGTGGTCCATTATCACTTTGACATAGATTGCACTTTTTGGAGACTTTAACAAAAATTGATCTTTCATCTTTAGGTGTTTTGAACATCAGTCAGCCATCTGCTACAGCATCGATAACTATGTGTGCGGCTGGCTAGAGACCTTGGTATAATGATTTAAGCTAGATCCACATGTCTATCTCATGGTGTAGGAACTTCCTCATTAGTTCCTTTAAAATTTTAATTTCGTATGTGGATGAATTTTTTCTTGGGTGCGGATCTTGGGTGGGATTTTATTGTGGACAGGATTTGATTTTGGTTGGATTTGTATTGGGTTCACACTCTCATTTAAAAGTGTCTTTAGAAAATACAAAAAAAATATGGATTGTGGATTTTTATAAGATTGACTCTTGAGTCAATACTTGGATTAATATTTTAGAGAGAAAAACAAGACATGAAGTCAAATTTCATCTGATGGTACTCCCTGGTTGAAAAAGGTATCGCATACTTCCAAGAAGTTAGAGATGTACTCATGTGGATCTTCACTTTGAAGTACACTAAATAGACCCATGTTCTATATCATGTGAATGAGTCCAAGTTTTATCTTGATGGTATGGTCATGAATAGATGGGTGAACTATTCTTAGTGAGGCACCATGGATTGATGACAAACCATTGTCCATGAGGGTTCGTTACTGTTGCACTTGGTGCTCTTCTAGAACTAGCTATTGCATGTTTGGAGGGTTAGGTGGGTTAGGTTCTGCTTGATTGTTTTGATCATCCATGTTTGACTGGAATCATGAAGAGAGATATCATTCGATCTTAGGATTAAAGGCTATATATTCTTGTGCTTCAAGGCTCCTAAAACGATTCTAAGGGCATTGGTACATGAAGTATGCCGCAAGAGTAGGGACACAGTGGAATCTTGAAAAAGAGAAAGAAATAATTGGGGTGAGGGAAAGGTAATCCTAGGTATTTTCCATATATTTGACTTTGAAAATCATAGTTTTAACTTCCATGACAACAGCACCAAAATTGAACATGCCCACACGCATCATTTAATTCATGCAGTACGCAGTCATATTTTAATTTTATTGTTTCCCAAACTTGACTTGCTACTGGGGCATAGTATAGTGAAAGTCTAGGGTTGATCCCATGGGGAGTTAAGCTAGAACTAGAAACCTATACCTTGGGACCCTTTGTTGTATGAGTCCTTTTGAATTGGTTTTGTTTTGGAAAACTATTTCGAGGGGGTTTATGGTTTACTTTAGGAATAAGAGAGGGATTGGGACCAATTTGGGGGATCTGTAGAAAAGATTATCTTGATTCTAACTTGGTAGGATCATAAGGTTTAGGCAATGAATCAAGTGTAGGTCTCGAGTTGACTATGGTAAAATCAACTAGTTATACCTAACAGATAACTATCCCTTGATCTGAAAATATTTACAACCTAAATGCATTAAGCATGGCTTCTAAGTCAAAAAGTATTTTAGGCTATTGGTCATAGACTAATATACTCCAACAATGATAGGGTCCTTCACTAAAATATCCCATGGTTGTGGATGTTTGAAAGAATTGGATTGATAAAGATTATCTATCCTAATTACTAACCCTTATGTTTTCCAAATTAATAATTAAAGATTTATTGAATTTAGATTCACCTACTCTCAATCCCTACCCTAAGTGGTTTATCCACTCAGGGTAGTATTGAATGCAAGTAAAATAAGAATTTAAATCAGGCTAAATATTCCAGAACTAATTGAATTTAAATTATTACTAAACATGAAAGGATTGGGGTTTGGGAATTCAGTTATGAATAAGCAGTTTAAAATCAAACACAATTCAGAAAACTACTCACTTGAAATAAAATCATAAATGAATGCAAGAATTTTTTTTCCAAAAGTCAATGCTTAATGTTTATAGTGATAAAAGAAACAAATAAATCTAATTAAAAACAAATCATGATGCTCATATTAAATTTAAAAAATAGAGTAATAAGATTTTGGGGTAGGGAAAATAGGATATGAATAATAAAAGAAATTTTTTTCATTCTGTAACTCTCTCAAATCCGATTCCCTACTTCATTATTTATAGTTGAAATCTTACATGGCGAGTAATGTGTATTCACGTCATGTAATGTTGATTTTTTTTATTCCTCCATGAATGTTGGATATATGTGTATCTCATGCATATCTTGTCCAATATTTGAAAATTTGAGTCCTTTTACATTGTGAATTCGAGACTCATGACATGTACCTTTCTTCAAGCTTTATCTTTAGAGTGGGAATTGTATTAAAAAGAGTTCACAACATGTATCATCAACTCACAACATGTAATGGATTATCCATGTGAAATTTCTCACAAATATATTCACAACTTTCAGCATTTTGTTAATCCCTACTACACATCATGTAATAAAGTTTCATGATTTGAAATAGGCAATTTTTCTTTTTTTCTATATTTTATCCTTTTAAACTTTGGAGGCATAATTACTACAATAAATGAAACATACCAAGTTCATTATAAAATAAATCATTTAACATTCATAACTTACTGATAGGAAAAAGTATATTTTATTTCATCTTATCATTTGGACTTGAAAATGAGCTAGTTCATGGGATTAGCTAACCCATGTATGAGGGAAAACCCAAGTACTCTGGGTGGAAATTATTGTTTTTGATATGTGTTTCTATAATTGAATGATATTTCACTATTGGTTGATGCACTTGTTGTGTGATGAGACAATTTTATGATATTTTTCTCATGGAAAAAATAGCACAAGGTTTTTCATTCAATAATCATTATAAGAAACTAGGGATATATGTGGAATTAACTATGATAGGCACACATAGGATAGGTGTGTGGGACATGAAGGGTAGGATTCATTCTAATTTCTAGAAAATTTGAAGAAAATGGTCTCTAATAATGATAATATAAATGGGTATTTGTAAATAATGTTAAATAATTGTTAAATAATTGTACTTGTTGAAGGTTTTGAATGAGTTATCATATTGGATATAACAAGTTGTGAAATGAAAAATGTGTCTAAAAGAAATATTAACATTGGTAGTGTGAAAATTGTTTTTAAACAAATTTTCCTACTTAAAAACTAGTGACTATTTATATTGGTTTACCTACGTTATCCATTACCCATGGTAGGGATAGTCAAGGATAGTGTTCTAGATCTGATTATGTCCTTGGGGATAGTATGTGAGAAATAGGTTGTTTATGGTTAGTGAATAAGCTTATTCTATGAAAACTATGGAATTTTTATATTATTTCTTCTAAGATGTGTGTTTTTCATTGTAGAGGAATGCCACCATGATGATGTGTGTCGATTGGCTGATAAGAGAACATCACCACGAATTCTCATCCAATAAGGGAGAAAGTTAACCCAGTGATCAATGGTAATAGAGGAGATGAGTTGTTCTGTTATAACATTTCTTGTTTTATATAGATGATAGAATGAGATGCAGGGTGGTTCGTGCCTAGAATGTTTGATCTGACTAGAGAGTTTTAATTGAACACCCTTTAACATTTGCTAAAGAGGGTGGAACCAAGGTTGCAGAGTTCTAGATAGAGCCCATCCAGATGATTTTTGATCACTTAGAGACTCTTTTATGTAAGAGATTCAAGTTATAAGCATATATGTTTCAGGTACCGATGAATATTTGGTGGAATATATTTGTTCAGACTCAGTAGGCTAATGGTATACTATAGAAGTAATTGCAAGAAAAGTTTCTGGATCACTTCTATATAGAGACTTTTAGACAAGAGCAGAATGAAATGTTTATGAGGATGACACGGGGAACTATGTCAGTGATGGATTATGTGGGATACTTCATGGACTTGCAATGCTTTTTCCCAACATTGTAAAGGGATGAGGCTACTAGGTCAATATATTTTTAAGATAGACTTAGACATGAGATTAATTCCTTGGCGAACATCTTCCATATAAATAGGTTTGCAGAATTGGTGGATTATGACCTTATTTTAGAAGGGAACTTAGGGGATGCTTCAGGTGGTGGACATGTGGTTCTAGTTGGACAGACCAGTGGTGCGAATTCAGAGGTAAGTAAGCACCATTTTTTTAAATCTCTCCTTGGGTTATAGCATGAAGATTATACAAGAGAGATGATACGCCACTTAGGGTGGTGTTTGGGTGTTTTACTATTAGGGTGGAATTTTGGTACACATGTAGGGTCAGTTCCCCAAGCTACTAGTTGAGTGTTGAGTGTGATGCAGAATAGGACATGTGAAAATGTTATGTAAGAACCATTAATAGATAGGAATAGATGGGGGATCAAGGATGATGACAAGTGTAGGAAGGGGTGGTTACCCCATATCAAGCAGGTAGTTGGAGCTTTATCGGCTTCACCAGTAGAGATGGAAGGTGTGGTACTTCAGGACGATGGTGTCCATACCAGTATGGAAGTGCATCATTGGGGATTCAGAATTGGTCATATGGTAGAGGTTTAGGTGAGCTCCATGTAGTTCAGTCTACACCAGGAAGTGGTGATACTAGACTATTGATAGTTCAAGGTAGGATTCTTCTGGATTCCATGCTTTCCAGTACTTTATTCAATATAGGTTAAAGTCACTTTATATATCTACTCAATTTTTGGTTGTGTTGGGTATTTTAGTGGAATGTACGTGTGAGGTTATGTCAATTTATACATCATTAGGGGAGCAAGAAGATAATATCATGCAATGTATGTGGTGTGTGCTTGAGGTTGGTGGGTAAAATTTCCTATGGTACTTGTTTGTGCTTGAGATGTCTGGTTTTGATCTGATTTTTGATATAAGATTGATAGTGTTATACCAAGACCATATTGATTTTTACCATCATAGGGTATCATTCACATCTCATAAGGGAGTCACATATGTCAGTCATGGTGAATGGGATGTCTGAGCAGGCCGTGCAAAGACAGTTTGTCAGCAGTTGGGTGAACTCATGGCTCATGTGTCTTATCTCATGCTTAATGATGAAGGAGTAGAGTATCTTCCCTTCCCTCTTATGGTGGATCAGTTCTCGAGTGTGATTCTTGAGGACTTCTCAGGGCTTCTACCCGATAGGGATGTTGATTTCATGATAGATTTGTTGCCAGGAGCATAACTAATTTCTATCCCTCTATATAGAATGGAACCTACAGAGACCAAGGAACTTAAAACCCAATTGGAGGAACTTTAGAATAAGGGGTTTATTCATATCAGTACACCACCTTGGGATATCCTATATTGTTTTCCAAGAAATCTAATGGATCCTTATGACTATGTGTTGATTATAGGAAGCTGGATCAGATGGCTATTAAGAACTGATACCCTATACCTCGAATCGATGATATTTTTGACCAGCTAAGTGGTGCAACATTTTTCTATAAGATTGATTTGAGATCACAATATCATCATATAAGGTTGATACCTTATGATATACCACAGACTACCAATAATATAAGTTATGCATTGTATGAGTTTTTGGTTATGTTGTTTGGGTTAAACAATGTACCGGTAGTGTTTATGGCCTTGATGAACTGAATATTTTACCCGTACCTGGACTAGTTTGTAGTTTTCTATGTGGATGATAGCTTCATGTACTCCAAAAATCATGAAGATCATGCCAAACATCATGGAATCATATTGAGTTCACTAAGATATCATGGGATATATGTAAAGATATCCAAAATTCATTTCTATATTGACAAGGTGCATTTTTATGTGACATCATCTCAGAGCAAGGGGTGTCCATATACCTTGAGAAAGTGCAGTTAGTTGTGTTTTGGGAGAATCCTAAGAATGTTTCTAATGTATAAATTTTTCTTTATTTGTCTAGCTGTTGTAGAAGGTTCATTAAAGTATTTTTATCATTTGGAAGCACCACTATCAGTCCTGAATAATAAAGGCATCAAGTTTGAGTGGTCTAGGGCATGTGAGAAGTCCATTGAGGAATTAAAGAGGCTGTTGAAAACCAAACTGATTCTGATTTTACCTGGTCCATGTAAGAAATATACCTTGGTTTTTGATTCTTTTGGTGTTGGTATTGGGCTGGTGTTACTACAGGACGATCATGTTTTGGCATATGGTTCATGATAGTTAAAGAATCATGAAAGAAATTACCCTACACATGATCCAAAATTGGCCATGATGGTTTACTCCTTAAAATGTTTGTCAAATTACTTATTGGAGGAATTATTTACGGTTTATACTGATAATTAAAATCCTGAAATAAATCTTCTCTTAGTGAAATTTGAATCCTCGTTAGTGAATATGGGTTGAATATATGAAATATGTTTACTTTGAGATGGTTTACACACTGAGAAAGGGAAATAGAGTTACAAATTCTTTGAATCAAGAGACTCAAAATTAGGTTGTTTAGGAATCAATTACAAAGTTGAATATGATGGATTTTTTTTCTAAGAAAAATCTTGAGGTGTAAGATGGTCAAGGGTAGATGACCCTCACGTCCTTGGCAGTTGATTCTATGCTTCTGAGTCAGATTAAGGAAAGGTGTTATGAGGATTATGAATGTTTTTCTTTTATGGAAGGTTTTAAAGGTTGGGACTCACCTTTTAAATAGACCATTTGAGATGATGGTATTGTTTGTGTTCATGGACCTATGGTTTTTCCAATGTGTATGTGAGAAGTGTTTATGAGATAGTTTCATGCATTAAAGTGGGTAGTGCATCTTGGTATGACCAAAATGCATCATGATATTTATAGAAAGTATTGGTGTCCAGGGTTAAAGAAATAGGTTGCAGGTTTCGTGGCGTGTTACCTTACCTTCTAGTAGTTGAAGGCTGGGAATCAGTGGTTGGATGATTTGTTATATCCATTTTCCATTCTAGAATGGAAATGGGATGACGTGATGATATATTTTTTGGTAGGTCTTGAAAGGACACATTGGAAGAATTATATGATCTAGGTGGTTGTGGATCAGTTGACTAAGGTAACTCATTTATTTCCAATTTGATAGATTTTCACCATGTATCAGTTGCGTAAGTTGTATATTCAATAGGTAGTATGGTTTCGTGGGGTAATTCGGACTATAGTTTCAGATCACGATTTACACTTCACATTGTGCTTTTCGAAGGGATTACAGAGGGTGCTTGGTACCTTGGTTTTTTTGAGTACGAACATTCATCTGCAGACGGATGGGAAATAAAATCATATTATTCATGTACTTGAGATCATGTTGAGGGATTGTGTCTTATACTTTGGTGGATGATGTTAAAATAATCTATCACTGGTTGAGTTTTCCTACACAAATAGTTACCAGGATACGATTCAAATGGAAAATTTTGAGGAAATCTATGGTAGACCGTATAGATCTCTATTATGTTGGATGGAAGGTGGGGAATCATAATTATTGGGTCAAAGTATCATGAATGATATGTCAAAACAAGTTCAGTTGATCTGAAAATTTATGGAAATGGCTCAGAGTAGTCATAATTCATATGTGGATCAGCACCATAGACCTCATGAGTTTTTTTGGGTGATCGTGTGTTTTTTCAATTGTCACCAAGGTTGGGTCACCATGGAATTCAGAAACAGGTCATGTTGGAACCCATGTATGTGGGTCCATTTGAAATTTTGGAGAGGATCAGACTTGTGTTATACCGATTGTCTCTTTGATAGAGGTATATTAGTATGCATTATGTTTTACAGGTTTCATTGCTTCATCACAATCAACCTGACCCATCTCATGTAATTTATTTTGAGGATGTTGATCTTGAGGCTGATGCATCCTTTAAAGAGTATCTGGTTCGTATTTTGGATCATAGTGATAAAGCATTTTTAGTTAATATTATACCCTTGGTTTAAATTTTATGGAATCATGGTAATGTTCCAAAATAAACTTGGGAGAGGGAGTTGGTATGCGATATCAGTGGCCCAATCTATTTACATCATAAGATCAATGATGCTTGGAAGCACGAATCAAGGATGATCCATTATATGTTGGGGAGTTTGTAAGATCATGGACTTCATGGAGTTATTTCCCTATTTAGATTTTGACTGAAATACCTTAGATTTTTTTTGATGGAATGTTTACTAATTGTATAAGGAGGCTCGGGGTGTCTTAGTGGTTCAAGACATGGAATAAAGGGGAATTTATCCATCTTGTGAAAGTTTCAAGGTTAGAACACAGTTAGAAGTAATTGTTCTCTTAGACTATGCTATCCAAGAGGAGGGGTGAATGGCTATATAAATCGTGCAAGGGGAGAATCCAAACCATTCATATTTGGAGAGAGTAATTCGACATGGTTTTTTATACCATGTGGAATCCCCAGGTAATCGTGTGAATTTGAAATCTCTGGGATAGAGTCAGGTTCATGGTTTCCACGTGGTTTGGAAAATCATGTAGAAAAACTTTTTGCCCCATTAAAAGTGTGTTTTATCATTTTTCTCCCTCTGTATTTTAAGTTTTTTACCCAATTTTCTTCCCCATTCTTCTTCCACCAACCCTAGTGATGATTCAAAATGAATAAGGCTTCCAAAGAGTCAATTCCCTTCAATTATAGGTTGTTCATAGTGTCTTTGGGTGTGGATCAAAGATATGGTTAATTCTTACACTTCTATTTCTTCCCTTTTCTAGATTAGGGATTTTGGTTTCATTCTTACTCTTCTAAATCCATAAAATCCTTTTTTTCCAGTAGCTCTTTGGTTGGGACATGAAAGGGTGATTTTATCCAGATCTAAGGATAAGGTTAAGTAAGTGTTCATCTATAAATTCGAGGTAGGTGGTCTATAAGTTATATCCCATAGTCTTGAAGTTGATTTTTGCATGTATTGTTGGGTTAATGGTTCTCACTTATTGTGAATTTTATGCCTTGAAATTTATTTGGTAAAATGGTTGGCTAAATGATGAATTAAACCCATCATGATCCCCATGGGATGCATTGAGGTTGACTAGAGTACTTTAGGGCCACCTATGGGGTGTTCCAACATTCCCAAACATGGAATAATTGTAATTTTAAGCATATAATTGACTTGTGATAAATTAGAACCCGTGATGAACATGTTTATTTGTTAGTTGAGCTAAAAAGGGAGTATAGATTTTTGTATCTAGTATTTGATAATGGCATAAGGGGTTTTCTTCCTTAATAAATAATGGGTTCGATGAAATGTTGTGATTGTGCTAAATGACTTATGAATTGAACTTGAATTTCATAAGTGGGTTAATGAATTTGAAATGATGTACATGATAAATGAGTAAATACTTATAAATTGTTTAATGTGTTAAATGGGTTAATGCATGGGAATTGATAAATATGTTAAATGGGATAATTTATGGGAATTTTTTATTATTTTAAATGGGTTAAGGTATAGAAAGTTAAATGGGTTAAATGGGACATGATAAGTAAATGGTGAATGTGTTAATGGGTTAAGGATTGATGATGATTCATATGTTGTATAAAATGTGAATTTTATATTCTAGGTGTATTATTTTTTATGGTTTTTGATATGGTATATGTAGTAAATGGATAAATAAGCCTGTAAAAATGGCTAGGTAGTTTTGGGGTATTTGAATTGAGGATCTCACCCATGGGTTGGGTTAGAATGAGGCTCTAAATCCACTACCATAATGCATGGGTTAGGGAAGGGTACTTATGCACTATTCCCCTAACGATTTCATTTCATGATACTATGAAGCCTGAGGCTCCAAGGTAAGTGTAATGTAATGTTTTTTGAAATTTTTATCCCTAGTGAGAGAGGGAACTTGACTTATTCCTTTATTCTTAGTAATTGATCAGATTATTTCATTGCATAAATTATGTAAATGCATAACCCATGGAATAAGAGAATAATATAGATTAAGTGATTAAAGTGGTTAAAGTGAATATTTTTCACTAATGGAACCCGAGTTGTCTTTTGTTTACCTTGTTTTTTATTTATTTTTTTCTTGAATTGTCTGTTTATAATGGATATTTTTTAGGCACCGTTGGTGGTGGCCTACTAAGTTGTACTCACACCCTTCTTGGGCTTCCATTGGGTACACGACCAGATTTCCTAGTTGCAGGTCAAGACAAGGGAAACAGATTTATTCTTGGGAGTTGAGTTAGGATTGGGTTGTTCATGGATGAGGATCTAGGCATGGAGACATGACCCATTTTGGGTATTCATCTATTTGTCTTATTTTGGTTTTTCTTCACTTTTGGCACTGTTAGAATGAAATGGTATAGTTATTATTGGTTGTTTTTTGTACCATATTTTGGAATCACTGGAAATGTATGTTTCTAGTTTATTTTTTATTGTTTATTTTATTTCATATTTTTTCTGTTGTGGATTACTCTTGTAAAGAGAGTATAGTCTCTCTATATGATCTATTAGACCCTCACTTCTTGTTGATAACCTCTGGAATATAGGGATGCGTACTTGAGGTTATGTAGTTGTCCATCATCAGGCACCAATTAGCAGCTTCTAAGTCAGAAGAGTTACATACAAGGGGCCTAATACTGTAATAAATATTAGTTTAGTAGTCTTAGATATCTATATATATACATGATACCCATTTTACATTGGGAATAAAATATAAATCATAGTAGTGGAAAATATATAGCATCCTTGAACTCATCCAAAAAATTATTCATATATTGGGGAAAGTAAAAAAAATAATGGTGATCTCAAATGGTCAATGAGGGTTACAAATAATACAATCTATCATGAGTAAAAAGGCATAATGAATATGGAAAGATAAATAACTGGAAACTCATTCCATTTAATCAATAAGTTTTCCATTAAATGCATCCATGGACAATATCAATGTTATAATCTCATGAATAATAATAACTAAATTATCAATAAAGTACATGCATAAAATTGGAATTCATGATCTCTGAAATTGTGATATTTATACCATTAAAATATTGCACCAAGACAGTTTAAAACTATGATTAGGAATGCACTAAAACCCATATAATTTGGTTAATTGATTTGTCTCATGAGACCTATCGATGCATAGAGGGGCTATTTATAACCACACCCCACCAATAATTCCATTTCCAATTAATTCCTCATATATTTAATTATCCATTAAATTCATAAACAATATTCATTGTTAATAAATATCCATATAGATTAAATAATACAGATTTATCAAGATTGTCCACAATCAATAAAATAAAAAAAACATATATAAAAATTGTATACGGCATTGGAAATAATCATATCCATGATACAAATAATATGGATATTTAATAGAATTATAATGTACCATGATCCCAAGAAATTTAATGTTTTAAGATAAATTTAATGACCAAAAAATTAATAAAGGATAAGATATGACCATCAGTTCAACAAAAATATAGGTTTTGTAATAAGGTCATGTAATTTGGAAAAATAAGGTAAATGGAAGTGAAATATTAGAATAATATTTCATTACAGAGCTTTCTTTCTAAAATAATTGAAAATTTTTAGAAGATGCAAAATTTTGTAAAATGATTATGAATATGGCGAAGTGTGTTAATTTCAATAAGTTTAAAAAAATTGTTTTGAATTTTTATAAAGAAAGATACATTTTAAATATTATTTTATTAAATTTTAAAAATTAAATGATAACATAAAATTTTATTAATAAATAATTTGAGTAATAAAATGTACTTTTGTAAAATAATTTTGAAAAATATGGACCTGGAAGAAAAATATAACCGGCTAAAAGAGAAATAAAATCAGTTTTTTATATAATTTATTTTCTTAATTAAAGTTCCAAATAGAGGAAATTTTGGAATAAAATTTGTAAAATATTTAAATATATAAAGTATAAGAAATTTATAAAATCTTATGAATGATATTTGATAAGATTCCATCAATGAAAATAAAATCAATCTTAATAGAAAGTGAGATTGTAAAATAAATTCTTACCTCATTTGAAATTTTTAAATTATTACCACATTGAAAGAATAAACATGAATTGAAACATTAATCATCATGAATAAATAATTATTCATGTAAAATATATAAATGGATTAGTATATACACCACATAAAATTGAATAGGTTCATAATAACAAATATGTCTCAATAGAGTGGAAATTGAGATGAAATCCCTTACAAAGATCATATAATTGAAATGAGAATTAGTGAATTAATATATTATGTTTTATAAAATGTAAATACTCATAAAAATTTGTAAATTAAACCTAGAATAATAAAGATTCGTTACAAAAATAATCTTAAAATATCATAGATAATGAAGAGGTAATATAACCTAATGAAAAATAATTGAGTTATGAAACCCCTTTCCACTTTGTAACTTTTGAGTTAAATCCCCTTAGATAAAATAATTTAAATTAAAAATTAAAATACCATGAAGTATTAAGGATTAATTTTATAATATTTAAAAGGTAATAATATAAAACATATAAATGAAATTGGTTCATAACATTAAAATATGCCTCAATTAAATGAAATTGAAATGGGATCTCTTTCTTCACACATACCTTTAGTTTAACATTATCCAACATCATATATAATGGTTATAAAAAATTTATTAATTTATACCAAAACCATATTCATATTTATACAATTATATAGGATCCTATTATAATTTCTTATCACCTGTTTTTTAAAAATATTTCATTAGTATCATTATTTCAGGTGTTAATTTCTTTATTTTCTGAAGCATGTTTTATCATGGAAGCTCTATATTTTGTTCATAAAAAATAGTTTAATAATATCAGTAATTATATTAATTTTATAAATACAATAGTTATTTATCAGATACATTTTTATAATCATTATTGAAATTTGGACATCGAAAATAAATCGCATCATTTCGTGGAGACGATAGGTTGTACGTTTGCACGAGCGATGATATCATTTTCTTAATGGGTGTAAGGGTACAGAAGTGGATGATAATTTAATTTTACATAATCAATATAATGTCATAAGTATCATATATATTCATTATTTTCATCATTCTGACTATCTATTTAATTAAGTGATGGAAAACAAATTTCATCGATTCGTGAGGCAATAGTCCAATGTATACACAAGATATGGTTTTGTTTCCCATTTGATAGAGAATTAGATTGATAAATATTGTAAAATAAATATAAAAACATCTTATTATATGATATATAATTGTGTTATTATATTGTAATTTTCAAGACATAATTGAATGTGGTAAAACAAGAAGTAAACAAAAGAAAGATCATGGTGAATACGTTTACCTTTTCTTAGAGAAATATCCTTTAGATATCTTATTAAGAACCATAGGTTTGTCCTTTTGTGAATAAAAAAACTTATATAATGTGGATATGGATAGTGGGTAAATATTTTTGGTAGTTTTATTTTTGAGATAAATGTATTGAGAGGTGTGTATAAGTGAGGGGAGGATGTGCCCTTTTATAATTGAAGTTCGTGGCATACTTGTAATTTTTAAACGTTTTTCAATAATGTCAGGTAAATTTCTTGGACATAAGGACCCAAAATGGATAATATTATAAGGTAAAAATTATAATTCCTAATTATACCAACCATTGAGGTTTCATCTAGTTTTTAGGTCATTTTGACCCTTACCTTTTTAGATAAACCCCTTTTAAACTAATTTTAAACGTAACCATGATAATTAATTTTTAATATTTTTACTATTCATTATGAAAAAAATAAAGTTTAAATTATAAAATAATATTAATTTCTATCATTAAAAATATGGAAACTATTTTATCAAATTAAATTCATAGAATTGTCAGAATTTAATTTAAAAATAAACCCATAGAATGTGTTGAAAAATAGTTTTTCAAGAAATGATTTTTTCAAGCATGAGATGATATTATATTAACTATATGATAGGTAATAATTATTATATGGATTTAAATTAATATATTTATATATATAATATATAAATTTAATTTAAATCATTCATAATTAAATATTATTTTAATTAATTAAAATAGGAATACATTAGGCCATTTTTAATATGGGTTTCTAAAAAATATCCTTTTTACCTCCCAATGATCTTATCATTATCTCTATAAAGTTATTTGTAAATAAATTTTTAATTCAAATATTATAATAAAATATTATAAATATATGTAGTAATAGTTAAATACAATATTTTCAATTATTCATAAAATCTTAATTCTAAGGGAAATTTTCAAAAAATCATTCTACGATTATTTAGACGTAATAAGTTCAAAATCAATATTCATCCTATAAAATTGGAATTATTGTAATATAAAATATTAAAAAATTTATAGTATTATAGTTTTATTAAATTAAAGTTTTCACAAACTAAAATTTAAGATTATGTATTACATTATTCCCTCCTAGAAAAATTTCATCCTTTAAATTTTCATGGATGTCACTTTATAAACAAGTGAGAGTGGTTTTTCTTCATTACATCCTCTGTTTCATATGTTATTTCCTCCATTTTATGATTTCTCTAAAATAAATTTACTAGTTGAGTCATATGATTCCTTATTAATTTCTCTCAATTTTCAAGAATCTAGATAGTATCTTCACAATAAGATAGATTACGTTCCAATTATATATCTTCTGAGGTGATGACATGCATTAGGTATAGTATGTACTTCCTTAATAATGATATATAAAATACATCATGTAAATTTGATAGTATCAGTTTTATTTCCAAATGTTAATCCATTGCTCTAATTATTTCTTAAATTTCAAAAGGTTTGATGTACCTAAGGCTCAATTTCCCTTTCTTACCAAACATTATAACACCCTTATATAGAGATACTTTCAAGAAAACATGATCCCCCACTTGAAATTCCAAATCTTTCCTCTGATTTTTGGCATTAATATTTTTTCTACTTTGAGATGATTTAAATTGAGTCTTAATAGTATTTACCTTTTTCATTGTCTCTTAAACTGGTTTTGAGCGTAAACTTTTCTTTCACCAACTTCATCCCAACAAGTTAGATTATGACATCTCTTATGATATAATGCTCCATATGAACCCATTTAAATACTTTAATGGAAACTATTTTTATAGGAAAAATCTAAAAAAGGTAAATAATGATCCCAAATACCTTTAATTTCAATGTATCATGACCAAATTTGTTTTTTAATGTTTTAATAGTCCTTTTAGACTATTTATTGGTTTGAGGGTGGTAGGTGGTGCTCAAATAAATCTCATTATCAAGGGCCTTCTGAAGACTCTTTTATAATTTCTATCGAAATCATGGATCAATATTAGACACAATTAAAATATCTCAACCATGAATTCTTACAACTTCATTAATATAGAGTCATGTAAGGATCTCAAGGGGTAAATCTTCTCTTATAGAAGGGAAATGTGCAGACTTCATAAGATGATCAATAATGACTAAAATTACATCATTTTTTGGGATAATTTGTAGTCTTCCAATAAATTCAATATTAATATCATCTCATCGGTAAATAGGTATAGGTATAGGTTTCGTTACTCCTCTAGAATAATGCCTCTTATTATTAATTTGTTTAAAACACAAGTATATTGATGTTTAATCATCAATTTCTTGCTTCATGTTATCCCACAAAATATGTTCCCTCAAATACTTATACATCTTGGTGACACCATAGTGTATAGAGAAATGCAATATATGATCATTATCCAACAATTACATTTTTAAATTAGGTATATATGGAACATAAGTTCTCTTTCTAAATTTTATAATTCTATCATCACAAATAAATTCGACCAAATTCCCATCATTCACGACTTTGATTTTCTTCTAAAAATTCTCATCATCAGGTTGGGAACTTTTTATCTTTTCTAATATAGAATTATTGGTAGTCATTTGAAAAATTAGTGATTTATCCCCTTCATTAATAATACCCATTTCCATCCTTATAAGATCCATTAACATAGGATCCCTATTAATCCTTGTTTTGGTCATAAATCCTTGATTTTTCTGATAAATGTATAAAATACCTTATTTTCATTCCTTGGATGGTAGTTTATTGAGAAATAATTATCCTTGAGTAATTTTATCCATCCCATTTTACTCAGATTGATCAATTTTTGTGAAAATATGTATTTTAGGCTCTTATGGTCTATGTATATCTCACATCTTTCATTATAGAGATAATTTCGATATATCTATAAAGAAAAATATTATAGTTTCTAACTCAAGATCATGAGTTGGATAGTTTTATTCATGATTAATTAACTACCTTAACTCATATACAATAACATTATAATTTTTTATATGGACACAACGAATTCCCTTCTTTGAAACATCACTATATATATCAAAAACCTATAATTTTCTAATGGTAGATTTAAAATCATAGAATTGAAAAATATCTTCTTAAATTCTTCAAAACATTCTTCACATTCCTTTGTCCATGTTAACTTAACCATTTTATGTGTAAACTTGGTTAAAGGGTCAGCTAATTGGGAAAATTTTGAATGAATCACAAATAGTGACCTGCCAAACCAATGAAACTACATACCTCATTTATGATCATTATTATATGATATTCTTTAAATTACATTATCTTCATAGGATCAACTAAGATTCCATCCTTTGGGACAATATAACCAAAAAATGAAACCTCATGAATCAAGAATTCACACTTTATAAACATCCCATATAACTCTTTTCTTCTAGGATTCTCAAGAATGGTCCTCAAGTGATTCTCATGGTCCTATTAGATTTTATAAGACACCAAGATATTATAAATAAATACCACAAAAAATAATTAATATATTCATTGAATACTATATTCAATATATTCATAGAAATATAGGGTTCAATTGTTAATCCAAATGGAATTATTGTAATCTCATAATGTGTATACCTCATTCGAAATGTTGCCTTTAGAATATCTTACTTATTTAATCATAGTTGATGATACCTATAATGAAGTTAAATCTTTGAAAAATAGTGATCTCTATGAAGCTGATTAAAAAACCCATTAATGTTAGGTAGTTGGTACTTTTTCTTTATCTTAATAGCATTGATCTACTTATAATTAACACATAGATCCATGGATTTATATTTCTTCTTAAAAAATAATAGGGGATCCCCATAGTTAAACACTAGGGAGAATAAATCCTTTATCACACAACTCCTATAGTTATATCTTCAACTCCAATAATTTCATAGTGTTCATTCTATAGGGATCTTTTGAAAATGTTCTTGCATTAGGGATTAAATAAATAGAAAGTCAATTTCACAATCTGGTATATGTCTAGGTAATTCTTTAAGAAATACATCAATATATTCTTGTACAATAGGTTTATCCTCATTTATAAGATTACATTTTTTTTCATCCATTGATTTTTTATAATTATTTACCAAGAATATAATTATGAATAGTTATTGGAGGTGCATCCAGACATGACTCAGATGATGGAGTCTCCACCCAAAAAATAATGAATTCCACATCTTCATCCCAAATCATAATTTTATTCCCTTTGCAATAAATGTTTTCATCATATTTTGAAATACATTATATAACAATAATTATATAAAAGTAAACAATGGGTATAATAATAAATTAATGAAATACATCCTGTTTATGTATCATGATGGGAACTGTCTCACATATCTTGATTGTGGAGAGATTTCCACTAGGTTTTTTGACTGAAAATCCTTTCATAAGGTGACAATGAAATATATAATTTTCAGGGAAAAAATAAAATATATAAAAGAGTTTTAGGATCCAAAATTGAATAAATCATCATCTAAATTTGAATATATGATTAAAGTACTTTTCTCAACATCTTTGGGAACTTCAACCTCAGCTATGGTGATCGCATAAGCTTATCCTTATCCCCTCAGACTCTTCTATGGTAGGTTCCCTTGATGCCTTGGAATTTTTTTGAATAATTCCCCCATTTATCTACATTTGAATAACTAGATAGTATTTCTATATTTATTTCACTTACATTCATTAGAATGATTACCCTTGTCACTTTAGTTGTAACACACTACCATTCCCTTCAAGAATTTTCCATGATGTTTCTTCCCAAAACTTACTCATGATAGAAATTGCTTAATTTTATATTGATTATTAAAAATATTCCCTTTTTATTATTTTCCAGACAACCTATTGTTCTCTTGATTACTCTTGAATAAGTAGGATCTATAAAATTCCTTCTCTATTTTGATGATGCATAAAACTATATCATCATATGATGGAAAAGTATTAGAAACCAGTTCTCTTTGAAGATATGGATTAATCCTTTCATAGAAATTATAAATCATACATTATGTATTGATTATATAATACATATCATACCTATATATTTTTTTAAATATATACTCATAGTCTAATAAACATTCATGTTTCTTTTTCTTTAAGGTGGTGAACTTTCACTCCATTTTAGTTTGTTGCTCATAAGGGAAATATTTGTTGGAGAATGTTACTTTAAAAGATCCTCATGTGTTCTATTTTATCTTCCTCCCTGGAGTTCAATATAAATTAACACCATTGATCAGTATCACCCTATAGACAATATACTTCTAGTATAATCTTTTCCTTTTCATCATATCCCAAGGTGAGAAATATCTTTTCAATGGACTTAATATATTGACTAACTACCACTAGATTAGTAGTTCCACTAAATAATGGGGTATTATGTCACATGAAACGATCCAATATAAGTGTATCATGTCAGTAAATATTCTTTTTATCCATATTTGAAAGTTTATTAGTCATAACCGGGGTCATATTCTTTAATATATCTATGATCTACTCAGTTCTAACACCATTTGAATTGTATTTTTTAGTAGGGAAATTTTTACATTGACCATAAGTTTTGATATTATTCTTTCTACCATGAACAATTTCCAAACAATGTAATATAATGAATTATTTAATAAAATTATGAATTATAAATACTAATGTATAATTATATATTTAGTGTAATGCTTAACATAAATTGAAAATCTATGCATTGTTAATCTTAGAATCATAAACTTTGTTTCTTTTAGAATATATTTAAATCATAAAAAAATCAAATCCATCATAATGGTTTGAAAATAAAATGTGAATTAACCCAAGAATATCCCTATTTAGTGTCAAATCGGGTATGCAATAAGGGCAGACTCACCTTGCAACAAAATGATGGATAATATATACTCAAACCAACAATTTTTTGTGATATTACCCCTGTATGTGTTTATATATTAACCACTTCCGCTTCTAGTATCCATACATGGATGTATTTCTATAAAAACCACATAATATCTACCTTACCAAAAATTTATTATTTTATTCCACAATTTGATATATCCTAAAATTCTATCATAGGGTTATTTTCACTGATCCATGTTTACATAAATCTACTTCTCAAGGTTTGTACTAAACTTCCTTTAATTCCAACTATAACAACACCAACTCCAGTGACCCAAAGTCGGTGGTTACTTTATTACATTAGCATAGATACAAGGGTTCTAATTTTTAAGGACTGATTTGTTTAGTAGTTATGTAGATCCATATACAAACATGATATCCATTTTACATTTGGAATAAAATAAAAAGCATAGTAATAGAAAATATTGTCCATCCATGAAATCATTCAAAAAATTATTCTTCATATCCTAGGAAAATGAAACAAAATAAGGGGGTATCAAATGATCAATAAGGGTTGTGTATAGTAGAATCAATCAACATTAAATAATGAATAATTAAGTTGTTAAGGTAAATAATTTAAAGCACATGTCATTTAATCAATAACTTAAGCATTAAATGCATCTATGGATAATATCAATGAAATAATCTCATGGATAATAATATATGAATTCTCAAAAAATTAAATTCATAATATTGTATTCTTTTATCTCATATTTCATGATATATATATATATATATATCGTCAAGACCTTTCACTAAGATAGTTTAAAACTATGGGTAGGTACTCACAAAAAAATCATTTAATTTGACCATCTGATTTTTCATCAGAGACTTATCGATGAATCAAGGGGATATCTATAACTAGGCCCCACCCATCACTACATTTCCAATACATTACTCAAATATTGAATGATCAATTCAATTTATAAATGATATGAATTATAAATAAATACCCCTATTGAGTAAATAATACATATTTTTTATGATTTTCCCTAGTCAATCAAATAATTTTCATTATAAAACACCATATGTAAAAATGGTATATTATTTAGGAAATAATAATATCCATGATAAAAATAATATGGATATTTAATAGAAATATAATGCGCAATGATCATAATAAAGTGAATTATTCAAGTGAAAATTAATAACCACAAAGTTAATAAGGGATGAGAGATGACCATCGGTTTATCAGAAATATAGGTTTTGTAATAAGATCACCTTATTTTTAAAAAGAATAAAAATTTAAGTAAAATATTAAAATAATATTTAATTAAATATTTTTCTTTTTAAAATAATTAAAAACATGTATAAGAAGCTAAATTTAGTAAAATGTTTATGGTGGTGGGGAAGTCCATTAATGCCATATACATTAAAAAATTTCATTTTGAATTTTTAAAAGAAATAGACATTATAAATATTCATTTAATATATTTTAAAAAGTTAATGATAACTTAAAATTACCTTAATAAATCATTTGGGTAATAAAAATAAGTTTTTAAAAACAATTTTTAAAAATATGGACATTGAAGAAAAATATATCCGATTAAAATAAAAATAAAATCTATTTTTATTTTAATAATTTCATTACATAATTAAAGTGACCAAGAGGGGAAAAGATTGAAGAAAATATGTAAGATCATTAAATATCCATTGGGTAATAAAATTATTGTAACTTATGAAGGATAAATTATAATATTCATTAAAATAAAATAAAATTAATCCCAAAAGAAAGTGAGATTGTAAAATTAATTCTCACCTCTTTGGAAATTGTTAAATTATAACCCCATTGAAATAATAAACTTGAATTAAAATATTAGTCATCATGAATAAATGTTTATTCATGTTTAATGAATAAAATTGGTAATATATACACTAGATAAAATTGAATTGGTGCATAATAACAAATACCTCTTAATGGAATGGAAATTAAGATGACATCCCTTATAAAGATCATATCATTGAAGTTAGAATTTTTCGATGGAGCTGTTATGTGTAATAAAATTAAATCCATATAAAAAGTTTTATATAAAAAATAAAATAATCAAAATTAATTACACATATAATCTTATAATATTGAAGATAATGAAGAAGTAATATACCCAAATGAAAAACATTGAGTTATGAAACCACGTACCACTTGGTAACTTTTGAGTAAAATCACCTTAAATAAAATAATTTGAATTGAAATGTAAAATACCATGAATTATGTCGTATTCATGATATAATATGTAAAAACATATTATATACATCATATAAAATGAATTGGTGCATAACATTAAAATATTCTTCAATGAAATGAAATTGAGATGGAATCTCTTACATCACACTTCACTTTAGTTGAAATTAATTTAAAATATGAATTAATGGTTTTATACATGTAATTAGTTTATAAAATAACCATATTAATATTTATAATATCATATATAATCCTATTATAACATCTTATCATACTTTTTTTTAATAATATTTCATTATTACCATTGTTTCAGGTGTTAATAGCTTCTTTTCTCATGCATTTTTTTTTAATGTAAGTTATGGTTTTCATGGATAGGATATTGTTTCATAATATCCATAATTTTATTAATGTTAAAAGTATTATATTTAATCATTATATTTATTTTTATAATCATTTTTAAAAATTTCCATGGAAAATGAATTGCATCACATCAGGGAGGAAGTGGGTTGTACGTACGCACAAGTGATGATATCATTTTCTTAATGGGTGAAAGGGTAAGGAAGTGGATGATATATTAATTTTATAGAATAAATATCATTTAATATTTATCACATATATTAATTATTTCTATAATTATTACTATCCATGTGATTTAGTGATGGAAAATAAATTACATTGGTTCGTGAGACGGTAGTCTGTTGTACATGCGAGCGGTGGTTTTTTTTCCCATTTGATGGAGAAGGATACAGATAAATATTATTCCATTAAAATAGTAACACCTCATTATATGGTATATAATAGTTTTATTATATTTTAATTATTAATACATAATTGAATGTTGTAAAATAAGAATTAAAATATAAAGATCTTAGTGAATATGTTTACCTTCTCTTAGAGAAACCTTCTTTATATATCTTATTAAGGACCCTGGGGTTGGTCTTTTAGAAATATCAATACCTATATAACTTGTAAAAGTATTTTTTGGAGAGATTTTTTCTAGGGTTTGATTTATAAAAATTTATTTATAGGTATGAATAAGTGAGGGAATGAGTTTCCCTTTTATAATTAAGGGGAGTGTCACACTTGTAATTTTTCAATGTTTTTCAATAATGTCAAGTAATTTTCATGGAAATATGGCTTTAATATGGCTCATATTATAAGGTTAAAAGTATAAGGTTGAAATAAAACCAACCAATGGGGTTTAAAAAAGTTTTTAGGCTATTTTGACCCTTATATTTTTAGATTAACCCTCTAGTAAACCTGTTTTAACCTTAACCAAGACATACTGCACTTTTAATCCGCTAACGGTTCCTTCCATAAGTACTCACGCTCATGGATTGTTTTTTTGTGTCCATAGTATGTCCTATTTTCCTATAATAGAATAAATATTTTCTCTTTGGTGTGGTACTCTTTTTTAGATTCTAGGATAAATTTAAAATCCGGTTTTCCTTTCGTTTATTATCTAAGGACAGCTCATCTATCTTCTCAATAGACTTATTTAGTGTATTCATATTTCAAACATTAATTATACTCTTTCCAAATGTTATTATATATTTCATCAACAATTTTTGCGGTATTTCATTCAATTTTATTTTTACACATTATTTGTTGTGTTTAATAATCATGTATCATTCTTGTGATCACATTGATGAAAATCACCACAAATATTCATCAAACATTTAAAACTATTTATAACAAACATATATTTCCCTTTTAGATGTAGAATTTTATTTAGTTCAAGATTGGTCCACCATGATGTAGGCTCTCATTTTCCTCCATAGGATAAAACATTATGCTATTATTCCAATACAATATTCTTGAATATATTATAATAAAAAATAACCAATAAACCTTTGTTACCTTCTTTGAGTTGCATAATCCCTAGATTTTTCAAAACTAGTGGCTTAGTATTTTTTAGAATTTACATAAATTGGTTGGTCTTATTTTAGGGAAATTAAATTTCTACTCATGATACCAACCACCAGAAATATAGTTGTATAATTTTTCTCATATTTCTTCATCAATTTTTTTATAGATTTTGAATTTAAATTTCAGTGATTTATAAAAATAGATTTAGCATAATATTTGACTTTTAAGATATGTCACAAACCAACCGGGGTTGACCCCAAATAGGTCACCCAAGTCAGCCTGAAATAAGATCTGAGAGGCATTCCTCATCCTTCCGGGCTGGAAACTAGTGTCGAGGAATCAACATTGAAACAAAGAGAATCATTTCTCATAATAAAATAAACTTAATAGTGGAAAATAAATATATAAACCCAAAATAAATTAAAATACCAAACTAAACATCATTTACACAAAATCTGAAAATACAAAAAACCAATCAATAAAATAAAAAGTATTCCTGACAACCAAAACATATTCATGTGACCCCAAGGGTCACTCTCTGATACCAAAACAAACCATCTCTCACGGTGACCAAATCCAATCTGAAACCTACACTAAAATATAAAAACAAGAAATAATTATAAGTGTGAGTATTAAAACTCAGTAGGCATTCCCAAACAATATGTTCCTAATTCATTACATTTAAATAAAGAAACAAAGATTAATGTTTGAGAAACAATATACAAAACTACGTTTTTCACACACATTTCTCACTTTAAAACAATACAGGGTCGATTTCCCTTTTTCCATTTAAATCCATATTTTTTCTCAAAAAGTAGGCATTAGAATTTTTGAAGAGTAAGATAATTTTTTTAAATACTAAAATTAATATACAATATTTTCTAAACACATTTCATAAACCTTCTAAAACCATCACATCATTTTTTTAGAAATTACACCATGCAATAGTTTAGCAACAATAGTCACATAATAAGGGAAATAGAAAAATATCACACACAAGTAACCAACAAACTATGCATCTCAATCATCAAACATAGATAACTAAGTGTCGAAGGACATGGTAGAACCTAGGATCTCAGGGGAATAATATAAAACATACTTTCATATGAATCATCCCGAAGGCATGCCGCACCAAATGACATCAACTTTCCCACACAATCGATCTCAACCTACCTGGTCTAACCGAGGGGCATTATCCCAAAGCAAATAAATTTCTATGATAAGGACTGCTAGATAGAGATAAATACTAAGCTAGTACAGTATCCATTCATTGAAAATCCACTAGTTATTCTAGGTTCCCATGTCAAGACTAAATTTGGGTGAGACAATAATGCCAAAAAAATAGTCAATCACATGCACACACATCATACGCAAGCAACACACACAACAAGTCACCCCTGATTCACACCAAAGTATAATCTCTTTCCTTTAGAACATTTAATCATAAGGGAGTCTCTCAGTGTAGACCTCCCACAACATACTACATAACCAAGGAAAGAGAGTTATCCTATGATATATGTCAAGGACACAAATTTCACAAAAGTTCCAAATAGGCCTCAAACACCCTTTGAGAAAACACTTGTTTCCAAAAGGAAACCAAAACATTTCTTTCATATTTTCAAACTGTTTTCAAGGAACCAAACAAATGAAAATTTCAAGTCCAAAAACCATTTATAAATCTATTTTATAAATAAAAACCACCAATTTAGATGAAACAAATACATTTACAATTTCAAATAATTCTTTAAAAACCACAATCCACTTTTAAAGGCCATTTGGGAAATTTATCAATCACTTTATGTGCATAGCTCAAAAAAGAAAATGAATATACATTAAAAAATTATTTAAACCACCTAATTTCTTATCAAAAATTTATCCTAAAAATCATAAATCATCAATTAACATATAAGAAAGGAAGAAAAATAAAGAAACCAATGATTCTTAAATTCAAAGGTAAAGTGAAAATGTAAACCTACATCAAACCCACTGTGCTTCAACAACACCCACCCAAAACAACCTTGCAAAGGTCCAAAGAAGCAAGAACATCCAATTGAAACCATAACAACACAAACCTCTAATTTAAATAAAGGGAAATATGAAACCTATATCTAAAAGACCTAGGAAGAATAACAACTCATGATAAAATGGTAGAAGAAATAGGTTGAATAGAGGATCAGATTACCTTGATGATATAGCACCAAAAAAATAAGAAATATCTTCCAAAAACTTGAAAAAAAACTCTATATCTAACACTTGGGAGAAGATAGGCGGCTTAGAGAAGAAGGTAAAGGCTCTATTTGGGTTGCACAAACCTAAATTAAAATAAATGGATCATTTTGGGGTTAATAATGTGAGAGGGTATAATTGAAAATTCATAATTTTAATGACCTAGATAGGTTTCAGGGTTTGTTCGAACAGTTTTCCAAATAATTTGAAAATTATGTGTCCCTCACTTTTCAAGAAGAACATGTCATATAGTTAGCATGTACAGTTTTCCAAATTGTACAAAAAACTATGTGGTATTCTATGTCTAGGAAGAAACTGGTTGTATGCTTTCCTAGGGGAGGGAGCATAGTTTCCTCTAACTATGAACCACCTAATTTCAGACCAAAAATCCCTCTTTTCACTAAAAACTCTATAAGAAACTCAAAAATAGACATAGGACCATAAATAATAAAGAAATGCCTCAAAATAAAATCATGGATGTTACAATTCTCCCCACCATTATGCTTTATGGCCCCAAAAAGAAAAAAAAATATCATGTTGATTGATTCAAAGGATAAGTTTCACATGATAACATGATTCATCTTCTCAAGTTTAAGAACATCTCAACCACCACCAAACAAAACTTACACCTCTTACCTAGAACAATCCAATGATCCAAAACCAATTCCTGAAAAAAATTATGGAAAACATGAGCTAAAACTTCTACAACCTTTATTTAAACAAGATGATTGGGAATACTCCAAAATCCTAACATTCACCCGGAAGGAAAGACTCTGAGCCAACAACCCCAAATGAAAATACCCATTCTCAATCTACACCAGAGACTAAATTGGATTACCAATACCGGATGTCGGAATGGACTCCCCACCATTAGAAACCAACTAGCACTGATCGACACGGGAAACCCAACATGGACCAACCTAGGAACTCTATGCATAGACCAAACCAGGAACTACCTGTACAGACTAACCCCCAACACAAGGGGCCTAAAAAACCCCAAACCAAGTGGTAAAAAATCAGATATTCACATCTAAAAAGGTACAACCACTATAATTTCACAAGGATAAAAGCACCAATTTTTTGTAACATGGAGAAGCATACAATAAAAAGAGAAAAACAATTGGAAATTGAAGTATTTATGATGGGCTATTTTCAATAGGATCTCATTGAAAATAGATCGTTGTAGAAAACAGCATCGTAAATAGTCTATTCTAATTTTTTTAGAAAACACTTTTGTAGAAAGTGGATGTACCAGTCAGAAATAAGTATTTTCAATGGGATGATCCACCTATCAAAAAAAACTTTAAAAAATAAATAAAATGTTAAAAAAAATTAGTAAAATATTAATAAAATTATTAATAAAATTAATAATAAAATAATAAAATTTTAAAATAATAAAAAATAAAAGACACAATATTCACAACAATAAAAAAATAATAAAAAATAAAAAAATAAATATAATAAAAAATAAAAAAATAAAAAATAAAAAGAAAATTAATAAATATAAATAATATTTGCAATAATATAAGAAAAAATATATGTAAAACTACAAATATACGAATTAAAAAGATATTAAAAAATATATATACATTCAAATGTTTATAAAAAAATACATAAATCACTAGGGGGTTCATCTAGAGGAGGTGTTGGAGGGAACTTTATTCCCAAACCATGATTCAGACATCACATGTACTTCATCGTTTGCTCATACTACTACACCTTCCATCGATGTATCTCCTCTCATTGTTGTTGTTGTTGTCGACAGAGCTCCTCTTTCTCCCTATGCATAGTCTCTATACACTCACCATGAGCTCGCAGCTACTCCTGATACTGTGCAGCTGATGATGATGACTTTCCATGAGATCCCCTCAAGCTAAACACTAACATCGCAACGTTACGATAATAACTCATAAGCATCAATTAAGAGCTGATACAAATAACTCAACCTTTCTTGAAGGCATAATGAGTCTCTTACATCCATGCTACATCATTAAATATTAATGCACTAGTGTTTTGATGCTCAGTATTATCATGAATCTCATCTTCTTTCTTAGAACTTTCAGTCTCATATGACTTCTTCAATTGAAATCTAAAACTAAAATAGTTAAAATATTATTTATATTTAATTTAAAAACTACAAAAAAAAATATTACTAGCCACAATATGCCACTGGTGATCACCTATAATCTCTCCAGTGATTAGATCCTTGTACATCCTCTTATAAACATTGAACGTCATAACATCAGGATGTTTGACCACTTATATGAATATAAAATAAACAATTCACAATTAAAGCTATATAAATTATTAAAAAAATTATTTACCATATGTCACCGATGAATATTGAATGTATGACTGTCATTTAAATGTTCCACCTCATGTCTCCCATGATTCTATCAACATAATGGTACTCTTCTGTGAAAAGTATCTCACATCTAGTATGAAAAAAATCCATCTCAAATATGAGATAAGATATAATATGTTTGGTGTGTGTAATAATACTGATCAAAATTTGTGACTCCATCTTTCTGTATGGTTTTCCTCCTCAAATTGTGCAAAAATTGATAGCAACACTCATGCATACAGATCTCTCATACCTCCCAGATAGATTCATGCATGATATCATCGATGGAATACCATAACCCTACAAATAATTAATAATATCAAGTTACTAGATAAATAAATTTAAAAATAATTATTATTCATTTACATACCATCTAATGATCAAACATGGGGTACTGAACATCAATGGGAATCTGATCTCATGTCATGAATTCTCCAAAAAAATAATTCCGCAATATTGAACTCCCTTATCCAGAATCTATATTCGAAAATATATGAAAAAATAGAAAAAATAATAAAAAATTATTATATAAATAAATTAATGAAAACTAATGAAAACAAACGAAAATACACAAATAATTAAATATTTTCGTGCATGGATCAAACTCAAGATGTGGACGTCGCTTAGGGATAAGATCAGGAATCATCAATATTGAAAGACCACAACCCCTCGGATTTATCACTATACTACTAGTAGCATAAGGGTCAGATGATGCAACATCTTTCTCATCATTAGCTAGATCAGCCTCCCCCAACTCAAAAAACAGATTAGATAATCGTTCATAGGACATCAGAAATAGAAAATGATTGTTGTTAGAAAATAGTTGAAAAAAATACTATATATAGATATATATTATATATGATTTTGACCAGAGTTTAAATGTCTCAAATTTCATCTCCATCTTCATATTCGTATATGAAGGTGTTAATATAATAATATTCCTCCTTCTTATCATCAATTTCTATAAGAGTTTTAGATTCATCATCTCTTTCTTTTTTAAATTCATTTATTACATCAATAAAATCATTATCACCATCAACCCATAACTATGGTGTTTCACCGTTGATATTTATGTCTCTTAATGGAAAAGATGGATTTGGAGTAGTCACTTGAAAAAAATTAATTCCTTACACATCATTAGAATCACATTCACTTTTAATAAATTCACTTCCTTGGGATTTCATTTTTATTATGCTCCATCAATCACTTAACACTCTTAAAGAAGCATGATAATTTTCATAATAAATTTTATGTGCCTAATGATCCAATAAAAATGGTTCATTCACTACAAGAAGGATTTTATATTTAATATCAATGATTACATGGTGTGGATGAACGCGCAAGCCTATCTCAATATCCAACCAATGAAATTTAAACATTGTTACCAAATTCTATCCTAGATAACACTGTTCAATTATTTCTTCCAACATGTCATAAAAGTAATCTTCACTTTATCTATGATGAGATCCTCTAAATAAAATACCAATATTTATTATTATTTTTATTCCTCATATGCACATATATGAAATCGAAAACCATTCACCACATATTAATTGTAATATTTAACCATTATGGATAGAGGGTTACTCAATAAAGACAATCGATTATCTATTTTATCATTATGTTAAGATACCTAAAAATTTGAACACAATTATGAATATAACATGTAATAAATTGATTTTATATGTTAAACCATAAACAATTTACATTACCAGTTTTTGAAACCGGTAGGAAAAAATATTTTTCTGATGTTGTTCAAGAGAAGCTATTGTAATTTGTGGAAATTGATTCTTTATATTATTATCATATAACCTATAAATAAAATAATAATAATTTATTGGAAAAAATTATATAAATTATGACAGGAGAACTCACAATAAAAATAGTGCCATTTCTTCACAGTTAAGTAGAATATATGTATGAGATCTGTTATGTTCATCATCTGAAATCCATTATTCATGAACTCCACCAAAGAAAAGTTAAGGCCGATTAAAAAATGATAATTTATTTTTCATTTCATCATCAACATTTACCTCATTAGAGACCGTGTGCTTATGTTTTTAGGTATATTTAGATTTAAAATAATGAGTGTAGAAAAAATAAATTTCCTCTTGCAAATAAGCTTCTACAATTAATCCTTCAATCGATGTTTTGTTACATACATTTTTCTTTAATTTCTGCATGCATCTCTCGAATGGGTACATCCATCAGAATAGTATCGGACCTCCATATCTTTCTTCATATGGAAAATGTAATATCAAATGTTTCATTGAATCAAAGAAAGCTGGTGGTAATATTTTTTTCCCAATTTACATTAAATTAAAACAATGTCTTATTATAGTCCACTAAGTGCATCATAGTCTATTTTCACAGAAAAATGTCTTAGAAAAATATGATATTTTTGTTAGAATATCCCAAATAATATAATTAAATAAACCACTAAATCCAATTGGTATAATTTATTTCATTATTACCTGACAGTTATGACTTTTTAATCTGGTAATATGACCATTTCTAACTCATCTAGCCAAATTAGAAACATAACCATATAGAAGCCTAAAATATGCAATCTAGTGAAAAATAATAAATTGTTTTATTTGGAAATTGTATAAATTTATTTTGACTTCATTAAATTATGTGATCTATTATTTTCAAATAGTTCAAGTTCTAATCGCCTACAAATTTGGGAAAGAACTAATTGTGCCTTTACATGAACTTTTTTCTTACCAGGTGTGTCCAAAACTATATAAAATATATTATCAAAAAAACTCTTTTAAATATGCATGAAATTTGACATGTGATAGACCAAGAAATAATACCAATATGGCAGATCCTAAAAAATGATCCCTTTTATCCAATTGTGTTCTTTCCCAATACCATCTATTTTTTATTGGTTTATAGTCAATCCAAAGGTAATGATAGGTAATAAAGAGACAATATATTTTAACTCAGTACCTAATATCAATTTTATAGGTCCATGTCTTTCAATTTTTCCATTTCTAAAATGATATTTATTTCTCCAAAAACTTTGATCGTTAGGAGTAAATCTCCGATGACAGTCAAGGAAACAAAGTTCTCTTCCATTGACAATCATAGATGCTTTTTTGTCTCCCATACTGTATGAATATTATTTTGGGCCATGTGTACTCTAGAAAGATAACATTAAATATGTTGGGAAGTCACTAATTGTCCAAATTAATGTAGATTTCATGAAAAAAATTTCTTTTGAGACAACATCATATATACTGGCACCATTACTCCACAGTAAATTTAACTCATCAATCAATGGCTTCAAATAAAAATCGATAATTTTTTTTGGGATATCCTAGAATTAATAAGATCAAAAAAATATATAGTTCATTCATAAACATCCAAGGAGGGAGATTTTATAGAGTTATAAAGATTATCCAACAAGAATATTGACTACTTTAATAATCAAATGGATAGAAACCGCCAGTAGAAACACCCAATTGCACATTTTGAGCGTCTAAAGCCAAATAATGATGTACTTGGTCAAAAAAATCAATTAATCACCATCAATAAGATGATTTAAGCTTTTACTGGTTAAAATATTGGTTTTGTACAATGAAATCAATGACGTTGTGTTTTGAGACATAAATAAACCCTATAATATAGGTGTAAGAAAAAAAATACCTCAAATGTTTTATAAGAATCAATCCCAACTTCCCTAGTTGAGACATTTTTTACATCAATTGTCTACATGTAGGAAAACTAACTAATGACTCATTTTCACTGTAATATAAGATATAATCATTTAAAAATGCATGAATATTCTGATAACCAATACCCAAATTTTGAACTAGCCTCTTTCTCTCATATAAATTTGTAGGTAACACATTTCCTTCAAGTAATAGTGCATTAACCAAAGAGAATATCTGATCAAAACAACTATTTTACATTCCATTTTCTGATTTAATAGTAATGAATTTTGAAAATATTTCTAATTTTCTTATCTTGCAACCATGATATAAGGCATCCTCATCGGAATTCAATAACTCATAAAATTAGGATGGTTCCAACTTATAAGTTTACTCAATATCATCTTGAGTTTTAGTTTGTTGAAAATACAGACCAGCCAAATCATGTACTAAATTTGAAAACCATGATGGATCTGGAACCAAATTATTAGTATATTCATAGAAACTATATTCACCATGTTCATATTAAAAACATAATCTTTTCAAAAAAAATTATTCAAAATAGATGATCCCCAACTTTTTCAAATGTTTAAAACATCCCCAGATCACATTTCTTTCATGGACACTTAATTTTCCCTTCTGAAACAATTTTTGGTTTTGATGATGCAAATGATAAAAAAGTTTCAACACCTTTAATATATACAGGATTTATACTAGAACCAATTGGATTTTTTTAATGATTTATCCAATAGTGATAAGGTAATAAATAATTTTTTGACTAAATTTTTCCATATTACTCTAAAAAATATAAAATAAAAAAAATTCTAATTAATTTGATATAAGAAAAAGATGATCCAAAAAAGAGTATAAATTAAACAATCTTAATTTACTTATATATATTTTCAATTTTATCTATTTATCACTAATTTTTACTATTTACCACTAGTTTTTACTAATTACCATTAATATTAACTAATTATAGTGATTTAATGTTCGGTTCTATTAATATTTACTAATTATCACTAATTTTTTCTAATTACCGTTAATTTTTAATAATTAAAATGATTTATCGGTCGTGTTTACTAATTTATCACTAATTTTTACTAATTAAAACTTAATGTTTATAATTTATAATAAATATTACATGTACTCCATCGTTTGACCATGTTTCTACTCCTGTCATCGATATATCTTATCCTCCTACTATTGTCGTTGCTTCCATTGACACATCATAATATGCATGCCCGGTTCTGGTGAACTAATGACAAAATTGCACATGGGTGGTACAAATTGCTCATTTATAATCACTTGAAGATTGGAAATTCTATTATTTACTAAAAAGTTATAAATCATAGATTTTATAATCATAAAATAATGAAATTAATTTATGCTAACCAAGTACAAATTTTTTTATTGTACCAATTTAGGCCAACCATGTCCTATCATTGGTGCATCTCCTCATCCTCCTCCTGCTACTCCCATTAATGCATCACATCATATATATCCTGGTTCATGAGACCTAATGAAAAAATTGGACATGGTTGACATAAATTGGTCTTTTCTAATCACCTAAATATTGTAAATTCTTTGATTTACTAAACATGTATAAATCATATATTTTAAAATCATCAGATGATGAAACCAATTTTTTCCAAATATATCCAAATTTTTCATTTCACCAATTTATGTCAACCATGTCATATCATTGGTGCATCTCCTCCTATTGTTGATGTTTCTACTCCCATCGACGTGTCATGTCCTGTCTGCCCTAGTTCAAGTGGCCTAATAAAAAAATAGTCATGGTTGGCAGAAATTAGTCATTTTTAATCACTTGGAGATTAGAAATTCTATGATTTACTAAACTGGTAAAAATCATAGATTTTACAATCATCATATGATGAAACCTATTTTTACAATCATGTCCAGATTTTCCATTACACCAGTTTATGTCAACCATGTTCTGTCATCAGTGCATTTCCTCCTCCTATTGTTTTTGTTGCTCCCATCGACGTGTCACATTATATCTATCCTGGCTTATAAAACCAAATGACCAAATTGGACATAGTTGGCATAAATTGGTCATTTATAATCACCTAAATATTGGAAATTATATGATTTACTAAAAAGTTATAAATCATAGATTTTACAATCATAAAGTTGATGAAACCAATTTATTCCAATCATTTCGAAATTTTTAATTGGATTAATTTATACCAACCATAACCAATTTTTTCATTACTCATCACTTGTAAATTGAAGACCAATTTCAATTTTAGTTGTCATGTAATTTATGCTAAAAAATACTAAGTATTACTAAGTAACACTAATTATCGATAATTTTTAATAATTATAGCGAGTTAATGTTAATTTTTAATAATTACTACCATTATATAATAATTATAGTGATTTATTATTAATTTTTACTAATTACTGCTAATTATATTTAATTTTTAATAGTTATGATTGATTTACCATAATTCTTACTAATTATATTGATTTAATGTTCATTTTTACTAATTACTAGAAATTTCTACTAATTCCAAATGACTAGCCATATTTTTTAATAATTAATGTGATTTGACATAAATTTTTACTAATTTATAATCATCACCAATATTTTTTATTAATTTTTACGAATTATTATTTATTTTTATTATTTTTTAGTAATTATTGTGTTTTACTAATAATTATTACTAATTACTGATTTTTTTATTAATTTATTGTCATTACCACTAATATAAAATAATTATAGTAATTTATCGCTAATTTTTACTAAATATCGTTAATTTTTACTAATTATGGTTATTTATCACTAATTTTAATTAATTTCCATTAATTTTTAATAATTATAGTGATTTAATGCTAATTTGTATTGATTACAGGTATTTTTTACTAATTATATTTATTTTATACTAATTATAGTTATTTAATGATTTTTTTACTAGTTTTTACTAATTACCAATAATTTTTATTAATTACAACTAATTACAAGTAACTTTTAAGAATTAAAGTTATTTAATGTTATGTTTTACTATTTTTTAATCATTACCAATTTTTTACTAATTTTTACAAATTAATGCTTACTTTTCTTAATTTTTACAGATTATTGTGTTTTACTGATAATTATTACTAATTATCACTTATTTTTATTAGTTTATAGTAATTACCACTAATATAAAATAATTATAGTAATTTATTTCTAATTTTTGCTAATTACCATTAATTTTTTCTAATTATAGTGATTTATCACTATTTTTTATTAAATATTAATAATTATAGTAATTATATTTATTTATCTCTAATTTTTTCTAATTATAGCTATTTTTTACTAATTAACATTCTTTTATACTAATTATAGTGATATAATGTTCTTTTTTACAAATTTTTACAAATTTTCGGTAATTTTTCTAATTCTGACTCATTACAAGTAATTCTTAATAATTAAAGTGATTTAACATTAATTTTAAATAATTATCACCAATACTTAATAATTATCACCAATATTTAATAATTATAGTGATTTATAGTTAATTGTTACTATTTACCACTTTTTTATTAATTTTTACCAATTACTGTGTTTTATCGAGAATTTTAACTAATTAACCCATATTTTTACTAATTTTAAGTCCTTAACACTAATTTAAAATAATTATATTAATTTATCACTAATTTTTACTATTTACCATTTTTTTACTAATTATAGTGATTTATCACTATTTTTTTTATTTCCATTAATTTATAATAATAAAAGTGGTTTATCGCTATTTTTTCTTAATTATAGAAAATGATTACTAATTAACATTATTTTTTACTAAATATAGTGATTTACTGTTCATTTTTACTAATTTTTATTAATTACTGGTATTTTTTACTAATATTGACTGATTACCATTAATTTTCAATAATTAATGTGATTTAATGGAAATTTAAACAAATTATTGCCAATTAAAACTATTTGCATTTTAATTAAAAACGTTACTACTAATTGACTGACTAAAAATTATTTTTTATTAAGAAAAAAACTTTTACGGGAAAAGTGAGAAACCGTAGAGTCCAGCAATACACCCAAAGAACCCCAAGAAAAAACAGGAAAAATAGGATCTACCTCATTCAAGCAACAACAACAACCACCATACCCATACAGGACACTCGGCGATCCCAGTCAAGCATGGTCCCTGCCGATGTTGCCATCCCTCTAAAACAGCCATGTCCCAAATGGCCTGCAAACATGATGACAGAGAGCTCTTAGCATCAGGTTCTTCCCCAATTATTTCTTCAAATCAATCCGCCATTTTGTCCCATGTTCGGATATATTCTTCTTTGCTGATTTTTTGATTGTTGAAGCCTCTCATTAAGATCAAATCCTATTTGTCAATCCACCTAGCCTACTCGTTGTTGACCTCCACTTTGATAGGTCTTCCCATCATATCGGCCTCTTCCTGAGGGATGTTGACATAGAGAAATTCCTCTACCATGTCCTCTTCAGAGCAAATGATAGGTTCTTTTATGTTATTTCCAATTTTGGAAGGTCTTCCCATTTCATTATTGTTCTCTTTGGCCAAAACCTAGGTATCCTCCTGCATGACAACCATGGCAGATGATGTTTCCTTCTCACCTAGCTTATATTTTTTACCTGACCGTGTTTCCATCGGCTTCGGTAAAAATGAGAAGTCCTTGCGTTCTCTCCCATTATTCTTCTTAGGTAGCTTTCCCTCCTCATAGACCTTGTCAACTCACGAACCCCCATCAATCTGTCCATCCCCTTCAACCTGGGCAGACTCAATGGCATCCAAATAGTCAAAGGAGTTGTAAGTCTTAACACCATCCTGGGTCAAACTCTTCCCTCTAAAAATTTGAACTTCTAATTGAACTATTGAGAAGAAGAATATGATGCTTTAGCAGAGAAAAGCTGAAATGAAGGACGAAATGAAAAAAATTGGGGTTATATATAGGTTAGGTTTGTTGAGACAAGACTATTTATAGCAGGATCCATCACAAATAGTTTCTAAAATAATTGATCGAGGTGACTGTTAAAAAGGTATTTTTGATGGTACCCTTTGCAAATACTCACATTCTGACAATGTATTTGCGACAGGAAATAATGCTCATCACAAATAATTATAACTGACGATGGTTATTTGTGTCAAGGCATATTCCCATTGGAAATAACTTTACATGACTTGGGGTATTTGGGACAGGACGTTGCACCCATCACAAATACCCCTTCCCACGTTTCAGTGAGAATATGCACCAAAATTATTTATAACAGGATATTTTTCTCATCGCAAATAACTGTTTATTTAATAGTATTTACGACGAGCGACATTCCCATCACAATATGTCGATTTTCCCATAGTGAAACTACAACAAGAACATTTAAACTACCTACACCCCAACAATGGAGACAAGAGCTGATTCAAGGTTCCCCACACCACTAATGATTTTTGATTATATGAAGAGCATCTCTTTGGGACCAGTGGTTGGATCCCTATTGTCTTGAAGCATCTGTTGCTCTGTAGTCAGGATCTAATAATCCCTAATCAAAACCCCTTCTTTTAATATCACGAGTGGCCACACATCACCCTAGTTAAAACCAAAAGAACATGATACACAATGAGACTCACTTTGATCCAGTAAGTCACTTTCATCGAGACAGAGATTTAGAATATTCACACAAATCATCCTCTTTCACCCTAATGATAAACAATGGGAATAATCCACACAGCATGACAAAACTCCACTCAAGATGGAAAAGTTTAGAATTTACAAAAGAAAAACATGATTCTATTAAAATAGAAGTTCTCAGGACATCCTCAACATCAAATTTTACATTTTAAAGAAAATAAAACACCACAAAACACTATTAAACACAACTATTACAATAAAATAATCATTGCATAAAATGGGAGTTTAAACTAATCCCAAAACATCACCCTAGTCCTATAAATGGGCTGGGGTGTTCTTCTGATGGCAAATCTATCTCCATGTCTCTTCCTATAAACATACTGAAAGAACCATTACAAGTTACCTAGGCATCCAAAAGTACGGTGGGTCTTTGGATCACTCAGACACAATGGCTTCTTATAATCCATCCTACCGCATTGATGACACACCATGATCTTTCACTTAGAATAAGATCACTAAAGAGCTAAAGGCCTTTTAATTTTGTGACTAAAACCAACAACTTTAGTCTGATTTCCCATCTACCTACTAGAATTCCAATCACCACTTATAGAGACTGGAGTAAGGTTGACAACCTCAAACACTCCTACTAACACAACTTCAACCTGAGTAGCTTGAATCTCCATACTTCTGCTTCTAAAGGATTATCTTGGCCATAAAAGAGAGGACTATTCAACTTTCAAAACTCAATAAGGGTGTCCTTAGGTTGATCAACTAGAGGGTCTACTGATGGTGAACCACCCATAGCTGCACCTCGAATATCCATCATGTATTTGTTGGGGACTTACACTAAACAAAAAGGAAACCAAGAACTCAATCAAGACCAATTCACTAACTAGAACTCAGAATTGAAACACCGCTTAAACAACATTCCTAATTCACAAGAAAGTTCTCTACACATCTATCAATTATCAAAGAATCATAATTTATTTCCCTTGAAAACACTTTTGAAAAGAAAAAACAAACTTAGTCAGTTGTACACTCACTCATGGTATTTCATGGATCCCCACACATGCATATTCTCATGCCAAACTAGGCACTCATCAACTAATGCCATCAATCCCCTATCTTAAACACGCATCCATGTATGTGAGCATTCATAATAATACCAAAGGTCAAAACAGAACTTTTTCTATCTTAGAAACAAAATTTATAACGCAAGATTCTAGTTCTCAATATACTTCCAATTTCAAACATCACAAAAATTCACAAAAATTCCATTAATTCCATCCAAAATTCAATTCTTTCCATTCAAAACATTTTAATTAATTCAAAAAATATCATTCCATTAAAAATAATTTTATTAAAACTAATTTTATCAAATATTCCTTCTTATTTAAAATATATTTCCAAAAACCTAATAAAATTAAATTTATGTTTCATAAACAAACAATTTCGATAAACCCCATGTTTTTATTATAGAAATCAATATCACTAATCCCATCCATAATTTACCCAAATATAATTTTATAAAAATTCAATTTTCTAAATATTTCTTCAAAATAAATCTAAAAATACATTTTCCATCATTCAAAAATCTAAACCATTACCACTTAATATCTTGTTTCCATAATTTTTAAATAAGGGTTTTAAAATAGTTTCTGAATCAAGAGGTTCCCAAAACTACTCACAAGGGGAGACTAGTGTCTATGAGTGACTTGACCATATAGTTGGAATCCATATGATAGTCATTCCATCATCATGGAGAGTCTTTTAGAACCATTTCCCTAGCTTCACGTGTTTTTTAGGCCTTGTTATCTTATCAATACCACTGTCCCAACTCCCATTTCATACCCCAAACATCAAATAACCAATAAGAACCAAATAAACCAAATAAAACACGACTTCCCATGGAAACCTAAGGTTATACATTGAAAATGTATGCCAGAAACTCCCTCATACCTACTCCCTAAGTATAGATAGTCTTACTCTATCTACTGTTACATCCCAAATAATAAAGGGTGCTCTAAAATCTAGGTCCCTTAAGGAACATAGCCTACTATTATACCATTTTTTCATGAACCAACCCAGGTCGACCCCGAACTGGTCATCCAAGTTGGCCCAAGATAAGGCCCGAGAGGGGTTCGTGATCATCTTAGCCTAGAAACTAGTATCATGGAATCAACAGAGATACAAAGGGAATGATTTTTCATAGTAAAATAAATTAAACAAAGGAAAATAAATAGAGAAACCCAAAATAAATACAATTACCAAACATAACATAATTTAAAAAAATTGGGTGAGTTGATGTCATTGAGTTGATGTCATTGGGTGAGGCATTCCTTTGGGGTTAAAATTTTGGGAGGGTAGAAATGAAAATTCACACCTTTAATGAGCTGGATAGGTCACATGGTTTTCCCACACAGTTTTAGAAATCATGTGGAAACTGTACAACCCTCATAGTCCAAGATGAAGATTTTTCATGGTTATCCAAAATATTTTTCCAAGCCGTGCAGCAATCATGTGGTCTTCTTTGTTTAGGAGAAAAATGGTGGGACACTTTGTTGAGGGAGGGCACACAGTTTCTTTAAACCGTGTGCCAACTGTGCACCATCAGCTTCCAATCCAAGACTTCCTACTTTTCACCAAAAACTACTGGAGAAAATAAATAATAAACATGATACCAAAAATAAACAAAGTAATACCTTAAAATAAAATCATGGATGTAATAAGATAGATGGTACCTTTCTTTTCTAGTTTCTTAAGATTGATCTTTAAGTGATGTTTATATATTATTAAAACTATTTATTGTAATTTTTTCATATGATACTGCCTTATAATTTCATGTTATAATATTTTTCCACTCATCTTGTTATGAATACCTAGGTTAGGATCTTTATAGATTTATCTATTTATATTCAAGGGACAAGAATTTCATATTGAGTATAGTTTTATCATCCCCCATTGATTTAAGGTTTTCTCTAAAATCCTTTATCATCTATTTATATTGATCTTAATGCATTTGGATTTGGATTTGGATTTTTATAATTCATTTGAGATCTTTAATCTTATCTGTTTTGTTCATCAATTTATCATTCTTAATATTTGTTACTTATTCATATGCATGGATCCTTTCATCGATAATTTTCTTTTATTATTCATTCTTATTGATTATGTTGAGACATTAATTTCTAAATATGGTCTATATTTATTAAAGATATAAATTAGTTGAAATTTTCACTCTCATTTGTTTGGATAACTTAATACAAGTATGTATTATTTATTAAAAATCCTTCTCCATCCTTTCCTACTCATCTTCATGGAGGGTGATATCCTTTTTTATATTTCTAAAAAATTACAAAAATATAACAGACTATTTATTTGGGGTAGTTATACAAACTAAAATCCATATTTTGTATTTTATAAAAGGAACTTTGAGTTTTAGTGGGAACCGCACATTCCAAATATCAATATAACAAAACTTAATCTTCCAACAACCAAAAAAAGATAGCAAGAATCCCAATTCAAAATTAAAACAAACATCACACAAAATAAAACAAATCCATGAATTCAAATTTTGAAAAGGAACCTAGATTCAAAGGAGAAGGATACCAAGCTATATGATCCTCCAGGAAAGACATTATTTTCTCAAATAATGCCTCCCAAAACCTCCTCTTGATCCATCGCACAAGACTGACTTAGAAGGGGGTGATAGGCCTTGGAGTCAGGGTAGAATTGGAGTGAACTAAGAACTCAACAGCAATACACACCTGTAAGAACCTTATCCCTTCCATCGGTCCACCTCAAAATAGAAGGGACCACCATTATCTGCTAGAAACTTTGGGGTGAAACACCAAAGACACAAATTTAGGACCAACACAAACAATGTATACACGGTTTCACCTCTTGAAAAGTCTATACCGCTCAAAAAACATATTCTAATACTTCCACCAAAACAATTACACCAGATCGAGCTAGAATGGGATCAATAAAACCAGAAGAAAGAAAAACAAATCTATAGTATCAGGCCTCAGTGAGCTAGAACCTTCTGCAGTACCACCAATATCTTCAAAACAATGAAAAACCCATTGATAAAACCAATAATAGGAGAAACTCAGACATGGGAAGACAACCTCATCACCGAACACCTTCAGAAAATAACTGAAATTCACTATGAATAGACTACTTAATTGAATCGAAAACCTATATTTCCAAGATATACGAGATAGATTGGAACTCTTGGAATGTAAAGGGAGAGTAAAATAAGAGATATTAACTAAATATGGATAATGAAAGGAGAGGTTTGGGGGAAGAAAAGCCACACTAAATAAAAATGGGCACAAAAGGAAGGGGGTGGGAACTCATATACCATCGCATGGTAGGGAAAGTTCCTAAGGGAAGGATGAACCAAGGCATCAACCCGAATATGAAGAAATCAAGGAGGTCCACTAGAGGGGAGAATAAAAAGGAAAGGAAAGAGAGGTTGAGATGATTCTTTATAGGAAGTGATCACACCTCCCCCCATTTGATATGTATCCAAAGGGAAAACATAGGTTGAGCATAGAAAGGAGAACCACCGCTCAAAGGGTTTTGGAAAAGAAATTATTAGAATTGGGATCTTCTCGGTTAATATATTCTACTTCATTAGGAATATTTTTGGCACAAAATTTATGCTTCTGATTTATCACACAAATGATTTGATTATTTATATGAAAAACGTTTTTTCATATTCTTGGTGGTGTATTTTAAAACTATAACTACCTTCACCATTCCAAACCTATCATATTTAGAATCATAGCATGTATAAACAATATTCTCTTCTTCTTTACACCTGAGTTTTATCTTTTTATGACCGGTATATTCAAGAAAAAAATTATTAATAGATTTAATAGAAATACCAACACTATGATTACCTTCAAATAGTGGAAATTCTTTTTTCTTGAATGAGGATTTCCCCAAAATTCTTATATCCCTTTTCTTCATGTTTCTTATAGTCATGGAAAATGAGTATTCCATTGTTACTTTAATAAAAATTTAATAGTATTCTTAAAATCTATATTTCATATAGCCTTTGAATAAAGAAACTCAATTATTTAAAAAAACAATCAAGATAATCCAATAGAGGTGTATCCTAATATGAATCCAATTGTTAGGATCACAGGGGGATATGTCCAACACTAAGCATGGATGAATTTGTGCTGGTATAATTTTAAACTAATTAAAACTTATATCCATTTTTCATCTCTTCATTCATTTAGTTAATTAATTCTCTATCTATATATATATATATATATATCCTTTGATCAATATGAATGTTGATATAAATAGGATAGAAGAATAATAATAATAATAATAATACTAGGATTTTTTGACAAGGTTAGCCTCCAATATGATGACTACATCCCCAGTGTGTGATGGTTATTATCCCACTTACACGCTAATTCCTTTTTATTATCAAAATAAGCACAAGAAATTGTATTTACTTAACCCCAAATTCTTGGAACTGACTAGGTATAAATAAAGAAATGACTTTCTGTCCTTTTGTATAAGAGAATGGGTTATAGTTCCTTGAAGTAATTTCACATGTGTTGGCTCGAGTCCCTCTTAGACTATACATATTGACCTTATTCCTCACTTTTAGAAATCATCTAGGATGAATCAATCTTCTTCATACATCTATAGAAAATAACTTTAGAATGGATGTCTCACCTTCTTGGCATGGTATAAAGTCTTCAAAAACATAGTCAAACTCTCTATTTTTCATGATTCTATAGAAGATAATGGTTTTAGGCTAGATCTCTCGTCTTTGTGTCTTGAATTAAATAAACAGTATTGTAAGATAAAAACTCTTATCTCCTTCTTAAAAGAATAAATAAAAAACCGGGTCTCTCTTCTTTCCTTTGATAATTAAAGTTTCCAATATATGTTATATTAGGTATCTCAATTTTATTTCATTTAACATCTAGTATGTACAGTATAATTGTATTATTGGTTCACTATTTTGTTCATTTTACTTATTCATATATTTATACTAAATATTTTGAACATTATTTTAAAAATATTCAAACATTGAAACTCAATAAATCTCTACATTTAAAAACTCAAAATCTTTGGCCGTCTCATATATTTTCTTTTTCTTAAACTACCTGAAGAATTATAATAATTCTTTATGATATTTAAAATATCATTTCCTTCTTTCCATTTTTTTCTCCATGGTAACTCAAAAAAATGTGATTCATAAATATTTCACATATATATGAGAAATATTAGAGACACTATAGTGATTATATATCATTGAATTTGAAATACCCTATATTTTTCACTTGCTTTAATCATGGAACAAACTATGGAATCATAATATTTTAACCTTAAACACAAGATAGAGAATCAATATATTTCTTCATATGATAGTATGACTCATACACTCCAAAAAGTTCACACACGCATAGTTTTGAACAACACAAACTCATTCCCCATCTATTTCACTTGTTCATAACTCATACAAACATCCATACATACTTTATTATTCTTACATAGACTATAGGATAATATTTACAAACATCCATGCACAATTCCACTATTTATTAATTCTTCTTTTAGTATTCTGTGTACACACACATAATTATTTAAAAATAAAACAAGACTCATAATTAGCTTGGATCATAGTATTCAATTAATATAATGTTTGTTACATGAATATAGTATTTTAACATCATCATGTTTATACATGGTCTTTTTCATGCATTTTTAACTAATGTTCATCAATGTTCATTGGATTTGGACACACTGGTATCTTTTAATATTATTATTTTATAACTTATCCTACATAATACAATAATTTATATAAGGAGTGATATCTTCTTGATATCATGTGGTGAATTAATTTATTATTATAGATCTGGTATGAGCTTATTAGTGTAGAATATTCTCATTAAAAAATTATGAGTGTTGAGGTTGAAAATGATATAAATGATGTTATACCTTTTTAATGTATGTGTGAACCTATATTTTCTAAATATATAATTATTGGTTCACATTTATCTATATCACATCATTTTTATAGTCAAAGGGCCACTTCCTTATTAAATTCAATGCAAACAAGGGATGTCATTGAAATCTATTGAATTTGGTACCCTCTAGTAGTACGTCGATCCACCCCACATGGTGGTTTCTCAAGCATTACTCCACACACTCACTTCTTATTCCAACACACACAGGTATTTTCATTAACCCATATCCCAATCTTAGACAACTCCCATCTTTGAGCTTAGTAGGGTGTCTTCAAGGTTCCAAGGTTTCTTGAGTGGGTTGAAATGGCTCAGATTTTTCCATAATTTTTTCTTTATATATATTTATTCATTTATTAAAACTCAAGAAAAATCACTCATATGAAGATCAGTGTTTCAAGGATGACACATACACAAATACAAGAGATATCAAATGACTCATACATAGGATTAATAATGATCTATACACATATAATAAATGACACATGTAAAAATTAATTTTCAAAAAATTACTTAATAGAATAAACTTTAAATGCATTGTAAACATTAAATGTCAATAACTAAACCTATAATATTTGAAATTTACCTATTTAAATATCCTTAATCCAATTAATTTTTAAACTTCTAAATATTATTAAACACAATGACGGAATTTTTAAAATACCTTTTCCAACATGTAAATAGATCTGCCAATATTCCAATAGAACTCATCTCAAATAACTTATAAGTTTTAATGTGGATCATCAAATCTAAAATTTTATTCAAAAATTAACATTATGATAATAACTTTATTTAGAAATTGAATTTATTCTTATTATAAATATTGGGAACTCTTCATCCAAATTACAATAAATTAAACATTGACATATTGACATCATGAAACTTTCATTAATAGCTTTTACCCTTATTAACAATAAATACAATGAAAAAATAATATTTGATCAATGTGGGGGTGTTAATGTATTAAGTGTTCATAGTCTTTGATCAACTCCAACTTTCTCCTTTGGTTCATGTTCAACTCCTTTTTTAATATATACTTTATGTTCTTATGATAAAAATATGTTTCACACTTTTTACCATAGATATAATTATTCAATATAATTAATTAAAATATTACCACTGGAAGCTTTAAATCTTGTATCAGGTAATTTTTCGCATTGGCCTTTAATTTGAAATAATAATAAGCTACCACCATGTAATTTTACATGAGGAAACATCTTAATCCATTTTTTAATGATTCACTATATAACAGAAACCATTATCTACTATAAGGTGGTGTGATTACTGGAATAGTGACTAAACTTCTCTTATGATCCTTGAAATTTTCTTTATATTCATCTATCATAATGAACATTACACCATTTTAAGTTTATTTGGTAAGTGTATTTTAAAGTCATGATAAATTTCTCATAATTTTTTGATAGTATCCATACAATCCAATAATACTATAGATATTTGTTATAGTGGTTTGTCTAAGTCATTCCTTAATCACCTATTTCTTTAAAGGATTCACAGATATACTCCTACTTGTGATTACATGGCCTAAAATAATACTTTTGTATCCATGATTAAAAATTTATAAATTTAGAATATTGTTTATCTTTTTTCAAGGTCTTCATAATAATTCTAAAATGATATACATGGTATTACTATATCTTGGTATATATGATAATATCATCTATAAATATTTCCACAAATTTATCAATGTAATATCTAAATAACTATTCATCAAATATGTAATGGCTCGGACCTCTCTGGTCTATTCCTTTGTGAAAATGCAGTACTAGAGGCGTTCCGGGAAGTCAAGGTGGCTTGGGGGTGCATTTTGGTGGACTTTTGAGGAAAGTTAAAGGGTAATAGATTTTGCACAGTTGGCGCACTGTTTTCCTAAACTGTGCGGCCAAACCATGCAAGGCTGGTCTTGGAGGTAGTGGCTAACGCACGGTTAGCACATGGTTTGTCTAACCGTGCGGACTAACCATGCAAGGAGTGATTTTCGAGGCAGAATATAACACATGGTTAGTACACAGTTTGTTAAATCGTGCGGACTAACCATGAGGGAACTTAAAGTTAGATCCTAAAATTTTGGATCTAACTCGTTTTTCCTTTAATCACCTTTTTTAAGCCCCTAATCGGGCATAACTTGGTATAACCCTTCCTTGGAGGTGGAGGAAACTCTCCCAAGAATTTGGGAGGCGATCTGAAGGCTTCTCTTTGCGAATCGAAGTCGGTTTCTCAAGGTATGTGATCCTTTTGTTTGGTTTCTTAGATCTACCTAGATTTTCTCCTCCTCTTCTCTCGACTTCTTATATCTATGCCCGTTATGGGTAGATCTAGGTGTGTGGATGTCGTTTGTGATGAGCATTGGACTTGGTTGTGTTAGGATAGAATATCTAAGGAGGATTCGTGGAGAATCGACCCAGTTTCTTGGGCGTTCATCGATCGTTGTGGTTTTCCTCGAAAACCCTTGAGGTAGGGGATTTGTGGCTTCTCTAATTGTTCATGTGCAATCGTAGAGCTAGCATGATTTATCCCTTTGGATTGAAATGAAATTGACCTAATTAAATACTTGAACCAGATTAAGAAATTTCATTGAACGCATGTTGTTGTCTCATGTTTGCTAGATAGTGTGATATCTATGCCTTGCTTGTTAGCATGTTGTTCTTGATGAATTTGATAAAGAACATAAATCTGGAATTAATTGATAATTAATTGGCTAAAAAGAAAGAGGCATGAAAAATAATCTAGTTCTTGTGGTAATTTGATATTGATTAAGTTGGCATAGTAAGCATGTTTAATCCTTGTGATAGCTTACTGTTTTGGTTCATTATATTGGAACCAACAAATTGAATATGTTAATTCAAGATGGATTTATGAACTTGATTGATTGGATTCCCTGAAGGGTTAGGATTTACCCTCTTGTTGTGAATTAGGGCTAAAATCCCATTTGATTTGATTGTTGGTGTTTGTTGTTTGAAGGTCGGATGCCTTGTTAAAGGGCCAAGAGCCTATTTGTTGTAATGATTGTTTCCCTACTTCTTGTGTTGTGATGTGACCCTAGAAGGGGTGCTGTGATATCTGGTGTTGTGATGTGACCCTAGAGGGGTATTGTGATATGTGGATGCAGGGAGGCCTTGTGGTTGTGGCAGCGGATGACGCCTAGAGTGGTGAGATGCATCGGTTTATGCATGTGGGTGTCAGAGAGGACATCGTGGATGATGGAATGGGATGGTTGTGATTGTTGGATGTTGTTGATCCTTGGTTGTTTATCTACTTTACTTTTCCCCATTGCTCAAGGCGACTAGTTTTGCTTACCCTTCTTCCGAAAGGGGTGAAGACACGCGGGTTATGCCACATGCTTTCCGTGTTTAGCCTCTCGAGGGAGAATGGGCCTACGCTCTTGCTATAGGCGGAAAAGACTCAACGGGTAGTATATCTACTCACCGTGTTGACCCCCCTTGTGTTTAGTAGCATAGGATTCTTTTCTAGAATGCCTGAGAATATGGGAAAGTAATTCTAAAATTAAAGTTTGATAAAATGGTGAGAATCCACAGGGATGGAGATGTTGGTATTTAATGGTGATGTTGTAACTTTAACGGAACAGTCAATTTTGAATGTGATGCCAAGAAAGTTTAAATGTGGTTTTTTTTCATGGTTAATTAATGTGCAAAGAATTAATCAATGTAAAGTGTAATTGATGAAAAAGGTAATGAATTAACCTAGTGAAGTTCTTTAACTGGTTGTGTGCTTATAGGATTCCTAGTCTTAGAAATAGTATCCCGGAGTCCGAGAGACGTTAGCTGCAGTTGAGGCTAAGACTAGGTTATGCCCATAGTGTGGTTGTGAGTTATATATATTATGTACTTTTTGTTTTTCTATACACTACTCCACCCTGTCGGTAAGGGCAACTGACACCTCGGGGATTCTGAGCCCTGGGGGGGTTTTCCCCAACATTCTGATGGGAGGGTGAATGGCTGACTACCCCCTTTGACCCCGCTCTCTTCTCTTGGTAGATACTAGTATCATTGGCACAATGGTTAGTTTTCCCCATATATGTGTGTAGAGGGCTGTAATGCCTTGCGGTTATTTCCACACATATATTCTGGATGTAGTATCCTATGGACTACTATAGGTTTAACGTGTATAGGTTGTGATGGCTTGAGGATCCTTACGCAGTGTATGGGCTGTAATGGCTTGAGGTACAATACCTGACGTATGATACACGTTATGCGGGCTGTGGTGGCTCTTGGAACCTACCTGGTTAATTTTTGTTGTGAGGATGGTGTGGTGCTTAGCCCAAGTGTCTGCGGGTAAGACTTTGTGGTGCACGTGGTGTAGATTGTGAAGCTTATCCCAAGTTTATATGGGTAAGCCTTTGGAGAGAGATGCACAGGACGTATGTCGTTGGGGAAAATCATCAAACCAGTGGGGAAGAAGTAGTAGGGTACCATTGATATTCTTTACTATATTCTATATTCTTGTATGTGTTACTTGGAGAGAGTATCCATGGTGAGGTTGGGAACATAGTATACCTGTTAGGTGACGAGTTAGTTTCACTGTTGTTCACTTTTCTGTAGCATGCTTTCCTTACTTTTGCATGAGAGGATTCGGGGAGGATCCTACTGAGTATGCTGTTATACTCACCCTACATATATATAAACTATTTTTCAGGTCACTTGGAGCATGTTGGAGATCAGGCTAGTTATAACTAGCTTATGGTTGCAGGAGCTGTTCGGGCTTGTGATCGCTGCTGATTTACTCTCTTTTGGGTACTTGTAGTTTTCCCTTTCGGTTGTAGTACTTTTACATGACATTACATATGCACTTGGGTTTTTCTTTTATACTTTAGTTCTGAGTTGGAGTTTGTTGGTGTCTATCTTATCTCTCTCTTCCGCATGTGTTCTCTTAGAGGGTAATTCCTCCCATTTGTGTGTTTATTATACCCTCGGTGCTAGTCTCCAACCCGGGGCCTACTGGAGGCGGGACTCAGGGGTCATTATCTCCCTTTTCACATTTTCGGCCCAGGAGGGGTACACTTTGTGGGGAGGGGGTCGTGACAGAGTGGTATCAAAGGCAGGTTTAGGGATAGGATGGAGTTTGGAGTTAGGCACATGTGAGGTTGCATGGGTTGGTAGGGCAACGGTGTCATTCATGTTTAGAAAGTGGGGTAAAAACTGGAGACCGGTAGAGACATAGGCGTGTAGGGCCCCCTATGATCTGTTGCACGGACCTTTAAGTTTACAATGGCTACTAAATAGGGTGATACTAGTTGCAAGGTAGAGACCTAGGAAAGGATCATGCATCATTCTTCTTTGTGCCTGTGTTTAAATGGGTAGACCTTGGGATAGGTTAACCTAAAACAAATGAAAGAAAACAATTAATTAATTAATGTTGAGTCTTACATATTCCAGGCTTAGGAGGTCTAATTGTTTGTTATTTTGCAGGTATGGCTCCAGGTCGACGTCCTCGTCAGGTTTTTGTATAAGACGTTCAGCAGGCTGTTCCAGCAGGTTGCCTCAGGGTAGAGGTTGATGACGACGACGCTTGGAGGAAGACACTATGAGAGTTTCAGCGCCAGAGTCTGCAGAATTATGAGGGCTCTGTTTCAAATGTAGTCACAGAAGACTGTTTGGAGGAGGTCGAGATAGGATTTAGTTCGATCCGTGCTCGGAAGAAGAACTAGGTGTCCTTGGTTGTGATGATGCTGCATGGAGTAGCAAGGTAGTGGTGGTTGTTGTTCCTCGAGGATCGTGAGGAGTCGGCGATCTCATGGGAGGAGTTCCGAGACAAGTTTAGAGATTAGTTCCTTTCTTTGACTACGAAGGCGTCTAGTCGCCGGGAGCTTCTTACCCTTCAGTAGGGGAGCTCCAGTGTTCGAGAGTATGGAATCCATTTCAAAAACCTTCTACGATATGCTTCGGACCTGTTACCAGATGAGGAGGCCAGGGCAAGGCATTTCGAGGAGGCTTTGTGTCCAGAGATCCAGCACCAGGACACCCCATTTATGCTGAAGACATATCTTGATGTGTTGGCGAGGGAAGAGGTTATTGAGAGAACTTTGTCCAAGACCGGATCATCACGAGAGGGGAATCAGCATGATTCCTCATAGAGCAGATCGATGGTCTGGGGTTCATGGTTTTCAGGGAAGAAGAGTTTTCGTTCACCCGGGGGTAGGTCCCATCCCCTCACATCTCAATTCTCTAGAGGCAGCAACTCTCAGGCCTATGCCAAGGGATCGGGTGCTTGTTTTTCTTGTGGTGTTCGTGGCCATCAGTAGTGGGAGTGCCTGACCTTTCAGAGCTATCATCGTGCACCGGGTGCTCCGATCCAGGTTCCCCCATTGAGGCAGTTCCATCCAAGGTAGTAGAAACAGGTTGCACCAACTTTAGATCAGAATAGGGGAGATGGGGCAGGAAGAGGACATCCCCATGATGCTCCTTGTCCTCAGAGAGCAGAGAGCGGCCTTGGTGGTGGTCGTCATCTGGGTTAGAGAGGCCGTGGAGGAGGCCGTGGTCAGCTTCATGCTCTAGCGTTTCCAACTCCAGACAAGCCAGATGTCGTTCGAGGTACCCTTTGCTTGTTTTCTACCTTGGTGTATGCCTTGTTTGATTTAGAAGGGAAACACTCCTTCATATCACCTACCATTGTCCACACTTTGGGACTTGAGGTAGAGAGGCTTTCAATGCCCTTGGTGTTGACTACGCCAGTTGGAGGTCGAGCTAGCTTGTTTGAAGTATGTAGAGACTGTGAGCTAGTGTTGGGGAAACACCTCTCTTGGGGAGATTTCCTATGTTTATGGATACAACCATAGGATGTCATCCTCATCATGGATTGGTTGTATTCGGTGTAGGCTATCATGAATTGCTTCGGGAAGAAGGTCATCTTCATCAGTGAGGATAGAGAGCAGGTGGTGTTTTTTGGTGAGAGAGATCCCCGGATGGGTAATAGGCGCATTCCATCCTTATCAACCATGGAGGATGAGATGATACTGTGTTTTTCATAGGATCGGCAGTTGGAATTTCCTAGGGTCGTAGAGGAGTACCCTGATGTTTTTCCAGAAGAGGTTTTAGCCTTACCCCCTCGGCAAGAGATCAATTTTGGTATCGAGCAACAGCCAGGAGTGTCTCCTATGTCTAGTATCCATATAGGATGGCCCCTTCTGAGTTACGAGAGCTACGTATACATCTTGATGGTCTATTGTAGTACGGTTTTTTCAACCAAGTGTGTCACCATGGGGTGCACTAATTCTATTCGTGAAGAAGGCCAATGGTAGTTTGTGGTTGTGTGTCGATTATCATCGCTTAAACAAAGTGACAATAAAGAACCACTATCCTCTTCTGTGAATCTATGATCTATTCGATCAACTGAAAGGTGAAAGTTGGTTCTCAAAGATTGACTTGCGGACAAGATATCATCAGATGCGTGTGAAGGATGAAGATATCCCGAAGACTGCTTTTCATTGTCGTCATGGGAATTATGAGTTCGTTGTAATGCTGTTCGGAGTGACGAATGCTCCAGCTATGTTCATGGGATTGATGAATGTTGTGTTTCATGAGTTCCTGGACAAGTTTTTTGTAGTTTTAATTGACGACATCCTTGTGTACTCCACATATGAAGTGGAGCATTCAGAGCATCTACAAGTCGTTTTGGGAGTTCTTCGTCGACATCAGTTGTTCAGAAAGATGTCGAAGTGTGAGTTTTGGGCTCGAGAAGTCTGTTTCTTGGGGCATGTTGTGTCCCAACAACGAGTAGTCGTGGATCCATCAAAGATAGAAGCTGTTGTGTCTTGGGTAGCCCCCAAGACAGTGTTAGAGGTATGAAGTTTCCTTGGTCTCACAGGCTACTACAGGAGGTTCATAGGCAATTTCTCCTGAGTTGCAACTCCTCTGAGAGCTTTGACCAGGAAAGATCATGATTTCATATGGACTAATCAGTGTCAGGTAGCTTTTGAGTATCTAAAAGGGAAGTTAGTAAGTGCTCCAGTCCTTTGTCTTCCAGCTGAGGAATTTTAGTTTGATGTTTTCTGTGATGCTTCACATCTGGGGTTAAGCTGTTTCCTCATGCATCAGAGTTCAATTGTTTCTTATGGGTCTCAATAGTTGCATCCCCATGAATGTAACTATGCCACCCATGATTTGAGTTGGCATCCGTGGTGTTTTCTCTGAAGTTGTGGAGACATTACCTCATTGGTGAACGCTTTTTGGTCTTCACCGACCATAAGAGTTTGAGGTATGTTTTCTCCCAATGTGACTTGAACTTGTGACAACGTCGGTGGATGGAGTTCTTGCAAGAATATGACTTTGATATATCATATACACCTGGAAAAGGGAATGTTGTAGCTGATGCGCTGATCCAAATGTCACGTAGTGATGCTGTTCCTGAATCAGGTGATTCCTGGAGAGTAATGGAGGAACTGTCAGCTTTGCATCTTGACATGGGAGAAGTTGGGGGTAGAGGCTGTCTTTTCCAGATGACGGTACAGTCATCCCTGATGCAGAGGGTAGAAGAGTCCCAGTTGGGGGATCTAGAGGTGGAGGTTTGGAGAGACCTAGTTATTTGTGGTGAGGCCCCTGATGGTTGGTCTGAAGATGAACAACATAGAGTGTTGTATCATGGAAGGCTTTTTGTTCCCTTGGTGATGCATGAAAAGGTACTCAGAGAGTTTCATGGTTCTCCTTTAGCGGTGCATCCTAGTGTGAAAATGATGTACCGATCCTTGAGGAGTCAGTTTTGGTGGCCTGGGATGAAGCGTGCGGTTGCGAAGTTTGTGTCTCAATGTTTACTCTGGCAGAAGGTGAAGGCCGAACACCGTGTTCCTGGTGGTATTCTCCAGCCATTAGATATTCCTCAGTGGAAGTGGGAGGACATCTCAATGGACTTTGTTACAGGTTTACCTCAAGCTCCAGGAGGACATGATGCTATATGGGTGTTAGTGGATCGTTTAACAAAATCGGACCACTTCATAACAATCAAGGAGTTGAGCTCAGTGGAAGTTTTGTCAAGGCAGTATCTTGAGGAGGTGGTGAGACTTCATGGAGTCCCAAGGATGATCATTTCTGATCGAGATCCTCATTTTACCTCTAGGGTGTGGAGGGGTATCCAACATGCTTTTGGTTCTCAAATATGCCTTAGAACTGGTTTTCACCCTCAAACAGATGGTCAGATAGAGCGAACCATCCAGACTCTTGAAGACATGTTACGCTCTTGTGTACTTTATTTTTGAGGTTCATGGATGAGGCACTTACCCTTGGTGGATTTCACTTACAATAATAGTTTTTAATCCACCATCGGTATGGCGTCGTTTGAAGCCTTGTATGGCCGGCCTTTCCATTCTCCGTTGTGCTAGACCGGGGTCAGAGAGTCAGCAATTCTCAGATAGGAACTAGTGCAGAATACAAAAGAGATGGTTCAGGTGATTCATGAGAGGATGAAGACAGCGTAAGATCTTCAAAAATCATATTACGATCAAAGACGGAGACCCTTAGTGTTTGATGTTGGGGATCATGTGTTTCTGAAGGTGACTCGCCGTCGTGGGCAGCGAATGTTTGGTCGTGGGAGTAGGCTTTCTCCCCGCTTTTTTGGGCCTTTCGAGGTGTTAGCTCATGTTGGATTTGTGGCGTGTCGAGTAGTGTTTCCCCCTCAGATGAGTCAGATACAATACATTTTTCATGTATCACAGCTATGTCATTATCTTCATGACGACTCCCACATCATCAATTGGGGAGAGATCGATTTTGATTATGATGCCACCTTTGAGGAGAGACCTGTGGAGATCTAAGACCGCAAGGAGAAGGTGTTGCGCGGGTGATCCATCCCTTTAGTTCATGTCTTTTGGTGACACGGTGGCTTGGAAAAGAGTACTTGGGAATTTGAGTCACAGATACGCGCTCAGTACCCAGAGTTGTTAGATGTTTAACTCTTTTCATGTATTGTTGTAACTTATGTGGTTGTGGAACTTTCATGTTTATGAGACGACATCATTTTTTACTTTGGTGGATTGATCTATTTTGAATAGTTATCTTAGTGGGTGGTTGTTCAGACCCTGTTTCGTTTTCTCTTTAGGTGGGTTTTGGATTCTTGAGGACGATAATGTTTTGAGAGGTATCTGATGTAATGGCTCGGACCTCTCTGGTCCATTCCTTTGTGAAAATGTGGTACTAGAGGTGCTTCGGGATGTCAAGGTGACTTGGGGGTGCATTTGGGTGGACTTTTGAGGAAATTTAAAAGGTAATATCTTTTGCATGGTTGGTGCATGGTTTTTCTAAACCGTAAGGCCAAACCGTGCAAGGCTGGTCTTGGAGGCAGTAGCTAACACACGGTTAGCACACAGTTTTTCTAACCGTGTGGACTAACCATATGAGGAGTGATTATCGAGGCAAAAGCTAACGCAGGGTTAGCGCACGGTTTGTTAAACCGTGCGGACTAACCATGTGGGCACTTAAAGTTAGATCCTAAAATTGTGGATCTAACTCATTTTGCCTTTAATCACCTCGTTTAAGCCCCTAATCGGCCATAACTCAGGATTACCCTTCCTTGGAGGTGGAGGAACCTCTCCCAAGCGTTTTGGAGGCGATCTGGAGGCTTCTCTTCACGAATCGAAGCCGGTTTCTCAAGGTATGTGATCCTTTTGTTTGGTTTCTTAGATCTACCTAGATTTGCTCCTCCTCTTCTCTCATCTTCTTAGATCTATGCCCGTTATGGGTAGATCTAGGTGTGTGGATGTCGTTTGTGATGAGATTTGTCCTTGGTTGTGTTAGGAGAGGATATCTAAGAAGGATTCATGGATAATCGACCCGGTTTCTTGGGCGTTCATCGACCGTTGTGGTTTTCCTTGAAATCCCTTGAGGTAGGGGATTTGTGGCTTCTCTAATTTTTCATGTGCAATCGTAGAGCTAGCATAATTTATCCCTTTCGATCATAGTGAAATTGACCAAATTAAATACTTGAACCGGATTAAGAAATTGCATTGAACGCATGTTGTTGTCTCATGTTTGCTAGATAGTGTGATATCTATGCCTTGCTTGTTAGCATGTTGTTCTTGATGAATTTGATAAAGAACATAAATATGGAATTAATTGATAATTAATTGGACAAAAATAAAGAGGCATGACAAAGAATCTGGTTTTTTTTGGTAATTTGATATTGATTAAGTTGGCATAGTAAGCATGTTTAATCCTTCTGATAGCTTACTATTTTGGTTCATTATGTTGGAACCAATGAATTGAATATGTTAATTCAATATGGATTTATGAACTTGATAGATTGGATTCCCTGAAGGGTTTGGACTTACCCTCTTGTTGTGAATTAGGGCTAAAATCCCATTTGATGTGATTGTTGGTGTTTTTTGTTTGAAGGTTGGATGCCTTGTTAAAGGTCCAAGATCCCATTTGTTGTAGTGATTGTTTCCTTGCTGCTTGTGCTGTGTTGTGACCCTGGGAGGGGTGCTGTGATATCTGATGTTGTGATGTGACCCTGGAGGGGTCTTGTGATAGGTGGAGGTAGGGAGGTATTGTGGTTGTGGTAGCGGATGACGCCTACAGTGGCGAGATGCATCGGTGTATGCATGTGGGTGTCAGGGAGGACATTGTGGATGATGGAATGGGATAGTTGTGATTGTTGGATGTTGTTGATCCTTGGTTGTTTATCTGCTTTACTTTTCCCCACTGCTCAAGGCGGCTGGTTTTGCTTACCCTTCTTCCAAATGGGGCGAAGACGCGTGGGGTATGCCACGTGCTTTCCGTGTTTCGACTCTTGAGGGAGAATGGGCCTATGCTCTTGCTATAGGTGGAAAAGACTCGACGGGTAGTATATCTACTCACCGTGTTGATCCCCCTTGTGTTTAGTAGCATAGGATGCTTTTCTAGAATGCCTGGTTATATGGGAAAGTAATTCTAAAATGAAAGTTTGATTAAATGGTGATAATCCACAGGGATGGAGATGCTGCTATTTAATGGTGATGTTGTAACTTTAAAGGAACAGTAAATTTTTAATGTGATGCCAAGAAAGTTTAAATGTGGTTTTTTTATAGTTAATTAATGTGAAAAGAATTAATCAACGTAAATTGGAATTGATGAAAAAGGGAATAAAGTAACCTAATGAAGTTCTTTAACTGGTTTTGTTCTTATATGATTCCTAGTCTTAGAAATAGCAGCCCGGGGTTCGAGAGATGTTAGTTGCAGTTGAGGCTAAGATTAGGTTATGCCCATAGTGTTGTTGTGAGTTATATATATTCTGTACTTTTTGTGTTTTTATATGATACTCCACCCTGTCGGTAAGGGACACTAACACTCCAGGGATTCGGAGCCCTGGGGGTGTTTTCCCCAACATTCTGATGGGAGGGTGAATGTCTGACCACCCCATTTGACCCCACTCTCTTCTCTTGGTAGATACTAGTGTCGTTGACACAGTGGTTAGTTTTCCTCATATATGTGTGTAGAGGGATGTAATGCCTTGCAGTTATTTCCACACATATATTCTGGATGTAGTATCCTATGGACTACTATAGGTGTAACGTGTATAGGCTGTGATGGCTTGAGAATCCTTACGCGGTGTATGGGCTGTAATGGCATGAGGTACAATACCCGACGTATGATACGCGTTATGTGGGATGTGGTGGCTTCTGTAACCTACCTGGTTACTTTTGGTTGTGAGGATGGTGTGGTGATTAGACCGGGTTTCTGTGGGCAAGCCTTTGTGGTGCACGTGGTGCAAATTTTGGAGCTTAGCCCAATTTTATACAGGTAAGCCTTTGGATAGAGATTCACAGGATGTATGTCATTGGGGAAAAGTGGAAAACCAATGGGGAAGTATTAGTGGGGTACCCTTGGTATTCTTTACAATATGATATATTCTTGTATGCGTTACTTGGAGAGAGTATCCATGGTGAGGTTGGAAACATACTATACCTGTTAGGTGACGAGTTAGTTTCACTGTTGTTCACTGTGCTTTAGCATGATTTGCTTAATTTTTCACGAGAGTATTTGTGGAGGATCCTACTTAGTATGCTGTTATAATCACCCTACGTATACATAAACTTTTTTTAGGTCACTTGGAGCAGGTTGGAGATCAGGCTGGTTACTACTAGCTTGTGGTTGTAGGATTGTGATCGCCGCTAATTTACTTTCTTTTGGGTACTTACAGTTTTCCCTTTCAGTTGTAGTACTTTTGCATGACATTATATATGCACTTGGGTTTTTATTTTATACTTTAGTTCTGAGTTGGCGTTGGTTGGTTTCTATCTTATCTCTCTCTTCTGCATGTGTTCTCTTAGAGGGTAATGCCTCCCATTTGTGTGTTTATTATACCCTCGGTGCTAGTCGCCAACTCGGGGCCTACTGGAGGCGGGACTAGGGGGTCATTATCTCCCTTTTCACATTGCCATCCTAGGAGGGGTACACTTTGTCGGGAGGGGATCATGACAAAATACATTAATATAGTGAGGGAATTTCTAAGTCAAAATAGAATCAATGTGAATTCATAGTACCAATATCTTGTATGAAAGGTTGTTTTTGGTAAATACACTCTTTTAACACTTAATTAATGATATTAATATTAAAGAAAAATATTTGAGAATTATTTATACCACCACATCTGATCAAACAAGTAATCATTATAGGGTAAAGGATACCTGTTATTGATCATGATTTTGTTAATTTCATGATAATTAATACAGAAAGACATTGATCCATTATTCATCTTAACAAATAGATTTATTTTACCCCGTGTTGAAGATACTGGGTGTATAAAACCTTTATCTAGGTTCTTTTGGAGTTGATTCTTCAATTCATCTAATTTAATTTAGGCAATTCTATATTGATTATTTGATTTAGACATAACACCAGGTATGAGTTCTATTGAAAAATTAACATCATGGTCTGAGTGAATACCAAGAAACTCTTCATGAAAAACATAAATGTATTCATTCACAATCAAAATATCCTAATTATTGAGTTTATTCCTAACAATTTGTGATAAATACCCCTCATGATTGGGTATTAAGACACATATAATGGAATTAATTTCTACAAGGTTTTCATGGTTATCCTTCCATAGACATGTGATCATAGGTTGATTCAAGATATAAAATTTGACTTCTCTAACCTATAAATTAATATATTATCTAGGTAAGGAGACTCAATCTATTCCTAAAATCATATAAAATTATATTAAAGGGAAATGAATAAGATTTTAATGATGTAAATTTTCACAAAATTCTATTAGATGGGAGTTATATACTTAAGAAAAAATCATACCACCACTATGAGTTTTCACTAAAAATTAAATATATAGCCTTAAGGTATATGAATAAATATTCTTAGAGACTATTCAAAATATGTAGGAATTTATAAAATTATGATCAAATAAAATGTTTTCAATGATGGTTGTCGCAATGAACTAACCCAAGATGGGGCTCAATCCGCAACTACCACAAGTCCACCTACATAGTCTAGGGGTGGAAGCTAGTGCCTAAGTCATATCTAACCCAAGGAGGCATTTTCTTAAGTACCTATATGCACACAAACAGCCATATTGATGCAAAAGTGCATAGGTAAAGAGTAAAATATGTGACACTAATATAAAGTAAATCAAGAATGCATAGAAATATATACATTAAAACAGTAAACTAGTGTAAACTAAAAATTAATGGGGAAAAATACACGCCTAACTAGAAATATCTCCCAACCTAATAAAACTAGAAAAGTAAACTAATGAGAGATCTCGGCTATGGAATCCCTCATTGTGACAACTGTACATGGTCTAAAGCATCCAGTATCTCTAAGATCATCTATAGTCATGGTTGACCTATCCATCATATTCATAAGAAACAACATGTGCGAGAAAATCCCATGTAGGGGTGAGTATATACATACCCAATAGGACACCACAAAAACTGAAGGGGCAGTAAGAGATACAATAGAAAACAAAGATAGTAAAAATCATGGTGAAATATGTAGTGAATGAGAATAGCTCAAACCAAACAGATATTTAAAGTAGTATTGTCTAAACACAAGGGGATAAACATGGTGATTTGATGAACTACCCATCGAGCCTTCACCACCTATATTAGGAGAGTAAACTCATCCAACCATGATAATCTAGACATGAAAATAATGTGGTATACCTCACACCTCTTTTCCTCTCCTATAAAGAGATTAATCAAATATAGGTTGTGGATACAAAAGGATATATATATATAATATCAATAAAAAGAATCTCAAATGAAAGAGTAAGGGGATATCCATGTCATATATCATCCAAAGAATAAGAGTATCTAACAATTCCAAAAATCCAACAATGATTCCCATCATCTCACACGTCTACCTAGAAGTATCTTTCCAAGTCCAAATATACCTTTTCACTATTACACATAGTAAAGGGACCAAACAATCTTGTTAGGGAACCCATTCCCTAGAACAAAAGGATGGTCCCACTCTGATAGTCATCGTGGAACTCCACTACCTAGTTCTACGGGAGGGTACCACTTGGAAAGTTCATCTAAGAACTCCACTTCCCAGCTCTAATAGAGGGTAAAACTTGGAAATTTCATCATGGAAATCCATTTCCTAGCTTTACTAGAGTTTACAACTCATAAATTATCTATAGAGGACCCACATCCATGATTATGGGGAGTATCGCTCTAGTAATCATCAAGGATGCCACTACCCATCTCTACTAGAGGATCAACTAGATAATCATCGAGGAAATCCACTTCCCTACCCTAATGGGGAGTACCACTCAAAAAAACATCAAGGAACTCTACTTATCAACCTAACTGAAGGGTACCACTCAATAGTCTCTGGTGATTTATCCTGGTCACTTCCATCATCGAGCATCACCTCGTTAAGCATCATTCCTGGAAAATTTTAAATCACCTCTCGAAATCCAAAGTTGAGGGAACCATAACATTAATTTTTTAAAAACACTCATGATTTTCTACTCTCAGACTAAAGTCTGAGTTCAAATAAAGGATATACAGGTGATTTAAGTTTTATAAAAAGATTTCAAGGGGTACACGGCGTGTGAGGGGACCCACATGGCATGTGGTCCCACTCCACCGCATGTTCATGTCCCTATTCGGCACACGGCCCCCATCCCATGTATTGGTGAATTCCAGGTAGGTGAACTACATGGTATTTCTAGACTATCCAGGACTAGGCTATGTACCGGACCCTGTGGTCATGTACTAGAGAACACGGACATGTACCTGGTTGTGTATTCTCACACAGGTTCCCACTCATGTGATCCTCCACATAGGTTATCCATCCATTGAAGGGGTACATTTTTTGTAGTAGGGATACACACTCTATCATCCTTAAGTTTTCTGAAACTCTAGTCATCACTGCTAAGGGGGATACACATCTTGTGTTCATATTACAAAATGGTGTGTAGTGGTGTTTTTCATAGATTTTCCAAACCCACTTACTGCACTTTAATCTATTAATATCACCATATATGTCTCCTTGAATCTTGCCAAAACTTATAGATCTAGACATGGTTTGTGGATTCTGGTCATCTCTCGCTGAAAATCTGCTTCGTTCATCCATCGAGGTTTCTTTGTTCATTTCACACACACCCAAGCCATCCACCACTAATTCCTTGATATTAAAACACTGAAACAAAAATACACTCCTTTTAATGATCCAAGATCTAGTCTCAGTTCATCGATTCATGCTTTACTTCTCAACCCTTTTTGGTTTCTGGGGTCTGATTGGGCTCAGTACCACCTGGAAAAATCAAATCGGGATCGAGGGGTCTAACCGGTGAAGAATGTGAAGTAATGAGGGAGAAAAGCACAAAAAAATTAAAAATATTTGTCCATTTCTTCTTATCCAATGATCAATAATGGACATCCAGGGTTAGAAGACAATTTAAAATTAATAATTTTTTGTAACTGGGCACATACAATCAGCCAAAAATTGGCGTAGATTCAAGAACGATGGAGGAACTAATCAATAAAATAAATAAAATGGAATAAATCATCAATTGATGAGTCCTTCCTTGATTATGGATCATTATTTGATGAATATGTGCTCTCCAATGATCAAGATAAGTCTTTGAGTTATCTACACCCAGATTTGATCCAATCTTGTGTTTCATCATCATTGGATAAGATTCACCAATGAATAAGGAAGAGAGAGATCTAGAATCCTCCCAGGGTTTATGTGGCTAACCCTGAAGAATTCACCCTTGAGATATTCTTATAGAACATTTAACTGGGTCAAAATAAAACAATTAATCCATTCATTCATTCATTCATTCATTGAACATACTACCAATGAGTGAAGGATCTGAATGCCCCACTTCATCCCATTTTAGGTCGCATCTAGTGTAAACACTACATTTCAAACTCAATCTTGGTCTTGGATATTTTATCCTAGATTCCATTTAAGAGTTATCTCATTTTATTTAATAATATTTGTGCATGAAATATAAAATATATTTAATATATTTTTATAAAATTAATTTCGGTCACAATGAACCTCGTAATCGCCTTCCATCTCAGCAAATAGCTATGGAAATAAATAAATAAATATTTAAAAAGTATTACAAGGAAAAACTGGGTCTCTATATCATTCCCTCAAATATTTTCATCCCTAAATAATAATAAAAAAGCAAACAACTTAGGATATTGAGCCCAAACATGGCTCTCCCACTCCCAGGAACTCTCCTGCACATTCTCGTGCTGCCACAGCATGGATACCAATTTAATGGTCCATCCACACAAGGTACTCTTCTTCCAATCCTCAATCACCATCAGGTTATCCAAAAATGTGTCTTTATCCTTGATTTTCATCTCTCCCTAGTCGATGATGTGCATGGGTTCATGCACATAACAACTCCCCTGCAACACATGGAAGACGTCATGCACCCACTCCAGCTATGGGGTTAGGGTGAGGTTGTAACCAACCTTGCCAACCCTATGTAGGATCTCGAGCATCTCGATGAACCTCCATGATATCTAGACTCCACAACCAAGACTTCATAATCTTCATCATGGGTAGACTCTTAGGAAAACTTGGATCTCTACTCAAACTCTAAGGACCTATGACGATGATCTATGTATGATTTATATCTACTATGAGCCATATTCATCAAATAATGTATGACCTGGACTTTATCTATCATCACCCACACCATCTCTAGGCCCAAAAAATATAACTCATCAATTTCTATCCATTATAAGGGTGATATTTAGGGTCTCTTTTATAGGTCCTCAAAAGGATCATTGGTGATGGTATAGTGGTAGATGATGTTTTACACAAACTCTTCAAAGGGAAGAAGATTATTTTAGCTCCAAAAAAAGTCTAACACACAAGACCTCAATATATACTCCAACACCTAGATAGTGTGCTTGGTCAGCCCATCAGTCTGGGGGTGAAAGGCTTTACTCATACTCATTTGGGTTCTAAATGCCTCCTGCATGCCTCTCAGAAATCATGTTGTAAACCATGCATCACAATTGGAGAAAATTGTGGAGGGCACCCCATGAAGGCGAATGATCTCACATATGTACACCTGACCCCAAACTCTACACCAAACTCTACTCCTTGATAGCAAGGAAGTCTTCCAACATTGTGAGTCAGTCAACTATCACCCATTTGGTGTCATAGCCCTTCACTATTCATGGAATCCCTATGAAAAAGTCCATAGAAATGTTGTCCCATTTCCACTCTGGGATCTCAAGGGGATACAACAAACCTTATATAACTTGGTTCTCATCCTTCACCTACTAACAAGTGAGGAACTGAGATTAAAACATAGATACGCCTTATATGTTGGACCAACAAAACTATTTTTGAAGGAATTTGTACATATTTCCAACACCAAGAAGTATAGATAGGGGTATTTTTGGAACTCTTGCATCACCTCCTCCCACAATGTTATAGGAACCACTATCTTCCCCTAGAATAAGATGATATGATTTCATCCTTCATAATATCCATATTGTGAGTCTCTTGTGGATATATGATCAGGTAATACCTCATCGTTGATGTCTTCTAGCTTTGAATCTCTCACACGCTTGATAATAATAGGATTTAACACCATCAACTATAGAAATGTTGTACCCTCCTACTCCACCAGGGTCAGCTACAAGGAGGAAAACTACTCTGAAGCCTCCTGCACTAAGAGATCCTAAAAATTATTTTCAAGATAATTTTCTATAATGTTTCCCTTCCCTATAGTATATACTATCTCAAATTCATAGTCCTTTAATATATCCAACCAGTATAATTGTCTTAGGTTTAGGTCTCGCTATGTGAATATGTAATTGATACTCTTATGGTCTGAGTAAACCACAAAGTTCCCCCTAGAAGGAAGTGCCTTCATATCCTTAGGGTAAGGACTATCTCTACTAACTCTAGGTTGTGAGTCACATATTCCTTCCCATGGGGTCTCAATTTCCTCAACCCATGTGTGATAACTACCTTCCACTCCATCAATATGCAGTTGATCCTAGCTCCTAAGTCACTACAGTACACTATGAACTCCACACCTTCCTCCTAAATTCTCAACACTGGAGCACTCATCATCCTTAGCCTCAACTCCCCAAATTCCTACTGGAACAACTTATAATAAGTGAATATATTCCCTTTCTATGTCAAGGAGGTAAAAGGGGATGTGATTCTAGATAATTATTCCACAAACCTTCTATAGTACCCTTCCAAACCACGAAATCTCCACACTTCTGATGTGCTCTTGGGTGGATCCCAAGAAAGAATTATCTTGATCTTTATTGGATCCATGGATAAAACATGCCCAAAAATGGCATTCCCTAGAAATTAAACCTCATGAATCCATAACTAGAAATTCAAGATATTTTCATAAAGACGGTTCTCTCAGATAAAATCTAGAATAATCATCATGTGCTTTGTATGCTTCTCCTCTGATATATAGTAGATGAGTATGTCATCAAATAAGACAATAAATTCAAGATATTTTCATAAAGCTAGTTCTCTCAGAGAAAATCTAGAATAATCATCAAGTGCTTTGCATGCTTCTCCTTTGATATAGAGTAGACGATTATGTCATCAAAGAAGACAATTAAAAATTATTCCTAGTACGGTTGGAAGACTTGGATCATCAAATCCATAAACATGATGGGGGAATTCATCACACCAAAGGGAGACACTAAGAACTCATAGTGTCTATAGAGGCATCAGATTTCCATATTTGGAATATTTTCCTCGAAAACCCTCAACTGGTGGTAGTCATACCTGAGATCAATCTTTAAGAACCATATCTATCCTCACAATTGGTTAAAGAGGTCTTAAATATTTTAAAAGGGGTAATTTTTATTTATCATGGTCTGGTTAAAGTAATGATAATCTACAAAAATACACAATCTCACATCCAACTTTTTCACAAACAACATTGGAGATGGCTAGGGGGACACACTGGGTCTGGTGAAACATTTCTCTTGAAGGTCCTCTAACTAAAAATGAATCTCACAATGATCGGTAGGGTGTATACAATATGCTGTAAAATATATCATATTAGTGTTGGGATACAAGTTAATGAAAAAATATATATACCACCTTGGAGGTAGTCCCAAAATCCCCATGGGGAATATATCCATGTAATACTCGACAACTAAAGGAATATAGATTCCTAAAGAGCCTATTACACCAAGGACTATACTCACTCACTGATGGTTGATGGGTTACAGCCTCCTACTTGTAGAACCCACTTTACCTGTCATGATATCTCTCTCACTATAAAATGATAATATTTTCCCATAAACACATAGGCATATAACTTATCTTCAGTGAAAATAAATATGGGATCGAACCATGGATATCCAATCCTTACCCAATATGATTTCATAGGGTTCCATCTTGATAACCAAAAGGTCCCACGTAAAATTTTCCCCACCTATATCGCACTACTGATATATAAATTATATAGAATAATTGTTCCCTATAGAAATCTAAAGATAAAGTTGTAGGGATAGCACCTCAACGGGGATCTCCAGCTCTCACACCAAGAGTATAGAGATAAAGGAATGGTTAGAACCTGTGTATACTAACACTGAAGAAAATGTATAAAACACATATATTATACGTTTAATCATCTCATGCTCTATGGGATCATAGAAATCCGAAGTCTATAACTTTCTGTGTCCTCGGCCGCCAGCTCCCTAAGCCTAATGTGGGATTCTTGGTAGTGGTGGTAGAAGGATCTCATAATTTCATCCACCACCCATAGCTCCTCATGCTCCTTGGCTAGCTCAGCCTCCCAGGGTACCATCCTATATTCTCCTGGGAGATCCATGATCATAGCATTTCCTCTGTTGTTGTGGTCTGTTACTATTTACCTATACTTTTTAACACATCAATTCAGATAGTCATGCACTATGTAACCTCATCCATTGAAAGAAAACCACCAAACCTCTCTAGGATACCTTGGTTCTCTCTGTTTTCTCTCTACTATACAACCATGAACCTTAGTCTTCACATGGGGAGGTCCTCTGTGTAGATATCCTAGCACTTGGTGTTTTCTAGCTACTAAAAAAAACTCATCTTTGAGGAAACCACTTCCAGCTCTAGCTGTATGGAATCCCTCTGATAGGAAGCTCTCTATCACTAGTTCCCTCTCTAACACCCCAACATAGGTTGGTATTCACAAGGGGACAATGCTAGATCAGATCACTATGTAGAGTCCCTATTGAACCTTCCATGGTTGGAAGTAGCTGTCCTGGATCATGTCAATGGAGTATTGGGTAAGGTATGTGAACCTTGCAGCATACTCATCCACCATCATACATCCTTGTTGTAGCTCTACAAGATCCTAAAAATGAATCGAGCATAATGAGTGGGGGTAGTACTCTTCATGGAAAAACTACTGGAATCTGGTCCATGAGAGCATTGAATCATCATGCATCTATGTAACAAGGCTCCACCAGTGCCCAGATACTCCATGTAAAAGGCTAGTTGCTATTTCAACCACCCGATCCTTTGGAGTTTGAACAATCCTGAAGATATAGATCACTGACTCTAGCCAATCCTCTTCTACCTAAGGACATGGATCACAGTAGAACCTCAGCAGACTATAGTGATGGAACTCACAGAGTGTGCTAAGAGTGTGTGCATCCTCATCCTGCTCTATCGTGTTGATCTACTACTTGATAGGTGGAGTGTTTCTATATGTCCACCTGGAGGAAGGGGATAGTGGGATGGACCCTGGACTGAGGCCTCGTGGCTTATCAAATCATCATCATAGCATGTAACTTGTATCCTAGATGGTTTTCATCATGGAGGAATCCTAAGATAAATCAAGAGGTACCATTTTCAGATAAGTATATATATATATAAAGAAAAATTGGGATATGACTCAAGGAGGATAGTAAAAGACTCATCCTATATAATGCATATACCATTGATACCTATAAAAAATGTATTAGCATTTAGATTCAACAAATAGGTATTTGGGGTTCTAGTGAATGGATACGTCGACCACCTGCACCATCACTATACTCCCTAGCCCGAGAGCCACACTCAAGACACTTTTAAACTGTTTCCTTAAACCTAAACAAATCCTCTTAAATAGGATGGTGTGAACAACATCCTAGGGAATGAACCTCACTCTAATACAAATCATTCATGACCAAACCCAAGCCTTCAATAAATACTCAACTACCCCAATCCCACCTCCATAGGCCAGAGTTAACAACCAACATTTAAGGCATATCTAACTGAAGGAGTCCTTTTCCTATATTTCTATATGCATAGACACAACCATCTTGATGAAAAAGTGTATATGGAAAGAGTAAAATATGAAACACTTCTATAAAGTAAACCAAGCATGCATAAACCTCTATATAGTAAAAAATTGTGGTAGTGTAAACTAAATAGTAAAGGGGGGAAATACACACCCAACCAAAAATATATTTGGACCTGAAAAAACTGAAAAGGTAACATTCTTAGAGATCCCAGCTCTTGAATCCCATGTTTCGACTACCATATGTGGTTTAAAGTACCCAATATCTCTAATCATACCTATATTTATGGTCAACATGTCTGTCGTCTTCATAATACATGACACATGTTAGAAAATATCATGTAGGGGAGAGTATATACATACCTAGTATGACACCCTGAATGATGAAGGGTGGGGGCAGTAAGAGATACAATATGAAAGAAAGACAGTAGAGCGTAAGATGCAAGATGTAGTAAAATAGAACATCTCAATCCAAAAATAATGTGAAAGTAAGCTCATCCAAATACAAGGGAGTAAACATGGTGATTAGATTAACTGACTGTTGATTCTTTATTGCCTATATAATGAGATTAAATGTATCCAACCATGAGAAGCTAAACACGAAAAGCACATGGCATACCCTGAAAGTCTTCACCTATCCTAAAAGGAGAGTAACCAAATCCATGTTTTGGATACATAAGGATATATATATATATATATATATATATATAATATCAGTAAAAATAATCCCAAATAAGGGAGTAATGGGATCTCCATCTCACAGCTCATTCCAATAAGAATAGTATACAACAGCTCCAAAAGTCCAAAAACGATGCTCAACATCACATGTGTTTGCCCATAAGTATCCATCCATGTTCAACCACACTTTTTCACTCTTCTACACATTCGAGGGGTCACAAAATATAGGTATGGAACTCATTCCCTAACATAATAGGAGGGTCCCACTCTTATAGTTAATGATGAACTTCATTGCCCAGCTCTAGTGGAGGGTACCACTTGTAAAGGTTGTCGAGGAACTCCAATTCCCATATCTACTAGAGGGTACCACTCCATAAGGTCATTGAAGAACTCCACTACCCATATCTACTGAGGGAACCACTCATAACATATATATATATATATAGAGGACCCACACCCAGGCTAATGGGGGGGTCCCACTCTAGTAATCGTTGAGGACACCACTTCCCATATCTAGTGGAGGTTCAACTCAATAATCACAATGAAACTTCATTGCCCAGTCCTACTGAAGGGTGCCTCTCAGAAAGTTTCAAATAACTCCCCTGCTTAGCCCCATTTTAGGGTACCACTCGATAGTCTCTAGTGATTATTCTTGATCACTATCATCAACAAGCATCATCTCAGTAAGTTTCATTCCTAGAAAATTTCACATAATATCTCAAAATATACAATATTAGAAACATCGCATCCTAAATGGAAAACACTCAGGATAATATACTCACGGGCCAAAACCCATGTTCAAAAGAAGAAGATGCAGATGATTGAAGTTTCCATAAAAGAGTTCAAGGGGTACACGGTGTGTGAGAGGACCCACACGGTGTGTGGTCCCACTCCAACACCTAGATGTTTCCCTGTCTAGAACACAACCCCCATTCCATGTATTATTACATGCCATTTAGGTAGACAGCATGGTGTGTCCAAGATATCTGGGATCAGGATGTGTCTCGCTGGTTGTGTTTGTGTACTAGACCCTATGTCCAAGTATTTGGGTATACTGGTCATGTAACAGGCCGTGTGATTTCACACAGGTTCTCACCTATGTGATATTCCAAACAAGTTATCCATATATGTAATGGATACATGACATGTATTAAGGATACACACTGTGTCATCCTTATTTTTTTTGAAACCCTAGTTGTTTTCGTGAAGGAGGCTATATGTTGTGTGTTCATCTTACTACACAATATGTAGTTGGTTTTTCACATATTTTCTAGATCATCTTCCCATGCTTGATTTTGTTCATTTATTCATATATATATTGTTGAATCCACCCAAAAAGTATTTATTTGGTCGTGGTTTGTGTATTTCAGTCATACCTCACTGGAAATCAGCTCCATTTGTCTGTTGGGGTTGCGTCATTTGTTCTGCATGCACCTAATCCTTAACCCACTAATTACTTGACCTCAAAACACCTAAAAAATATATATGACTTTTAATGGTCCCAGATCTAGTCTTAGTTCATTGATCAATTCTTTACTTCTTGATCTGTTGTGGTACCAAAGGTCTGATCGAGCTCGGTACCACCCGATGGATTCGAACAGGGACCGAGGGGTCCAATCGGTGAAGAATGTGAAGAAATGAGGGAGAAAAGAATCAAAAGAAAATCTTAAACACTGTTTTCCAATCATTCATGGCCAATGATCAAGAATGGGAATCGAGGGTTAGAAAAAAATTGAAACTAAATACCTTTTTCTACCCAGACGCATGTAATCAACCAGTAATTGGCGTAGGTCCAAGAACGGGGGTAAATCTACTCAATGAATTTAATAAATGTAATTTCATAGACCCAAATAGTCACCATAACAGTGCTATTTGGATGGGTGTCACTGAACTTAGGCACACCTCTCTGAATTCCAAAGGCTTCCGACTAGCAGCAATGGTATAAACTGGAATAGTGGGGAGACTATACCCTTTGGGAATAGATAATACATTGGTCCAAGTGTAATCATAACACAATAAGTGGAATAAATGAATCAAAAGACTCGAACCAGACTCATAGAGTAGAATCAAATCAATATCATATAAATAAGGGAAGTGATAAATAAACAGAAGCAGTGGAAAGTAAACATAATAGTATTCTAAACAAAAATTGTAACCACTAAACAAACCAAGCATGCATCCATAGCAGGTCATACATATCAATATACAAAAAGAGAACTCATGGATAACCACTTTATCTAGGTACAAAATAAGCATGCTGATACTGATAGGAAACTAAAAAAAAGAAAAACAATAACTAGGCATGACCTCAAGGTCCATACTAATCTTCATGCCAAATAGTACTATGATCCAGCTCCTGAGGCTGATCCCTTACCTGTACATAAAACCATAAAGTTTACACATGTCCCAAAGGGCTCATGTAGGGTGTGAGAAGAATCTCAGTAGGATACCAACCAATGGTGTGTACCTATTATTACTGTTAAATAGACAATAACACTAACAAAGGTAAATAGTTCAATGCAATAATAAATACCACCTCTATCGGTTCTCATCAACCACCAGGGATCATTGCTTGCTTCAGCCAAATCCTGAATCTCAAAATCAAAGAGAGTCCTCGGCCCATGGACCAAGGTACTCTTGTTGTCATAATGTCTCAGTGAACCCTAGGGTTCTACCCCCAATCACATATCCTAGCTCCATGTGCCTCCTAACATCACGTGTCTCAAAGTATCAACATTTCGAAGGCACAAAAATCAATAGTATCCCAGTCTCAAATGGGTACCTAGCAACAAATTATTTTTGACAGGGCCCATCGCAAACATGTAACTTCCAAAAAAGTATTTGTGGTGGGTCAAGTATCATTTAGGAAATTCTAAAAACCATCATCGTGTATTTGAGACGGGCCCTTACCACCTGTCGGAAATAACTATTATTTGTGAAAGGTGGGTTTTCCCATCGTAAATACCCCCTTTCAAAGGTTTATTTGCAACGAGCCCCTAACCCATCACAAATAGAAATTTTTCCACAGAGTAAGACTCAAACCAGACCTGAAAATTGGAAGAACAATAATATCATATAAATATCAGAAGTGATAAATAAATAGAAGCAATGGAAAGTGAATATAACAACATGTTAAACACCACTTGTAACCACTAAACAAACCAAGAATGCATCCATAGAAAGTTATGCATATCAATATAAAAAAAGGGTTCCCATGGCTAACCACTATAGCTACATACAAAATAAGCATTCTGATGCTAAAATGAAACTAAAAAAATTAAAAAACCATCTAGGAATGACCTCAAGGTCCATAATAATATCCATGAAAAATAGAACTACGATCCAGCTCATAAGGCTGATCCCTTACCTGTATGCAAAACCATAAATTCTACACACATCCCGAAGGGCCCATGTAAGGTGTGAGATGAATCTCAGTAGGATACCACCCAATAGTGCATACCTAGTATAAGTGTTAAGTATAAAATAACACTAAGTAATTTAAACAGTTCAATGCAATAATAAATACCACATTCATTGGTTCTCATCAAAAACCAGGGAGCGTCAACTGCTTCGGCAAACACCTGAATCTTAAAAGAAAAGGGATTCATCGGCCCATGGCCCAAGGTACTACTATTGTCACAAAGTCTCGGTGAACCCTCAGGTTCCACCCCCAATCACATAGCTCGACACCATGTGCCTCCTGACACCATGTGTCTCAAAGTACCTATGTTCCGAAGGCATTCTAATCAATAGTATCCCAGTCCCAAGGACCCCTGCTCGTAATCTCACGTCAACCCATGCCATGAAAATTGGAAGAACATAGATGTATGTCCTTCAATAAATATACAAGCTCACGGACTCAATCATGATGAGCCTAATCCCTCAACCTGATAGCATCATCACTGTCAACCTAATGCTCCTCACCTTCCATTGGATTTCTACGACAAGGACCCCCAAACCAATATTACCTAAACCATAACTATCGGGGGACTCTACCAACATGACTAGACAAAACCACCTCATCACAGAGTCTACATGTTTACGCATGAATCAATTGGTGCTTTGGCCATCACAGGTGAGAAACAATCACTAAATAAAGAACCTAATACACAATATCTTTGGCACCTCATTCCCCTACGACCATGTCATTAAAATTATATGGTTATGAAATCTAAGCATCCCAGGTCATGCCCAACCTGACAGTCACATTGCCTCAAACCGACTTCCATGATCCCCAATACCATAGTCAAAACAACCTAAGCCAATCTGGGCCAAGCCCAACCTGTGATCAACATCACTAAATTATGACTATCATGCCTTCCCAAAATCATTCCATTATTGACAAAACCCTAAGGGTCACAACATATGTAATATCAAGAACTAAATAAAAATAAAACACATTTAATCACTTCAAACAAGTAATTCAAATTAATTAAATTAAATTATAGTAGCTAATAGGTAAAATATAGCAGCACTGGGGTCTTGAATGCCTCTAAACAGCATAGTAAATCTTTAAAAATTTAAACTAAATAGTTTAAATCAAAACAAAAAAATATATATAACCATTTTGGAACCCCTAGAAAAAATTTCCCATGGATCCACGACCACTAACCTGACCTCACTCGCATAATCAAGGTAAGGGAATGCCCAAAGGCATCCCATGGGTCTAACAATCAATTCAATATGAAAAAATAGTTATAACTGGGTCTCATTCAAAATAATCAAAGACATGCCAAAGGATGTGCCTCCCAAAATTCATTAAAAACCCAAAACAAGGTATGCACCACCTACCTCAAACTCATACGATTCTCCTCGTCCAGCATCAGCCTCTACTTTGGCCTAGAATGGGGTATATCTAAAAAACGACCAAAAATTATCAACCCTCGATAACTTGTGCGAGATAAGAAATCATGAATAATGGATCAATAGGAATATATAGCTTAACAATTGGGTTCCAGTTCACCTGATGGTGTTTGAATCAGGGTTCAGATGATGAATCGGGAGGCAAAACCTCGTTCGGCATTGCTGGTTTGCGAACATGGTGACCCCTACTACACCTCTACCATAAAACGAGGCTAAAACCCATTTTAATAAATAATGAAAATTACATGGCATGTACTTAAATATACATTCCATGTATATGGAAGTATTTCCCTCTTTCCACCGACTTACTTTCCAGGTCATTAAAAGTCCTACAGACATCAGTACATGACGTGTACTGGGTTAGATCTCTTCCTTTATGACGTCCCTAAAAGCCATGTATTCTCATTACATGGCTAGAAACTAAACATCATGTACATAGAGTACACGGCGTGTCAACCCAAAACAGATCTGAGGCCAATATTCAGCCTGTTTTCCTTCTTTTTCTAAAAAAACATGAAAAAACGACCCATACCTCAAAGGAAGAACTAAGTTATTACAATAAAAGGGTGTAAATAACTAATTGATGAGTCCTACTTTGATTATTAATCATTTTTTGATGAATAATTCATCTACTAATGGTCAATAGAAGTTTTTGTGTTTGTTGCATTTAGATCATATCTAATTCAGTGTTTCATCGTCATTTGATGAGATTCGCCAATGAAGAAGAAAGGGGGAGATCTGGAATCCTCTCAGGGTTTATGTGGATAAACATAGAGAATTCACCTTGGTTCTATTATTATAGAACATTTCATTACATCAAAAATGAAATAATTAATTAATTTACCAAACATACCGCAAATGAGAAAGAGATCTAAACACCTCACACTAACCCATTTTAGTTCTCACCTAGGTTAAATACTACATTCCTAACTCAACTGTGGTCTTGAATTTATGATCCAAGCTTATATTTAATATTTTTCCCATTTTCTTTAATAATATACATATGTGAAAAAATAATATATTTAATATATTTTTATAAAATTAATTTTGAGCACACCATAACTCATAACTGCATGTCGTCTCAACACCTAAATTTAAAAATATAAAAAGAAACATTTTAAAATATTATAAAGAAAAATTTGAGTCTCTACAGTTGTACCTATAACCACCCTAATTTCATGATTATACCTCTAGTCTCTTACTAAAACCAAAAATTTTAGTATGAGTATTCAAAAAAATAATTAGAGTAATAAATTATATGATAAATAAAATCAATCTTATGATATCTTAAATTATGATGTTTATATTTAAATCTATAGAATTTTTGGTTCATCATACATAACTTTTAGTTCATCGTAGTTTGTTTTATGTTCTATCTTCTTATTCTCTATATCATAATCTCTAAAAATAACTAAACCCCACTCTGAACCCAATTGAGAAAACCTAAGTAAATCATATGTACTAATACATAATTTCTATAATTTAAACATTACATCAAATAATAAATCATACCCCAAAACCTATAGTTTTGGTATCTTTAGAGATTAAATACATAACCATCCTATTTTACAATATCTCCCACAAACAGTATCCTCACATGAATCCCTTTTAGATGAATCATACTTAATATTCTTATTCATATCTTGGGAAATATAAATATGAGAAAGGGTGATCTCATATGCTCAATTAGGCTTAAAATTATAGAAAACAATCAAATATCATAAATGATCATAAGATTATTATTTGGGAATGATAAAATAATCAAGGTGTATGGACATAACATAAGTGAGTCATACCTAATAAAATATAGTTCATAAATAATAAGTCATGGCATAAATATTTTGGAATAATATAATACATGAGTAATAGGAGTGTGGAAAATTGAGTCAATAATCACAAGCTATGAAAACATAGAATATATATAAGAGTGTGGAATATAAAATAAGAATAAAAAATTATTCCATGTGTCAAGTCTCACTATCGAGACCATCATCACATAGTGGACAAGGTCCCTAAGAGGATTGGGTTTTCTCCCCAATACCTAACATGAGAGCTCATGAGACATAAGGATTTACGTAATATATTATAGGTCTATGTAATTTTGATCCCACCCATCACGTAGTGGATAGATTCCTTTATGTGGTTTGGGTTCACTCCCCATTATTAATCATCTCATGAGATAAAAAAACTTTACCTAATAAATTATATGGTTATATCATACCAACCCATCACATAATGAAAAAACATTCATATTTTCTCTATATTAAAATGAAAATATTCATAATTCTATCTTATTATAATTATCTCATGGAAATAAAATGGGTTTCATGAAAATTTCAACAAGACATGGTAATAAAAATCCAGATAAAGAAGGTTTATGGTGACATTAGGTAATATAATCAGTCAAGAATAAAAAATTTTAAAGGATATTGACATAAATATAAAACACATTTTAAGAGAATTTATAATTAATTTTAAGAATAATAAGAAATACCCTTTAAATTCCTGATATTTTTTATTTTAAAATAAAATAATTTATAACACAAATAGAATATAAATTACTTCAGAAAAAATGAAAACATTGAAAGGAATATCTGTAAATAAAATTTAAGAACGTTTTGAGAAAATATATTCATGTGAAATATGTAAAAAATATATATTCTTATCAACCTTTTCTAAATAAATTCAAGTGAAGAAAAAATGAACCCTAGAGAAAATATTTAAAATTATTCGTTTTAAATTTTTTTGAAGAAATTAAAATTTAATATAAATTTACCTTAATAAATAATATAATTATAGATAAGGTATTCTATAAAACAATATAGAGAACATGGAAATCAAGGAGAATACTTTTGAATAAAAAGAATAGATAACTCTTTCCCATTTATAAGAATTATTTTAGTTTAATTATAAACTAAAAAATGGTAAGAATATCTATAAACTATAACACCCAAGACTCATACCGTTGTACCCATTTCTAAAAAAATATTCTTTAGATCCTTTATTTGATACCAAAAAAATGTCACCCAATTTTAATCATACAAAATTACAATCCCAAAAGTAAATATTGATTCACATACATATCCAAGAATATTTTTAGGTTTAGAGTTTTATAGAATTAGTAAAAAAACTCTTTTAAGTAAAAAGTATCATGTCTTCAATTTATAATTTTTTAATATATTTATATTTTAGTATTATATAATAATTCTTCAATATATACCACAAAATTATCCATAGATGAAACCCTCATAGGAATCACTTGCTTTACATCATTCTTCATAACCTAGGGAAAATGGAAATATAATAAGGGTGAGCTAAAATGATCTGTAAGGGTAAATATAGACATTTTAAATGAAATATCATCAATATGAATAATATTATCTTAATGGTATGAGAACACATCAAAATACATGATCACACCATAAGAGGATTCAGACCCATAAAAACCTAGATCATAAAACATATTTCATGGCATAAATATTTAGCATAAGAAAAGAGACATTTTAGTCAACTTTCATTATCCATTTGAAATAAATCTTGTTCAAAGGAAACATTAAAATCATAGAAATAGCCAGTATCATCATATAATAATTTCAATCACACTTACAGATGAGATAACCTACTAGGTTAATTCCCAAAATATTTTAGGGGTAACCTATAATTGGTCAAACTCCACCACTTTACCAAATAAATTAGAGATATATATCAGGCTTAATCATCGTCCTTGTAATTACCCAACCTCAGAAGCCCAGAGCTGGTACAATATTTTATTACATTGTTATGATTACAAGTAATAAAATCTAGAAGTAATGGATAGTTTAGTAGATTTGGAAAACCAGATGAATACATAAGTTCAACATTAAAAATTGAAATAAAAAACAATATAACATTTTCATTGGAAACATCCATAAATCCTAGATTATCCCTATAATTCATTCATATTATTCATCTTCGCAACTTGGTGGAAATAAAACTTAAGAAAGGGGTGAGATAATATGCTTATTAAGGGTAATTAATACAATATAAGTGATTATAAACATAAACACTAGGCATGTTGAGAAGATAAAAATACAATCCCTTAAAAATATACTTGATTATAATATGGTTGGAATAAAATTTGAATGAATAATTCCTTAATAAAACATAACCATGGATATTCTACTAGTTGAATAATCACAAGGACTATCAATTACTATTTTCATAACTAGGTAAATGCATAATGATGGATTTCTAAAACATACCTTAAAAGATTAATTCCAATGATCTATCAAGTATTTATTTTATAATATATTATTTTCATGGCTACATACCAATAATTTATTATTGTCAAGGCTTCATTCCAATAATCTATTAAATGGGTAAGGTCTCACTCAAACCCATATCTAGTTTGTCTTATGAGAATTACTGATGAATCTAGGGGATATAGCAGGCTCCACACAACACTTACTAAGTCCAATACATTCCTCATATGAAAGGGGTTGAAACATAAACAATATATATATTCATATTGAAACTAACATATGAAATGTAATTCACTTTCCCCAATCATTAAACATAAAACTAACATTTCAAAGTAATATGGTGAATGATTTCAAGATAGCACATCCATAGACAAACTAATAATATACCATTAAATAAATATTTTTATATGATATCATAAAATATTAATCCCAATTATACATATGAAATAATAAGAGTGTTGAAATAGATGAAAATACTCTTATAAAATCATCATGTAATTATCGATAGAAATACTCTTTTACTTTGAATAGAATTGTTCTTTTGGAAAAATATTTGTATAAAACCAAAAGTGAATTATCGTTGTTTTTTCATAATAAAATAAGTGATTTTATAAAATTAATTTTGTCTTAAAACAGATTATAGAGTGCATTTGAAAATAGGTAAGAAATCAAGAATTCCCTCTGAAACAAGCTTGTTTATCGGGAAGGATTTTTGAAAGATCCTTTTAAAACATGTAAATCCACATAAAATAAATAAGGATTATGATTGGTACACAAATATAGAAAATTAAAATATAATTTATTTTTGTTAAATTATAATAAATAATAATTTCATTGAGGTAAGTATAGAATAAGAGTAACACGAATGAAAATGGAGGTTCGGGTATAATTCCCTTACCAGTTTATAATCAATTGAATCATATTCCCCAAAATTAATATTTATAATATGATAAATTAAATAAAAGAAAAATAAATATATTTATGATATTATATATAAATGGAAAGTATACATACACCACCCATAAGAAATAGTGGTGAGTAAGGAATATCTCACAGAAATGAAAGTGAGTTGAGAAAACTCTTACCGTATGTATGAATGTGTTTTGCAATTGATCTTAAAATCTTGGATAATCAAATTAAATCCATTAATTAATTAATTCAGAAAATTATCTACATATATTTGATTTATTATAATTTTATTAAGTTCATTTATGACCTTTTGGATGAGTTATAAGATACAAATTTATCTCTTGGGAGCGTTTGTTTCCATGGTTTTCACGATCAATTTACTTGTATATGAGTATGGAAGTTCATTTGAAATGGATATAATTATATAGAAATGAATTTATATATTATTAATGAAAATAAAAATGTTTAAATATTTAAATGTATGATTTGGTTACATGGTATGAGGATGAATTATTAGATAAAATATTAAGGACAATCATTTAGATTATTTTGGCGGTATTTCGATTGTTAAGAACTAGTTTTGTCATATGAATTAATATTATGTATATATACTATTTACAGAACATTAAATAGGTTATAATAAATATATTATATACTTTTTCAACCATGAAAATTGTTTCATTACCAGACTTTAATGATAAATTGAATAATAAAGGTTCGTTGTCCACGAAGGTTGTAAATCGACACCTCCAAGATGATGATTTCATTTTTTAAATAAAGTAGAGAGAGTAATGGGATTGATGATGAATATTTAATTAACATGATATAATTAAATAATATAGGTTATAATGAAGTTATAATGATCATTTTTATATGGTAGGTGAGTAGATGATAAGAAAATAAAACAAATTGAAAATGAAATTAAAAGAAAAAGAAAGATGGATTACCTATTGAAATATCCTCCTTGAGAGCCTCTTTAAAGAAAGAGGTTTTGATCTTTTGGAAAGAATAAGAGATACTTGACATGGGGAGAGACTATGGAAGAGTATTTAGGCAGAAATTTGAGAATCATAAAGTCTTATAGTGGTGATTAGAAGAGGGAGTTAGGGGTGGTTTTTATAGTGGGGGAGAGGTGGGTTTTTCTATTATTTTTGTCATTATTTTATTATTTTTGGCCCAAGACTATGAATATTATTGATTATTGTGAATAAAAATATTAATATGTGCATTTTAGTATGAAAAAAGTTTTATTAAACCATCTATGATTTTAGTAATAGTTTATTTAACTTATAATGTATATATATGGTAAATTGTTATATTTCACTATTCACTAAAAATTTAAATATTTCAGAAAAATCATAAAAATTAACCACAACCATTTTTTGACATATAGAATTAAAAAATTGACTCAATTTTATTAAAAGAATCTCAATATTGTAAATTTAATTTTTAATTAAAATCATCATTTACTCAAAAAATATAGTCTTTAAAATTAAAACTGATTTTATAACACCCTGAAAATTAACTAAGTTCTCATTAAATTATCCTCAAATGATAGGAAATAAATATTGATTTAGGAATACATGTTATGAAAATTAATTTTATTTTAAATAAATTTATTAATTATAAAATTGTAATTAGATATTTATTACTCACAAAAATACCAACAATTATTTATTAATTTTTAAAATATTCTATTTCATTTATGAGGTGCCTAAATTATATTTATACTTTCATGGGTTATGTTACTATTAATTAGGTTCACATTAATATTCATAAGGGTATATTAATATTCATAATGGTAACATTACTATTCATAAGGATAAGTTACTATTCACCAAAAATTAAGTTGATCTTATCAGACCCTAAATATCTTACTAAACGAAACCGTGTATGTCCATTTTTTGAAATTAAATTCAAAGAGGTGGAAAGATTAAGTTTCAGGGCTATGTTATAACTATATTTATTATATAATTATAATAAGAATTTTTTGTTTCTTATATACTCAGTTTTGTGTGAATCACATTTTCTATTAAATTTATTTGTAAATCCTTTGGGTGTTACATTCTCCTCTACTTCAATAAACTGTGTCCCCGCAATTTTCACTTTTAAATTTAAATTTTGACACTTCAAAATTCTTCGTGGGATACCCACATTGTATATGGGAATAATAAATTATCCCTTTAATAATAGGTAAAGGAAAAAATGCAAAGGTTAACAAAAAATTAGGACTTCAAATAAGATAACATTAGCATGAACTGAAAATATAGACATGGAATAAAAAATCTAACCATCAAGTTCTGATACAAAGTGATTGATGATATGGTCATTAGAAATTTAAACATCATAAATCCATAAATCTATGATCATTTAAAAGACCATATATTTCTAAAATATAAAAGTAAACATGTGATTTTTTGTTCCAAAATTATTTTCCATGATTTGAGGGTTTCTTTTACTATCCATAGAATCACTTTAGAAAATAAAATTACTTGATGTAATCTCATCCTTTGGTTGTGCTTTTATCTATCTCTACTTCACTTATTAAACCTAAATATTGATATTCAATATGAATTTTTATTCATGATTAAATTTGATCAAGTGATCTATAAGTAATTTTCTCGGCCTTTAAATTCTTACTAAAACCAAAAAGGTTAGAACAATTTATCAAAAAACATAATTTAGTCCAAATCTATTCCATAAATATTTAACCTTAAGACTCATCTAAATTATGTCTGTCAAAAATTTAAAGTCTAAATAGTTAGAAGAAATTTCACTTAACATCAGATTTTCCCCCAAAACAACATAATGTATCTCTTATATAGAACATTTCAATACCTTTATCACCTTTAGACCTTTATAAAACATGCATGCTTACAATTCCTTAAAGAAGTACTACAGTACAATATAATTCATGAATCTAAAAAAACAAAAATACATTAATTATTCATGTTCGACTGTAGTGACAACATAATCTTGTCCTTGATCTATTTTCTTCTTTTGGGGTATATTCCCTTAGTGTTTAGGGTATTCATTTTCAGTGCCCCATATCCTTACATATGAAGAATTAAATATTATATAATTCTTTCTTTCCCTTACAATCCTAAGCATGGTCGGCTTTTTCTCCATGCTTTAAGAAAAACTCATTTTTATTATAGGCATGTATCAAGGTGTTTCCTTCCATAAGTATCACATGTTGGAAAATCCATCTTTCCCTTCCCATTATCAATTTTTTTCTTTTTCGTCCTATTTTTATCTTATTTACCTTCAGAACCATAAGAATTATAGAATTATTTCTCTGCCTTGATAGAATAAGATACCATATCATCATATGTTGAGAATTTTTGGGAGACTAATTCCCTTCATATAATTTTATTAAGTCCATCAAATAAACAATTAATCTTGCACCTTGGATTATGTATGTAGTCTATGGCATGCCTTGCTAACCTTGTAAAGTAAGCTTCAAACTTAGATATATTTTCATCCTCTTTCTATATCAAAAATAATAATTGTCTCTTCATATATTCTCTTTGTTCGTGAGGGAAGTTTTTCTTCCTGAAAAAATCATTAAAATGCATCCATTCCATATTTGAAATTTATCCATCCCCCTTTGTGTTTTGAATTAACGACCACTATTGATCTGCATCTCCCGAGAGATGGTATACTACCATGATAACCTTGTCTCATTCATTACATCCCAAAGCTATAAATATATTCTCTAAGTAACTTATGCATTGTTCTATTAAAATGGGTTTATACTCCCATTGAATGATAGATGTTGTTAGTGCATGAATCATTCAAACATTTCTCCTCCATATTGTGGATCAGGATACTCCATACGGGTAAGGTTATTGTTCATAAACACTATCCATGCTGAGAAGATAAAAACGCATGCCCTTAAACTTATACTTGAGTATAATATATCATGAATAAAAGCTGAATAAATAATTCCATAATAAAACATAACCATAGATATTATACTAGTTGAATAATCCCATGGACTATCAATTACTAGTTTTATAATGAGGGAAATTCATAACGATGGATATATAAAACATATCTTCAAGAGTTCATGCCAAGAATCTATCAAGGATTCATTCCAGAATCTATTATTATTTTGGTTACATGCCAAGAATCTATTATTTTCAAGGCTTCATGTCAAGAATCTATTAAATGTGTAAGGCCTCAACCAAAACCATATCTAGTTTGTCTCATGAGACCAAACGATGCATCGAGGGGATATAGTGGGCCCACATGACACTTATTATTTCCAATGAATTCCTGATATGAAATTGGGTGAAATATAAACAACATAACATTCATATTGAAACTAACATATGAAATGTAAATCACTTTCCACGATCATTAAACATAACACTAACCATTTGAAGTAATATGGTGAAAGTTTTCAAGATAAAACATCCATAGTCATACTAATCATAAACCATCCAATAAAACAAGTTATAGTATGTCATAAAATATTCATCCCAATTAGACATATGAATCAAAAATATTGTTTAAATAGATGAAAATACTCTTATAAAAGCATCATGTAATTCTTGATAGAAATACACTTTTACTTTGAAAAGAATGGTTCTTTTGGAAAAATATTTATATAAAACCTGAAGTGAATTAAGGTAGTTTTTTCATAATAAAATCAGTGATTTAATAAAAATAATGGTTTATTAAAACAGATTATGGAGTGCATTTGAAAACATGTAGGAATTCAAGAATTTCCATTGAAACAAACTTGTTTATCAGGGAGAATTTTTGAAAGATCCTTTTAAAACATGTAACTCCCTATAAAATAAATAAGGATTATGATTTTTACACATATATAAAACATTCACAGAGAATTTATGAAGATTACATAAGAATAAATAATAATTTCATATAGGTAAGTAGAAAATAAGAGTAACTCAAATGAAAATGGAGGTTTGGGTAGAAATCCCTTACCACTTTGTAATCAATTGAATCATAAGCCCCAAAATAATTAATCATAAAATAATACATTAAATGACATGAAAATAAATTGATTCATGATATGATACATAAATGGACAGTATACATACACCACAAACAAGAAATAGTGGTGAGTAAGTCATATCTCATGGAAATGAAAGTGAGTTGAGAAAACCCCTAACTTGTGTTAGAACGTGTTTTTCACATGACCTTAGTATCCTATATAATAAAATTAAATCCATTAATTAGTTAATTAATAGACTTATTTAAATTTATTTTATTTAATATAATTTTATTAAGTTTATTTATGGACTTTTCGATGAGTTATAAGATACAAATTTATCATTTTTGAGCATTCGTTTCCTTGGTTTTCACGATCGATATACTTGTATATGAGTATAGAAGTTCATGTGGAATGGATATAATTACCCAGAGTTGAATTTATATATTATTAATGAACATAAAAAATTGTAAATGGTTATATATATTATTTTTTATATGGTATGAGTATGAATTATTATAAAAAACATTAATGACAATCATTTAGATTATATTGGTGGTATTTTGCTTATTATGAACTAGTTTTGTCGTATGAATTAATATTATATATATATAATAGTTATAGAAAATTAAATAGGTTATAATAAATATATTATAGTTTTTTTCAACCATAAAAATGGTATCATTACCATAATTTAAGTATAAATTGAAGAAAAAATGTCTGTCATCCACGAAAGTTGTGAATCGGCACCTCCGAGACAGTGATTTCGTTTTTTTAAATAAAATAGAGATAGTAAAGAGATTGATGGTGAATATTCAATTAGAATGATATAATTACAATATAAAGGTTATATTAGAGTTATAATGATAATTTTTATAGATTATTTGAGGATAATATAATAAAATAAGACAAATTGAAAATGAAATTTAAAGAAAAAGGTAGAGAGCTTACCTATTGAAATATCCTCCTTGAGAACCTCCTTAAGGGAAGGGGTTTTGGTCTTTTGGGAAGGCCAAGAGCTCATGAACGTGGGTAGAGACTAGGAAATATTATTTGGGAAGAAATTTTAGAATCTTCAAGGCTTGGAGGAGTGAGGAGAAGAGGGAGTGAGGGGTGGTTTTTATAGTAGAGGAGAGGAGGTTTTTTCCTTTATTTTAATCATTATTTTATTATTTTGCATCAAGACTATGAATACTCTTGATTATTATGAATAAAAATAGTAATAAGTTAATTTGAGTTAGAAATAAGTGTTCTTACATAATCAATGATGTTAGGAATAGTTTATTTAACTTATAATATATATATATATGGTAAATTGTCATATTTCACTATTCACTAAAAATTAAAAAATTTCATAAAAATAATAACAATTTACCATAACCATTTTTTGACATGTATAATTCAAAAATAGACTACATTTTATCAAAAAAATCTAAATATTAGATAATAAATTTTTAATTAAATTCATCATTTACTCGAAAAATAGTCTTTAAAATTCAAACTGATTTTATAACACCCTGAAAATTAATTAAGGTCTCATTAAATTGTCCTAAAATGATAGGAAAAAAAATATTGATTTAGGAATAAATTTTATGAAAATTAATTTTCTTTTAAATAAATTTATTAAATATAAAATTGTAATTAGATATTTATTACTCACAAAAATACAAACACTTAATTATTAATTTTTAGAATATTCTATTTCATTTATGAGGTGCCTAAATTTTATTTATACTTTCATGGTTAAGGTTACTATTCATAATGGTCACATTACTATTCATAAGGGTACATTACTATTCATAAGGGCACATTACTATTCATAAGGGTGACATTACTATTCAAAAGGGTAACATTACTATTCATAAGGGTACGTTACTATTCACCCAAAAAAATTGATCCCATCAAACTCTAAATATCTTACTGAACACAACCGTGTATATCCATTTTTTGAAATTAAATTCACAGAGGTGGAAAAATTAAGTTTCATGGATAGGTTATAACTATCTTTCTTAGATAATTATAATGAATAAGTTTTGTTTCACAGAGACTCAGTATTGTGTGCATTGCATTTTCTATTAAATATTTTTGTAAATCTTTGGGGTGTTACATTCTCCCCTCCTTCAATAAATTAAATCATCTCAATTTTCACTTCGAAAGTTAAAGATTGAAACTTGAAAATTTCTTTTTGGTATACCCATAATGGAAATGGGGTTAACAAAAAATACCCTTAATAAGAGGGAAAGGAAAAATTTGAAGGTTACCACAAAATTAGTCCTTGGAAAAAGAAAAAATTATTGTGAAGTGAAATTTAGACATAGAAGAAAAGTATAACCACCAAGTTATGATGGAGAGTGATAGAGAATATGTTCATTAGAAATTTAAACATTATAAATCCATAAATCTATGATTGGTTAAAAGAACATTGATTTCTTAAAGAGAAAAGTAAATAGATGATTTTTTTATTCCAAAATTCTTTTCCTAGAGTTGAGGGTTTCTTTTCCTATTCGTAAAATCACTTCAGAAAATAAAATTACTTGATGTTATAATCTCATACTTTTTTTGTTATTTTATCTATCTCTACTTCACTTCTTAAACCAAAATATATGTATATTCAAGATGAATTTTTATACACGATGAAATTTTATCAAATGATCCATAAGTCTTTCCCTTGGCCTTTCATTGCTTAATAAACCCAAAAAGGATAGAATAGTTTATCAAAAATCATAATTTAGTCCTAATCTAATCTATAAATAGTTAACCTTAAGGCTCATATGAATTATGTCTGTAAAAATTTTAAAGTCCAAATATTTATAAGAAATGTCACTTAACATCATATTTTCTCCCAAAACAACATAATGTATCTCTTATACAAACATTTTAATACCTTGATAACCTTTAAACCTTTTTAAAACATGCATGCTTCAAATGCCTCGAAGAAGTACTATAGTAAAATGTAATTCATGAATATAAGAAAACAAATATACTTTAATTATTCCCCTTAAACTGTTGTAACAACATAAGCTTTTACTTGATCCCTTTTATTCTTTTGAGATATATTCTCTTGGAGTTTAGGGAATTCATTTTTCATAGTGCCCCATATCCTTACATATGAAGCATTGGACATTAGAAAAATCATTTTTCCCTTACAATCCTGAGCATGGTGGCCTTTTTCTCCACACTTAAAGCAAACTCTTTTTCCTTTTAATCTTGTACCAAGGTGTTTCCTTTCACAAGTATCGAATGTTGGAAAATCCACCTTTCCATTATTCCTATTATATATATTTTTCTATGTCATCCTCTTTTTCTCTTATTTACCTTCAGAACCATAATACCTAGAGAATTTTTTCTTAGTCTTGATAGCATAAGATACCATATCATCATATGACGAGAATTTTTGGGAGACTAATCTTCTTCATAGAATTGGATTAAGTACATCAAAGAAATGATCAATATTACACCTTGGATTATGTATGTAGTATATGGAATGCCTTTCAAACCTTATAAAGTTGGATTCATAATTAGCAACATTTTTAACTTCTTTTTGTCTCATAATTAAGAATTGTCTTGCCATATCTGGTCTCTGTTCACGAGGGAAGTATTTCTCTAAGGAAAATTCCTTAAAATCCCTCCATTCCAAATTTACAATTTATTATTTCTCATTTTTGTTTTGAATTAATGACCACCATTGATATGAATCTCCCAACAGATGGTATACTATCATGATAACCTTCTCTCATTCATTACATCCCAAAGATAGAAATATCTTCTCTAAGGAACTTATAAATTTTTCTATTATAAATTGGTTTATAGTCTCATTGAATGATGGATTTTGTTGTCACATGAAGCGATCTAACATTTCTACTCCATGTTGTGGATCAGGATTCTCTATATGGGTAGTGTCACGACCCATCCCCTGGGGCCCGTGCTGTGACTACCCCAAGCCCGCCTTCCATAGGCCAGGGGCTGGAAACTAGAACCTAAAGGTGTATTCTTTAAAATGGGAAGGTATTGATTTTAAATCTGTATAAACACACGGTCTGAGAACATAACAAGAAGAAACTGTGAAGTAAACTATTGTACTAAAAAAGGAGTGCTGAAAGTAAAAGGGTTCATAATACAAGCCCAACTGAAATTACAAGTACAACTAAAAGTAAAAAATACAACAGAAAGGAACAATACAACAGAAAAAGGGAAAACATCTACTAATTCTTCCTCCAAGGATCATACCTAAAGGGTAGGTATAGATCGCCTCCTCAGCATTCCACGTCTGCATGTTTCCTCTGCATACCACCTAGTCTTGGCTCCCTCAAACCTCAGCTCAGTTTCTCATCATTTTCACAAGACACAACAAGGTGTGGGCTAAGCACGTGTGGGGGTGAGTATAGAAACACTCAGTAGGGACCTCGATACCCTCGAAGGTCTCTCATAATTCCACACGGAAAACCACAAGGCATGACCTCAATTACAAAGCACAAAGCAATATACATAGCTCAATTAGATTCTTAGATAAAACCGGGTATATAACTCAGAGATATAGGATTATGATGTTGACCCACACATGATCTCTATGAATGCTAATAGCTATCCACATATTCTCTAGGCCTAGGAACAAGTAACATTCTCATCCACGACGCTGAATACCACAGATTCTGGATAACTCTTCCTCTATCAAATACAGTGGGCATATCGAGTCACACATAGGCACTTCCTACTAACCTTAAACTACTGAGGTACTCATCATCATCATGTACCATGGGTCTTCTGGGTCACACAGAACTGATCCCCCACCATGGCCAGCTGAGGTAGTCCTCCCCATTGTGTATTGTGGTTGTCGAGTCACTTCAAGTTGAAAAGTCAGTAGTCATCAAGTCTCAGACATTCATAAGGTATCGTACGTAGCGCGCTTGGGAGAACCGTACCCCAAGCCATTGGTCGTATTTCAACAAGAACAAAGTCTCACAAATAAGTAACTCAATGATCTTTAGTGTCACAAGGGTTCCAACGCAACAGACGGCACATCAACTGGACGCTCTTTCTGTGCATTATTGGCATTTCGGTGTCGAGGGCCTGGTTGGATTCAGGTGTGATCCAACCTGGTCGTACTCCAAGTTTCTCCAAAAACTCTCATGGAGTAAGTAAATGGGACCTTCTCTCTCTAAGGATCCCAACTCTAAAGGCGGTTCCTCAAACGGATGTCCGGTTTAGGAGTTAGAGCCTGTTTTGTGTAACTGGTGGGTACTGGGTCCAGGTCCGGTCCACCTCAGTCAGACTAACCCAAGCCGGTTCAGCATGGGCAGACCTGGATTGACCTGGATTAACCCAGACCAACCTAGTTGCGTCACGGCTTAGGCCACGTTTTGGCCCGCTGAGCGGTGGGTCGGTCCGCTGAGCTGACCTGGTGGTGCCACCCGCCTGGCTGCGTGGGCCGCTAGAGATACACGGACGCGCCGCGTACGAGTAGGGATAATGTGGCGTGGATCCAAACCAGCAGGTCAACCTGTGGGTGTTGACCCAATGTGGTACCATGTGTAACTGCGGGTCCTCCATGCCGCGGCTGACGAGCCGTGACTTTGCCGTCGGGCGCGCACCCTGTCCAGCGGCCGCTGGTCAAACCGACGGCCCCCTACTTTTATCGCATCCATCGCTGGATGTAGCCTTACTGTCATGGGGTTGCACCGCCTAGGGCGTACCCCACTTCTGCTCCACCGGTTTGGTAATGGTCGGTCAGCGTGGTGGCCGACCTCTCTAGTGGCGCACGACGACACGTTATACCGTCACCCGCAGTCGGCCAGTGTGCCAGTCGTCGTGGCCTCTTTTGTTCATCGGTGGCGAGCGACGGTGTGCCATGCCTTCTTCGTGGTGGGCCAATTCCGTACTCTCCTGTGATTGTTGTGGCTTTGTGTCGTAGCCTCTTCTTGAATAGTTCATCAATTCGCTATCCCCAACATAGCTAATTGGTATTATCGTGCCGTCGACGTTCCATGGAGGTGAAAAATTAGCGAAGTAGTGGAGGGTTTGGGTCAGGTCCGTTTATCCTGCACCCTCCGTGTTATCTTGAAAACATGTAGGGGTTAAGGGTTTAACAAACTCTTGGAATTTAAATCAAGATAAACCCCACAAAGATACCCCATAATAATCTCCCACAAAAATGAATGAATCGTGGGTCAACCCCTTTGTCTGTTGACCCAAGTACTTCATATTATACAAGAACGGGGAAGAGGAAAACATTTAAAAGAACATAAATGAATAACCCCCTACCTCGTAACTCATTGGAGAGCGTCTGCGGCTTGAAGGTGGGTTGGTGTTCTTCGTTCCCACAATCAGTTCCCAACGATGTCGCTCGTACCTCATCCTTGGGTTCATGGTTCGGTGTCGTTCATCACCTCCCACTGGGTTTGGCTCTGTCCTCTAAGGGTCCAGGGTTGTGGTTCCCCTTCAGAACTTCGTTTCTTGGAGAATCTGTGCCGGTACCTCCACCCAAACATCATTTATATAGAAGTGGGGGAGGGTAAGTAACGACATTGGAGTTTAATGGGGCTCATCAATTAGGATGCTTCCTAATTCCCCAATGACGTCTTTACTTAGGGTTGGTAGATGAGGCCATTTATTGGCTTGACACATCGCTGGCCCCACCCCTTTGCTTGTCTTTCAGAGGATATGAAATAAAATAATAAAATTATTTCATTTCATTTCTTTTCAAAAGTTGAAAAACATAACTTTTTCTCCAGAACTACAATGGTCAAAGTAGAGCCTCCTTTAAGTTAATCCCAACACTGCAGATTCAATGGTTCCCTCGAACTTTTAATTTGAGCAATGGTTCAAAAGTTAGAAAACGCCACTCACACGTTTACTAAATGTACTCGAAAAAATTTTCAATAAATTAATTACATTCACCCTCAACCCGTGACGGTCTAGGTTAGGATCCTCCTAAAGAGAAAATGCCACAAAGAACACAACAGTACCCTCAAATTTTCAATCCGAGTTACCGTTTAATAGTTAAGGATTTTCCAATAAAATAATTGTCACTTAATTATTCCATTTACCGCCAAAAACTAACTTTCACTAGTGGCCCGCGCCGGCCAATGTTAGTATATGCCTAAAGAAATCATACCCTCACAAGTTCAGTGGTGGTCTCAGATTTTTAATCTGAGTTACCGTTCACGAGTTATAAGTATTTAAAAAATACTTTAATTGTATTTAATTATTTTATTTACGGTTATGCCATTTTTGAGTTTTCTCACATGAGGACCCTGACGACTAAACTTAAGTCGCGCTTAGGGTAAACCCATCATCCTAAGCGCATCGGTGCCCTCACATTTCTAATCTAGAAAACCATTTAAGAGTTATTCTAATTTTTCAGGAAAACTTCTTACATGCGCTATTTAAAGTTTAACAAAACTTTGATGGATAATTTTGGGTACTCTGGACCTCAGAATCACACGCCATTAGATTTTTCAGACTCGTAAAAATTTCATATAAATAAAAAATTACATGGAAAATCTAGGTCTTTACATTCTCCCCACCTTAGGGATTTTCATCCTTGAAAGACAAAACATAGAATAATGAAACAAATGGGAGTACTGAGCAGGAATCTGAGCCTCCTGCTCCCATATGATCTCTTGGAGGTTCTCATGATGCCAGCGAACGTGCACCAGAGGTATCGACCACCCATGAAGGACCTGATCCTATTGATCCTCAATCTCTACTGGATCCTCCGTAAATGTCTCCCCATCGTCTAAGTCCAGCTCTCCAAGGTCGATGAGGTGAGATGGGTCATGCACATATCTTCTCAGTTAGGATACGTGGAAGACTCCGTGCACCCTCTCCAACTGTGGTGTAATTTCCATGCGGTATGCCACCTCACCTATCCTCTAAAGTATCATAAATGGTCTGATAAACCTCAGTGATAACTTTCCGCCTCATCCAAATCTCAGTAGTCCCCAATGAGAAGAGACTCGCAAGAAAACGTGGTCTCCCTCCTGGAACTCAAGATTTCTCTATCTCCTATCAAGATATGACTTCTGTCTGCTCTGTGTAGTCTTGATCTGCTTCTGGATGGACTGCACCTTCTCAGTGGTAGCTCGTACCAACTCTGGACTCATAAGTGCAAACTCCCCTGGGTCGGTTCAGCATAGAGGTGATCTGTAAGGTTGACCGTATAAGGCCTTGAATTGTGTCATACCAATGGTGGAGTGATAAATGTTATTGTATGCGAACTCCAAAAAGGGAAAGTGATCCTCCCCACAGCGGCCAAAATCTAGGACACATGCACGTAGCATGTCCTCCAGTGTCTGAATAGTCTAATCCATCTGACCATCCATCTAAGGATGAAAGATGGTTCTCAAACGCAGCTGACTCCCAAATTCCTCCTGAAATCCCTTCCACAACCAGGATGTAAAATGTGTGTTATGGTTAGAGAAAATCATCGATGGCACTCCATGAAGTCGCACAATCTCTTGAACGTAGAGTTGTATCAATCCCTCTATTGATCCTTGCTCTCAGATAGGTAGGAAGTGGGCCAATTTGGTGAGTCGGTCAACAATCACCCAAATGGAGTCATGTTCCTTAGACGTACATTGAATCCCTATCACAAAGTTCATGGAGATCTCATCCCACTTCCACTTTGGCACCTCTAGTGGCTGAACTAAGCCTACTGGAACATGATGCTCATCCTTCACTTGCTGAAAAGTGAGGCATTTTGAAACAAACTATGAAACTGCCTTTTTCATCCCTAGACACCAATGATGACACCAGAGTTCCTGGTACATCTTCGCCACACCAGGATGTACCACCATAGGGGGTGTGTGGAACAGCCTCAACACCTCCTCTCGTAGTTCCACTAGTACCATGGTACATCCTTTGAAGATGATGACGTGCTCCCCACCTTCAGAAAACCAATCAGGTGCCTATCCTGAGGATATATGAGCACATTGAGTCTCATAGTCAGTGTCCACAAGATACTCCTCCCTAACTCACTGAAGGAGTGGGGAAGTGACTGTCATATACTAGATATATGTTTCTCCATCTTTATCTATGAAGGATATCTGCAACGCGACTAGCTGCTTTGTTGCCTCACTCAATAATTGTAGACCAGACCTCATACTGAGTGTGTCTGCTACCATGTTCCCCTTCGCAAGAGTATATAATATCTCAAGGTCAAAGAGTTTAATGAACTCTAGACATTGTGGATGTCTCGGGTTCAGGTCCTTCTGTGAGAAGATGCACTTGAGAATCTTGTGATTAGAGTAAAAAAGTAAACCATTCACCCATCAGGTAGTGCCACCACATATTTAGCACAAAGACCACTGCTGCTAACTCCAAGTCATGGGTAGTGTAGTTCTGCTTGTCAGTCTCTGTCTCAGCTTCTAAAATCTCTTCTAAAACTTCTATATCCATAGGAAAGGCTCGTCTTCATCAAATATGACAAGGGTGTCTCCACCCTAGAGAAGTCTGATTCAAAACTCCGATAGTACCAAGATAAAGCATAAGTCCCTCTCCATTCAGGGAGGTAACCCTGGAAACATATTTTGAAAAGATGTCTCCACACTCTGCCACTTATGTTGGGAACCAAAAACCCAAAACTCCTGCTGCCACGAGGGTAAGGCTGGCCAACTCAAGAGTGATCGGTTTCACCCTCCTACGCATGAGTTTATCATGTGATGTCTGAGTTTCCTTTTTCACCGACCAAGGAAAACTTCATTCCAACGTTGTTGATAAAACACAAAATTTTTTCCTAATACAGTCAATCTGAGTATGAACTGTGGATGTCCATTCCATACACAAACTAACGTCGAAAGGCCTCGACACTGTCACCAAGAGGTTCCAACTGAAACTCTAACCTCTAGGGTCAGATCACACCATCGGCATAAGTGTGATTACCAAGTCTCATCTCAAAGGTATCTCCATACATGAGGGTCAAGTCAATGGTTTAACTGGAAACTCTAGGTCTTGGAAAAGATTCATGTAAGGAAGGAATGATTGGTACCTATGTATATTAATACGACAGCTATTAGTAGACAAATAACATACCTCAAATCATTCCTAGAGCCCTTGAGTCACACTCATTGACTGCATGCAACTAATCCCTTCCCCTATCATCTAGCTCCCTAAGCCTAGTGGGGACAACAAAGGGGGTGATTATAACATGTCTAAATGTACACCACCTCATGCTACTCTCCTAGCTCTACTTCTATGTCTGCAGCCTTGCAGATTCATCTTTCCCTATCACATCCTCTTCTTGAAACATTTTACATGCCAAAATCTCTAAGACTGGCACTAGTTTATTACATTCCAACTACTAATATTCCCTAGATGTATCTTCTCAACCAAAGATAATTCAACCACAAAGGTTCTATCTAGCACCCTAACAGAATTAGGAATGCATAGAGGAATATTTCCGGATTAGATGTCCTTAAACACACCTTTCTCGAAAGTCCAAGACCTGAAGCATTGATTGTATTATATTTATTAAGTACCAGTAATGGTAGGTACGCCTTAATGAATACTCATCTACCTACATGTCATCCTATCAATGTTGTAGATTCTCTAGGGAACTGTCAACCACCTCCTCAAGGCAGTCCTTAGCCTCCTGTGAGTCGGGATCACCTCCAAACCTAAGGGGTATCTGATGTTGAAACACGTGTAATGCACTAAGCCTACATGTTTTCACTACCGGTACTGCCGGTTGTAACTGCTAACCAACGGGTGGTGATATAGCCGGCACACTACCCGAAGGTACCATATCAAGCAATGGTCCAAGTACCAAAGCCTCATTTCCCTACAGACCATCTGCATGGTCACATGCTAGAAAAGACCAGTAGCTAGGATCACCATCTACTCAACTGGTGTCCCAACTAGGTGGAAAACTCTAGCCACATCCTCCAGCCAGTCCTCAGATGCCTGGGAATCTATCTCACCCCAAAACCCCAGATTCCTCTATCACTAGAACTCATGAAACACGCTCAGTCCGCATGCACCAACCTCTAGTGTGGCTAGTGGTAACTACTGCCCAACAGGTTTTGGTGCTGCTGGTACACCACTTGATGGTTCCAACACAGTAAGAGGTCCCTACATCGGAGCCTCATCGCTCAGTGGTCCATCATCGTGTACTCTCTTGGGAATCCTAGCTGGCTGTCTATGTGGTGGAATCCTAATAAGGAACATTTTCACCATGGTCATTAAGTTATACCTCGTGAGCTGACTCCAAAGAAATCACAAGAAAAACTCTTCAAAAACACATGCAATCAGTGTTTTCGTACGCTAAGTCAGAAATAAAAATTCAGGGTCCTGGTGTATGGATACATTGGCTGCCGCACCAACACTGGATTCCCCAAACTAAAAACCACACTAATAACACTTAACATTATTTCCACAAAAAAATATTAGAGTCCTACTACTTCAGTAGAACCAAACTACACTTATACCACTTTGTCACGAACCGTTCCTCGGGGCCCATACTGTGACTACCCCAAGCCCGCCTTCCATAGGCTAGAGGCTAGTGACTAGCACCGAAAGTAGTATTCCCAAAAACAGGAAGGTGTTTCCTTTAAACTCGTAAAAGAACATGGTCTGAGAAAACAACAAGAATCAACTGTGAAGTAAACTGTTATAGTAAAAAAGGAGTGCTGAAAGTAAAAGTTTCTGAAATAAAATCACAAATGAAAGTATGAGTACAACTAAAAGTACAAATACAATTGAAAGGAACAATACAACTAAAAAAGGGAAAATAGCTATTGAGTCTTCCTCCGAGGATCCTACCTGAAGGGTAGGTAGAGATCACCTCCTCAGCACTCCACGTCTGCATGTCTTCTCCACATACCGCCTAGTCCTGGCTCCCTCAAACCTCAACCCAGCATCTCATCATTTTCACAAGACACAACAAGGTGCAGGAAAATCCCGTACAGGAGTGAGTATAACGATACTCAGTAAGGACCTCGAGACCCCTGAAGGTCTCTTAGAATTCCACAAGGAAAACCACAAGGCATGATCTCAATCACAAAGCACAAAAAAATATACACAACTCAATTAGAGTCTTTGCTCAAACCAGGAATACAACTCAGAGAAACAGGATTATGATGCTGACTCATACAGGATCCCTATAAATGCTGATAGCCAGCCACATATTCTCTAATCCTAGGAACAAGTAACATTCCCAGTCACAATTTTGAACACCTAAGTTACTGGATAACTCCTTCCCAATCAAGTACATTGGGCCTGCCACATCACACATAGGCACTTCCCACTAACCTTGAACAGTTGAGGTACTCCTCCCCATCGAGTATCGTGGGTCTGTCGGGTCACACAGAGCCACTCCCCCATTGTGGCCTGCTGAGGTACTCCTTCCCATCATGTACTGTGGCCACATCACACCATGGCCTGCTGAGGTACTCCTCCCCATCGCATACCATGGCTTTCAAGTCACTCCAAGTTGAAAAGTTAGCATTCGTCAGGTTTCAGCCAATCACAGGATTTCGTACATAGCGCGCTTGGGATAACTACTCCCCAAGCCATCGGTCATATTTCAACCATCATAAAGTCTCAAAAAGAATTAACCCAATTATTTTTCATGTCACAAGGGTTGCAACGCAATAGATGGTGTGTCAACCAGATGCCCGGTCTGTGCCTTATTGGCATTTCGGTGATGAGGGCCCAGTTGGATTTAGGTGACATCCAACCCGACCATACTCCAAGTTTCTCCAAAACTCTCACGTAGTATTTCAAAAGGACCATCTCTCTCCAAATATCTCTACATCGCAGACGGTTCATCAAATAGACAACCAGTTTAGGAGTTAGGGCTCATTTTGTGTAACAGGTCGGTTGATAGAGCAAATATTTTCAATTAATTTATATTTAATATCATTGTTTTAAACTCAAAAAAGTGTTCCTCTAAGATGAATTGTTTCATTTTTATGATTTTGGTGTTATTTTGAGCTGAATAGTAAAAATTGGCCATTTTGGATTTTTAACAATTTTAACTTATTTATGTATTTTGGCCATAACATTATCTACATTGATCCAAATTTTAAAATTCTTTCTTTTACAGATTATACACATCCAGGGATTCATTTACTATATTTGGACTAAAAGCTGAATCGGCCATATGGAAGCTCAAAAGAAGCTCACAAGTTGGCACAAGAAAACTGTTTCCAGTTCTTCCTAGTTTTGGTGTGGGATCCATAACTCGTTCATTGTGGGCCCAAATCTTTCAAACTGCGGTGGGTGGACGCGCAAGGCGTTTTGGAGCATCTTTAAAGAAGGAAGCACCGCGGGATTCCTCCGTTTGAGGGTCCATTAAAGCTGCCTAATCCGGGGTTTGACGTTTTGGAGATTCTGACTAGACAGAATAAATGATCCGAGTAAAATGGCCATAACTCTCGGAATACCTGTCCAAATCCGCTGAGATTTTGAGGGGACACGTCCAAGACAATTATGAACAACATTGAAGAAGTCCTAAACGCGTGAAGAGGTAATTTATGGGGTCCAAAACGTGACAACTTTCGGGGGTCGAATTCTTCCTATAAAAGGAGGAGAGCTCCTCCCCCTCAATCCATCCCCATTCTCCACCCCATTCCTTCTGGGGCACCAAGGAGAAGAACTTCCCAGATTTTTCTTTTATTTATTTTATTATGTCTCTCCTCTCCCGCATTATCTCGCTTACCCCATCAATGGAGGGGTAGTTTCATTTGAGTGATCGGAAAGAGGGGAGGCTGGACCTATGTGTTGTGCTTGAGTTTTTGTGCTTGAAATGAATAAAATTTGTTCTTCTTTCTTCTTCTGGTTTCAATTCATAATTCAGTATTAAATTCCAAATGCGGTTGTGTTAAGGTTTTTATTCTGAAATTATAAATTGCTTTGGTCGATGATCACATCTCCCTCCACCCAATTCTAATCTGTATACGGTGGAACATGATTAGGGTTGGGTGGTGATTGCTCGACGGTTGTCAAGCATGTGTGTAGGATTGTATGTTGAAATCTTGGTTTATTAGGGAACAACAATTCCAGGTCTGGGATTTCTCTAATTAATCAAGAGACCATCTACAACCCTAAACACATTGGAATGAGGATAGACCAATCTAATGTTTTAGAAAGAAAAATTCTCATCACATTTATCTGACTAAGGGAGAGAGAGGACTCGGTAGATGAATCTCTCTCTTACCAGTTTTAGGAAGAAGGAGATATAAAATTTGGAAACCATGATGGCACAACACTAAGTCTAGTCGAACCCAATCCGATTACCGATTTTATAATTTGTTAAAACCAATATTTTTAAGAAAACCAACAAAACGTGACAACCTTGTTTTGTGTGCACTCCTCTTCGGGAGACTACCTAGGATCAACTGTTATACTATACTTAGGTAAATAAAATATTTTTTTTCCATGCCCCACGATAGGCGTGCGTCAATCTTGGCGCCGTTTCCGGGGAGGCAGTGCCACAATCAAATTGTAAATATTTGACTTTTTTCCAAATTAAAAAAAACACACTTTCCATGTTGTTTTCAAATGACTATTTCTTTAATTCATGGAACAATTACCCACCAAAAAATGAACCAATTATTGAATCGACCTTTTCCGCAGAGGATGGTGTTTCTTCTATTGTTAGACAGGTGAGGTTATTTTGGAAAACAAATAGTGATGAGAAAACATTCAAACAATTCATAGATGGGCTAAGGGAGGACATGAACGAAGATGTTTTTGAAGCGATGGCACGAAAGCTAGATGAGTTCTCCCATTACTTTCCAGAATTTTATGAAGTATCCAAGGTCCAAGAAGATCCTCCATTAGTCATCCCTGATTTTTAAATGGAGATCCCAGATATAGTGGAGCCTGACTACCTGCATATATCTTCTACTACTCAACTCCAAGATGTGATTTCAAATGAAGAAGAGATTGAACCAGACCCAACTCAGGGAGATGATCCTTCCATGAACTCTACCTTTTCTGATTTCATTCAATCTGATTTGAGCATCACTCCTTATAATTTTAAATTTTCAGATTTGGTCAATCCTTACATTGCCTTAAGAGAAGATGAAAAAGAATATGCACCTGTTGAGGAACACCTGGAGCTCCCTAAAGATATTGATCATCTACTTGAGGAAGTCCATGAAGAGATAAAAGTGGCTATGCATGAAGAACCAAATCTAAAAGCTGCCTACCTTAAAAGGGAAGATTTTGAAATTAATATTTCAAATTTAAATGTTGAATCTCCCTTTTATTATTCTTTTCACGCAGCACATCTGAAGAAACCACTGGATTTTGAAGAACACATTGCACAAGTAGAAACCGAAGAGGAGGAGGATCCATACTTCATCCTACCCCCTCCATGCAAGCTATACCACATTGCGAAGGGGGTGGATCTGTTGTACTCTATACATGGAATCCTCCTCAACAAGGACAATGAAGCACATGCTGGGAAAAGCCACATGTGGTGGTTCAAATCAAAGAAGCTACATCCACCATCAGACTTTGGATAACAGCTGGTACTGCCCACTGGAGGCAGTAAAAATTCAGGGCCCACTTGGGGGATCGTACCAAGACTAAGTTTGACGCACGCCTGTCGTGGGGCGTGGCAAAACAATATTTTATTTACCTAAGTATAGTATAGCAGTTGATCCTAGGTAGTCTCCCAAAGAGGAGTGCACACAAAACAAGGTTGTCACTTTTTGTTGGTTTTCATAAAAAGATTGGTTTTAACAAATTATAAAATCGGTGATCGGATTGGGTTCGGCTAGACTTAGTGTTGTGCCATCATGGTTTCCAAATTTTATATCTCCTTCTTCCTAAAACTGGTAAGAGAGAGATTCATCTACCGAGTCCTCTCTCTCCCTTAGTCAGATAAATGTGATGAGAATTTTCCTTTCTAAAACATTAGATTGGTCTATCCTCCTTCCAATGTGTTTAGGGTTGTAGATGGTCTCTTGATTAATTAGAGCAATCCCAGACCTGGAATTGTTGTTCCCTAATAAACCAAGATTTCAACATACAATCATACACACATGCTTGACAACCGTCGAGCAATCACCACCCAACCCTAATCATGTTCCACCGTATACAGATTAGAATTGGGTGGAGGGAGATGTGATCATCGACCAAAGCAATTTATAATTTCAGAATAAAAACCTTAACACAACCGCATTTGGAATTTAACACTGAATTATGAATTGAAACCAGAAGAAGAAAGAAGAACAAATTTTATTCATTTCAAGCACAAAAACTCAAGCACAACACATAGGTCCAGCCTCCCCTCTTTCCGATCACTCAAATGAAACTACCCCTCCATGGATGGGGTAAGAGAGATAATGTGGGAGAGGAGATACATAATAAAATAAATAAAAGAAAAATCTGGGAATTTCTTCTCCTTGGTGCCCCAGAAGGAATGGGGTGGAGAATGGGGATGGATTGAGGGGGAGGAGCTCTCCTCCTTTTATAGGCAGAATTCGACCCCTGAAATTTGTCGCGTTTTGGACCCCATAAATGACCTCTTCACGCATTGAGGCCTTCTTCAATGTTGTTAATAATTGTCTTGGTCGTGTCCCCTCAAAATCTCAGCGGCTTTGGACAGGTATTCCGAGAGTTATGACCATTTTACTCGGATCATTTATTCTGTCCAGTCAGAATCTCCAAAACGTCAAACCCCAGATTAGGAAGCTTTAATGGACCCTCAAACGGAGGAATACCGCGGTGCTTCCTTCTTTAAAGATGCTTCAAAACTCCTTGCGCGTCCACCCACCGAAGTTTGAAATATTTGGGCCCACAATGAATGAGTTATGGATCCCACACCAAAACTAGGCAGAACTGGAAACAGTTTTCTTGTGCCAACTTGTGAGCTTCTTTTGAGCTTCCATATGGCCGATTCAGTCCAAATATAGTAAATTAAGCCCTGGATGTGTAGAATCTGCAAAAGAAAGAATTTCTAAATTTGGATCAATGTAGATAATGTTATGTCCAAAATACAGAAATAAGTTAAAACTGTTAAAAATCCAAAATGGCCAATTTTTACTATTCAGCTCAAAATAACACCAAAATCATAAAAATGAAACAATTCATCTTAGAGGAACACTTTTGTGAGTTTAAAACAATGATATTCAATATAAATTAATTGAAAATATTTGCTCTATCATCGGTACTAGGTCGGGCCCGGTCCACCTTGGTCGGATTGGCCCGAACCGGTTTGGAATGGGCCGATCCGGATTGACCTGGGACAACCTAACCCGCTAAGCCCGGCTCAACCCGGTTGGGCTGCCGGTCAGGCTGCTGGGCTGCGGGATGCCCACTGAACAGCGGTTTGGTCCGCTGGGCCGACCCAGCTGTGCCACCCTCTTGGAGACGTGGGCCGCCAGGGATACCCGGGTGCGCCGCGTCCGGGTAGGGCGAACATGGCACGAATCCACGTTAGTGAGTCAACCTGTGGGGGTTGACCCAACATGAATCCACATGGAACAGCGGGTCCTCTGTGTCGCGGCTTTTTCGCTGGCGCGTGCCCCATCCACCGGTCGTTAGTCGAACCGGCAGCCCCCTACTCCTTCTGTGGTCGTCACAGGCAGCAGCCTTGCTACCGCTTGGGCACGCCACTGAGGGCGCTCCCCAAATTCGCACCACTGATTCTCTCATGGTCGGCTGGCATGTCGGACGACCTCTTTAAAGGTGTGTGATGGCACGCCACACCGTCACCCGCAGCCTGCCGGTGTGTCGGTCTCTATAGCTGACGAGCTGCGGCCTCCTTTGTTCATCGGCAGTGCACGACGGTGCGTGATGCCTCCTCTGTAGTCGGTCGATGATCCCCACTCTGATGACAGATGCAGCTTTGTGTCACGGCCTCTTCTTGCGGCGTGAATTGATGTGTCATCCCCAACGTAGCCGGTCGGTATTTCCACACCATCGGTGTTCCATGGAGGTGGAAATTTAGCAATGTAGCAGAGGTTTTGGGCTGGGTTCGTTTGGCCTGCGTCCTCCACATTAGCTTGAAAACATGAGCGGTTAATGGGTTTAAAAACTCTTAGAATTTAAATCAATATAAAGCCCACAAAGATATCATTTAATAACCTCCTATAAAAATGAATGAATCATGGGTCAGCCCGTTAGTCGGTTGACCCGCGTTCTTCGTATTATTCAAGAACTCAGAAGAGGAAAAAATTTAAAAAACATAAAAGAATAACCCCTACCTCATAACCTATTGGAGAGAATTCATGGCTTGAATGTGGGTTGGTGTTCTTCATTCCCATAACCAGTTCCCAACGATGCCGCTCATATGTCATCCTTCCGTTCATGGTTCGGTGTCTTTTTCACCTCCTGTGAGGTCCATCACTGTCCTCTAAGGGTCCAGCATCGTGGTGCTCCTTCAGCACTTCGTTTCATGGATAATCTATGCCGGTATATCCCCCAAGCTCCATATACATAGGAGAGGGGGAGGGTAAGTAATGAAGTTGGAGTTTAATGTTGCTTATCAATTAGAAAGCTTCCAAATTTCCCAATGACATCGTTACTTAGGGTTGGATGGTCAAGACAATTATTGTCTTGACATGTCACTGGTCCCTCCCCTTTTCTTGTCCGTTGGAGGATATGAAATAAAATAATAAAATTATTTTATTTCATTTCTTTTAAAAAGTCACAAAACATAACTTTTTCTCTGGACCTACTGAAATCAAAGTAAAGCCTCCCTTAAGTGAATCCTGATGCTATGGATTCAATGGTGACCTTGGTTTTTCAATCCGAGCAACATTTCAAAAGTTATAAAATTTCACTCACACATTTACTGAATGTACTTGGAATAAAGTTTAATAAATTAATTGCATTCACCATCGACCCACGTCGGTCGAGATTAGGCTCCACCTAAGCAGAATTCCCCCAAAGTACACTACGGTACCCTCATATTTTCAATCCAAGTTACCATTTAGAAGTTATGGATTTTAAAATAAAATAATTGTCACTTTATTATTTTATTTATGGCCAAAAACTAACTTACACGGGTGGCTCTTGCTGGCCAATGTTAGTATCTGCCTAAAGAAAGAATATTATCATGAGTTCAGTAGTGGTATCAGATTTTTAATCCAAAATACCATTCGTGAGTTATAAGCATTTGAAAATAAAATAATTTTATTTACGGTTATGCCATTTTCAGGTTTTCTCATGGGAGGCCCGCGCCAACTAAACTTAAGTCGCGCCTAGGGTAAACCCTCCATCTTAAGCGCACCGGTGCCCTCATATTTCTGATCCGAGACAACATTTAAGAGTTATTCCACTTTTTCATAAAAACTGCTTACATGTGCTATTTATAGTTTAACAAAACTTCAATGGATCATTCTAGGCACTCCGGGCCTCATAATCATGCATCATCAGATTTCACATACTTTTAAGAATTCCATATAAACAAAACAATTACATGTAAAATCTGAGTCTTAACAGATAAGGTTATTGTTCACAACCTGATTCATCTATCCAAGTATAGTTATAAGTTACTCAGCACCAATCGCACCTCCAGAACCAATATCATTATCTTGCATATGAGGGGAATCCCTAAATGGGATATGCGTATTCATGCGGTTTTCATTCCTTCCACTAGGCACCATTTCTAAATAATAGCACACAGTAGATTAGGTTATGAATCATAATGTATAATATCAATTTGAAAAATACTTATCATAAATTGAAATCCTTTGCATAGCTAATCTCATAATCATAAAAATGGTTTCTTTGAGGAAAAATTTACTTTCAAGTCCTTCATAATGTCTTGTAAAGAAAATGTGAATTATCCTAAGCATATCCCCCAAGAGTGTCAAACAAGATACATAATAAGGTTCGATGTCATGTACCTGGTTACCCCAAGTCTGGCTCGGAACACCTTGTCTGATTTTTTACTCCTAGGTACATCTATGTCAGAACCACGTCCACTTATAGTATCTAGACAGGGATTTATTTCTAGGAATACCCACATAATATCTTCCATACAAAAAATCTTGGATTTTATTCTATGCTTATCCTCAAATTATATCTTAGGGTTATATTCCAAAAACTATGTTTTCTAAATCAAGTTCGCAATGTTTCTTCTAAACTTTCTCTGATACCAATTGTAATTTCCCAACCCCAAAATCCTGGAGCCAGTCCATTATTTTATTACATTGCTATGATTACAAGAAATCAAATAACTAAGGAATGGGTAGTTTAGTTTTTTTGTAAAACCAAATACATTTATAAGTTCAACATTACAACTTGAATGGAAAAACAATATATAATTTCCATTGGAAACATTCATAACTCCTAGATTATCCCTTCAAGTCATTCATGTTATTCATCTTTGCAACATGGGGGAAATAAAACATAAGAAAGGGGAGAAGTTGAATGCTTAGTAAAGGTAAGTAATACAGCATAAGTAATCATAAACAAAAACACTAGAAATTTTGAGAAGCTAAAAACACATTCCCTTAAAACATAAAACATAACCATCAAGTAATAATACTTTAGAATAATATGGAACGAATAAAATATGAATAAATAATGCCATAATAAAACATAAACATGGATACTCTACTAGTTTAATAATCAAATGGATTATCAATTACAATTTTCATAATGAGGGAAAAGCATAACTATGGGTATCTAAAACATACCTTCATGGATTAATGCTAAGAATATATCAAGGATTCATGCCAAAATATATTATTTTCATGGATACAAGCTAAGAATATATTATTTTTAAGGCTTAAAGCTAAGAATCTATTAAATGGGTAAGGCCTCGGCCAAAACCATATCTATTTTTTCTCATAAGACCTACAGATGCATCAAGGAGCTATAGTAGGCCCTACCAAACACTTACTAAGTTTAATGAATTCCTCATGTGAAAGGGGGTGAAACATAAACAATATATACATTCATATTGAAACTAACATATGAAATTTAAATCAGTTTACCCAATCATTAAACAAAATGGTAACCATTCAAAGTAATATGGTGAATGGTTTCAAGATAACACATCCATAGTCAAATTAATCATAAACCATTCAATAAAACATGGTAGATTATATCATAAAAAATTCATCCCAATTAGATGTAATGAAGATTATTTTTCACCTATATATTTTAATAAATTAATTGGAAAAATACTAATACCATGCGCTAAGACGGATTGAGATTCTGAGGCCCAGTGTGATCGGAATGAATCTTTGAATAAAATTCATCTTTTAAATTAAAAATTATTTATGGATAACTTTTAACTTTAATACCTTCTAAATGGGTGCCTGGGTAAAAAATATGAGGGCACCGTTGTGTCAAGAACAGTAGCTTTAACTTAGGCAGGGAATAACCTTGATTGGTCTGGGTCAAGGGTGAAAGTTAATTTTTAGACGTGGATGTCATTAAAATATTCAATAAAAATATTTTAATTTGGAGTTGCGTAGTGGTACAACTTTTTTCCCTTTTTATTAAACCTAGTGGCAGGGGTCTGGGGGAAAAATTCACAACCCAAGAATTTTCTAAGAGCTCTTGAGAGAAGCTTGAGGTTTTTCCTCTCAATAGAGAAAGATGATAGAGATGCGGATCAAGATCGTTATTTAATATATCATCAACAATAATTAATCCATGAATGTGAATGATATGATCCCAGGTAGGGTGTGTGTTTTGATTTTATTTACTTCCTTGTTCTTGAATTCCTATAAAAAATGTGAATCAATCAATGAATGAATTGATTAACAGATCGTGCATATATTTTCTGGATGGGTTTTTTATTTTGAGGTTTTTATCAGGAATTGAATCTAAGTTAGAATTGATTTAGTTTTTGGCCCTTCATTATTCAATTCTGACATGGATGGATCAAGGCTGAAATGAACAAGCCCCATATCCGTCCACTTTGTGTGTTCTTATTTCACACCCCCCCCCCCAAATCTACTTCTCGTTCTTTGTGGTGCAATGATCTAGGTGGTCCTGGTAGAACAACTATCTGTGATGACCCATGGTTCAGGAGGGACCGTGGAGGCAGGTGACAACTATGGCGATGGCGATTGGGACATGGAAGCGAGCCGTGTCGGTGCCCAGGTGTAGGAAGAGGAGGTTTCCGGCTCAACAGCCTGTAGTGGAAGCTTGTGGCGGTATGGCCATGGGCGGCGTGTGGGAACTGCGGCCAGTAAGGCTACAACAGTGGTGGATGTTCATGGCAGGAGACCAAGGCAGAGGGGCGTGGATCACTGGATCCACGTCAGATGGAGGACCCGTAGCATAGCTATACATGTGGACTGGTCGTGTGAAATGCGGTCCAGTCATGTTGACCAGGCAGGGATACGGCACCCGCCACATCTCGGGCAGACGAACTGGCCTGCTCGAGCAGGCCAAGCTAGAGATAATGGGCTAGTCCTAGAAGAGGTAGGTCAGGCTAACCCATATGGTCAAGTCAGTTCAGGCTCTGTGGGTCGGGTCATGTCCGGTCAGTCCGGTCAGTCCGGCCAAGTCAGACTAGACCCAGACACAACTGGACCCTTTTTACTAAAAGACTCATAACTTTCAAATTGTAAGTCTATTTAATGAGCCGTTTGCAGCATTGGGACCCTCACAACGCGGTGGTCCATTTAAGATGGTTCTTTGTGTTTTTATTGAGGACTAGAATAGGTGAGAAGCTTACCCTTTGTTCTTTCTTCAAGGGTTTTATATGACATTGTGTTCACATCACTGGGCAACTATCCCCTCGAGAGGATAATGTCCCGTATAGATTCATGGAATCCTATTTGGTAATGGAGTGATACTCTATCACCACTGATAGAGTTTCCTGGGTATTTAAATGACCTCTGATCATAGGTATTTAATCCTCCATCTAGTGGGCCATATCGATAGGGTTCACATTATTCTCTGAGGATAATCCCTTACTTTATGAGCCGTATTGGTAGTGTTTGTGGTATTTCCTAAAAAGAATCCCCTACATTGCGGGTTAATATAGATTGGGTTTGTAGTATTCTCTAAGGAGAATCCTCTATCTGTATATCATGATCTTTTACTAGTTTTTTCTCTTTCGGAGGAGCCCAAATTAGTAGGACCTCTTGTAAGAGTCTCCGATGACATCAAGGCTCGAGGAGTTACTTCTACCGGAACAAGCATACCTCAAGCAGAATCATGTGGCTAATGATTGGCTATGACTTATCCTCTATTTTTTTTGGCTAGTAATTAGTAGATATAGATGTTATTGGTATATGTATTTTTGTATACCTGAGTAGAGCTAATTGTGCATTCTTTTTGAGGTTTTTCCTTTGTAGTTCTGGGGTATCCTAATGAGTATTGTTTTAATCACCCATGCGCCGTCTTTTCCCACACGTTTCATGTCTTGTGCAGACGACCGATGCTTCAATGAAGTTTTAGGCGGATTAGGACCGGATGGTTCTTTGTGAGATTATATGGTTTGCAGTGTTTCTGGTGGCTTTCTACAACTACTTTTGTACCCTTGTTTTTAGGTCGTACATTGTAGTTGTCTTTCTTTTGGAGGGCTTGTATTATGGCCCGATTTACCATCCTATAATTTACTTTCTTGTTGTACTCTATGGATGTTTATTAGTCAATGTGTGCATGTTTTTTGGTGTTTTATTTTTTTATATTTGTGGGCTTGGAGATGTGTGTGTTCATACTGGTAGTTAGGAAAATGCCTCTCATTTGTGAGATATGCCTACTCGACGCTAGTCACTATCCACTAACCTATTGAAGGTGGTCTTGGGGTAGTCATGGAATGGGCCCCACCGAGATGGGTCCTGATAGATTTGTATTAGAGTGGGATGGTTCCACATTGGGACAAGGATTCTATGAGATTTGTTTGGGGAAACAATGTTAAGTGTTTCTAGTTGGCTTTCATGGCAGCGAATCTAGTGTTGGTGCGGCGGCTGACGTATCCATAAACCAGGACACTGGACACCTGATTTATGACTCAATACATGAAAAAAATGGTTGCATGGAAATTAATGGTATGTGAATCATATAGGAATGAGTTTTGTTTTCCATGTCCTTATTGATTCATCTCTCCAGATATACTCTTTTAATCGTGGTTCATTTCGATCTCTTTCTAGATGGCTCCACACAGACAGCCAGCCAAGATTCCAATGCGTAATCATGAGGATGATTTTCTTAGTGACAAGGCATTAGTACAGGGGTCTATTCCAGACATGGCACCTCTGGGTGGTTTTCCTGCTGTAGTGTTACTCATCGAGAAATAGTTCTTTACAACACTACCGGTAGAGGATGAATGCAGGATGGGTGCATTGCATGAGTTTCAGAGATAGTGACCTCCCAGGTTCAGGGGAGAGACAGACCCACAGGTAGTTGAGGATTGGATAGAGGTGATTACACATGTCTTCTTCCTTGTGAGGAAACCTACCGATCATATGGCAGTCCTAGCTGAGATTCTTCTTTAGGGCTCAGTGGGGTGATGGTGTAGATTATTGATCTAAACACATGATGAGACGACTCTCTATTGGGATGAAATTGAGCACCTCTTCAAGGAGGATTTCTTTCCAGAGAATTTGTTCTTGTTACACATACAGGAGCTCCTACATCTACAGTAGTTAAGCCAGACAGTAGAGGAGTACTTGGTGAGGTTTATTGAGATTTCTTTCTAATCCATAGATATGGTGTGAGACACATTCTTCAAGGATTGGGATTTTGAGTAGGGACTATGTTAGTATATCATGACGTCCATGGTATCTCTCAACATCCCTACTTAGGCAGGGGTAATGGAGCGATCTTTACTCATGGAGAGCTATCTAGTAGAGTAGAAGCTGGCTTGGGAAGTTACCAGTAGGCACTAGGTAGTTGAGTCTTTGATATTGGGTATCCGACAAAAGACGAAGGGGCCCAAGCGAGACAGTACCTTCAGAAGATAGCCCCAAAATATGGGATCAATGGTATAAGGCTCCCAAGGCACAACAGGGCAGCTGAAGGACAAACTATGTTTCACGTGCAGCGGTCGGGGACGCATAGCTCGTGACTTCTTGATACATTGTATGGATGATCAGGGGATGGTTGAGGGACTGTCGAGGTAGAGGAAGTGGTTAGATAAGGGTGGTCCATAGGATGTCAGACGTGGTAGGTGTAATGACCCGAACTTTTGAATAATATTTGTTTTCTAAATTTGTGTGTTATTTTATTTTATAATCCAAGAAACTATACCCTTTAATTAATGAAGTGAGTACAATTAGATGAGGCCATTGGTTTTTGATTGTTATATGATCATTAGTAAAAATGAAAATTAAAAACTAAACTCTTTACGTTACAATTATTGTTCATAAATACAAGAGATCTTGGTTAATACAGAAAGAAGATTCGATGGCCTCATTCAGTAGACTTGGGTCATACGAAACCCATCTATCAGAGCTTGGAAAGGAGGTGGCTTCACTGGGATTTTCTCTAGACCAAGCCCAATCTGAACTCCAACATGTGACGCTTGAACGGAATCGCCTAAGGGAGAAGTTCAAGCTAATAGAAGTCACCACTCGTACAATGTTGTCTGAGCCACCCCAAGATTCTGTCACCATTATACACCTTACACTTAGGTCCTATGCAGGTGTTATAAGGAGCTATGTAATGAGGTCTTAGATACTTTTTGTAATCCCTTGGTATAAATAAAATTATTATTTCTTATTATGGTAAATTCTGTGATTTTCAAATTTCTAGATAAATGTAGGATGAAGTACCATATTATTGATGAATTTTGGAAAATGGGGTATTTTAAAATATTTATGTAAACTTTAAATAATTAATAATGTGAAATCATTTTCAGAAAATGGTCTTCTACAATTATGATCAGTAAGAGATTTAGAGTCTAATAAGATTAACTTTAATTTTGGTGAATAGTAAAGTATGAATAGTAATATGCCCTTATGAATTGTAATAAATAGAAAATCGGCCAAAAAAATGGAAACTTCACCCATGAATGTAGAAATATAATTTAGACATCTTAAAAGTGAAAAAATGGTCATAATATAAGTATTGGAATTTTTGTATGTCATAAATATTTTAATTTAAATTTTATAATTAATTTAATAATTTTAAATAAAAATATATCTTCATAAAATGTAATCATAAATTATTACCTTATTGTCTTATGGTTATACGATAATTTTATGGGACTTTGATTGCTTTTTTAAGGTGTTACAAAACAAGTTATAGATTTAAAGTTGTTTATTTGGAATAAATAATGATTTTATTTGAAAATTAAATTAAAAATATTTAAAAAATTATTTTAATAAAATGGAGTTCATTTTTGAACTCAGATCATCGATATTAGGTTAGGGTAATTTTTTGGGATTTTTTGGAAACAGTTGAATTTTCCATGAATAGTAAAAATACAGTTTTTGAGTTTCGGGTGTTTAATGACATCATTGATGATGTAATCATGATTTAATAAATCTGGTAGACTTTTGAATATTAATATATGTTATTAGGTGTCCCAAGTGTCCAAAACCATGGGCAATACCATGGTTTTGCAAATACCACCGATGAGGTGTCCCTTGGAAATTAATTAAATATTCCCTCACTTTTCCTATAAATACCAAGCCATTACCTCATTATTTTCATTCAAAAATCATCCTCAATGAATTTATAGTCTCTTCACCTCCCAAGGTTTCCTCCAAAGGTTTCCTCAAGCCCCCCAAGGTCCCATCCTTCAACCTTTCGATGTTACTCTTCAAGGTAAGGGATTCTTTCACACTCCTCTTTTAAGTCATGACTTTCTTTAGGTCATGTCTTCTAGTTTCCATATTCTTATGCGGGGGTATGTTATTATATATTATTATTACTTTCCATTTCATTTCAAAATTATTAATTACCCTTTATGCTCTCATCAATTTATTTTTTGAATTTTTAAGTGACACCATTAGGCTGCCGAATTTTTCATAAAAGAAATCGCATCTTCTCTTTTCATTCATGTTTCCATTGCATGTGGAATGTCATTAAAATATACATTACATGATATTATTATGTACCCATACTGTATTATGAATTATTTACTAGTGGTTGATCCTTGTCCCCTCTCCTTTCAATGTTTTTTAAAACCATGTTATATAGCCATTATGTTGTAGAATTTTCGTTTATAAATCTCTCTCTTTTTCTCAATAAATTCTCTTATATTATTTATGTGAATACCCAGATCTATTTTTATTTCAAAGGGTATTTATAAATACATAAAATTGATCTATTTGATTCTGTAATTGACATACATACAACCCTCACTCCCTTTTTATGGGTTATAAATGACATAACGATCAAGATTCTAAGAACTTTTAAAATGTCACGATTTGGAAATGAAACCAATTTCTTTTATTCTCTATGGGTTATTTATGAAATTTTTGATGTTGATCTATATAGATCACATGAAAAAGACATATTAAGGTTGTTCCCTGATATCAATCCAATGCATTGGGTAAATAATTAATCTCTAGATATAACAAGTTTCACGATACCTTGGTGAATAACCTTGGTAATTTTTATGACACCTTAGAGATGAACCTTGGTGATATGTTCATGAATGTATAATTTAAATTTTGTAGCAACGTATTAATTTTATGGTTCAAGTTCTTTTCATTATGAGATTCTTCTACTTCCACTTCTCATGTATTTATGTTTTTTATCATGTTCTTATTGATTTCACGAGTAAACTGATTCCCTTGTTTTCCTTACTCTACCTTATGCTCACCCTTTCCTCTGATGTATGTCTCCAGGTTATGAGATGTAATAATTGTACTTATTAAAAACTTATGATGAATCCCTAAAAGTTTATTAAAATAATTTTTTACGTTTTCATGTTTTATGTTACCGATTTCCAAGACACTAGACTTTAAAGATTCTCTATTTGTAAAATGTAATGAAAAGTTATGTAATAAAAAGGTGGGATGTCGTAGTTGGTATTAAAGGATAGTTTAGTTATTTATGGAAATTAGGCTATGAAAACTTTAATAATAACCCTACATAAAAGTTTAAATGTCGGAAAACTTCTTGGTATTTTGGTGATTACTGAGTAAGTGGTTTATCAAGAAAATGCATCCCTGTCTGGATATGAGAAGGTAGAGGCGGCTTTGCCACAGATGTACCTATGAGTGAAAACTCTAACAATGAGTTTTGGGTTTGACCCGGGGTATTCTAGTACATGACAACGGTCCTTCCTGCACTCTTAGTTATGAAACTTCTAGGGGATATGTTTGGTTAATCATAAGCTTTTTATGAATCATTATGAAGGATTTATAGAGAAATGTAATTGTTTAAAGCATGTAGTTTTAAGGCATAAAATCATTTATAGTTAAAATATTCATAAAAGAAATAATCTTCTCACTAAGGTTTTATTATTTTAGAAAATGGTGGAAACTAGGAGGAATTGTGCAAATGGTGACTGCAATGGACCATACGCTGACATCCCTCTGATAGAAGCCGGGATGGAAACTTTTATGGAATGATGAACCAACTGACTCAAGTTATGGGAAATAACTTGAATCAAGATGATATACTGATCTCTCCATAAAGGGAACAAATTTATGTTGAGTCCTTTATGTGTCAATGACCACCAACCTTTAGTGGATCAGCTGACCCATTGATTTTTGAATAGTGGATCAGCTCTATAGAGAAGATATTTTCTGTGCTTTGATGTTCAAAGAAGACAAGGTTACCCTGGCTATCTATCACTTAGAGGGAGAAGATGATCAGTGGTGGGAACTGATTAAAAACATGAGGCCAAGAGTGGAGGTTGAAGATATAGAGTGGGAAGAGTTCAGATGGATCTTCTTCAGTAAGTATTTCCCTTGATCAATGAGAACAAGAATAGAGAAGGAGTTTCTTGAGATGAAGTAGAAAGACAATGAATCTGTGGGAAGCTACGAGATGAACTTCACAAGGATTCCACATTACACCTCTATATTTGTCATGGATTCAAATGGTAAGGTTGATAAATTCTTCAGTGGAGTGAGACCTCATCTACATAAAAATCTAGCCAACTGATATTATGATAGCTATGAGGAGATCGTGTGAAGTGAAATGAAAGTCGAACTGGAATTTGGTGAGACTTAATGGTCTCATAAAAACAATGACAAGAAAATATTTATGGTTCCAAGCCTATGGAGGATCTTCGATCAGGGAAGATGAGGCAAGAAAGTACAACGTCCCACGTGTAATAAATGTGGGAAGAAGCATTCGGGGAACTGCCTGCTCGGGATCAGGAAGTGCTATAAGTGTGGTAGAGATGGCCACATTGCATGGAATTGTCATAGTGAGGTGAATCCACAACTTTCCAACACTAACGACAAGGGGATGATGGTGCAGGCCCTACCTGATGTCCAATTCTATAAGTTTGGACAACTTGGGCACTTTTCCAATCATTGTCCAAATACAAGGGCAGTGGAGGGAAATCACCATCAGCCTCAGCAACATCCAAGGGAACAAGTTCGTACTTTTTCAATCACTACGACCAAAGTTTAAGTGACAAATGATGTGGTGGTAGGTACTCTTGTTGTTCTCTCAATGTTAGAAAGTACTTTTTTTGATTCTAGTTCTACAAATTCCTTTGTTTCTTCCAAGTTTGAAAAGAATTTAGAATCAACCCACGATTTGCTAAAAGTAGAGTTATCAGTCAATACTCCTATTGGGATTATCCAAGCATCATTAGTGTTTAGAAACTCTATTATTTACTTTAGTGAGAAAAATCTTATCACAAATCTAGTAGTCATTCCCAGGCTAGAATTAGACATTATACTAGGGATGGATTTTCTCTCAAAATAGAATGCTAAGATCAAATGTAGAATCAAGGAAATATTAGTAGTATTGAATGAAAAACCTACAGTTATCTTCCAAGGAGAGATATCTCAACCTGATCTTTGTCTATACAAACCTCCTATATCCTTATTTATGGAGTTTATTGATGAATAAGAAGAAGGAAAATAGAGTTTGAGGATATAAAATTTCCTCATTGTCCAGGAATACATTGACGTATTTCCTAAGGAGTTTTTCAGACCTCCCCCTAAAAGAGAGGTAGAGTTATCTATTGAACTCGTACTTAGATCTCATATGATATCAAATACCCTGTATAGGATAGAAAATGTGGATTTGGAGGAGTTAAAGAAACTAATCCAAGATCTTTTGGAGAAGGGTTTTATCTGACTGAGTGTGTCTCCATGGGGAGAACTAGTTCTCTTTGTGAAGAAGAAGGATGGATGGATGCGACTATGCATCGATTATAAATAACTAAACTCGATCACAATGATGAACAAATACCCTCTTCCACAAATTGATGACTTATTTGACCAACTTCGTGGGGCTCAATTCTTCTCTATGATTGATCTTCGATCTGGTAATCATCAATTGAGGGTGAAGAAAGAAGATATTTTGAAAACTACCTTTCAATCAAGATATGGGAATTATGAGTTTGTTGTTATTCCCTTCGGACTGACTAATGGACCTTCTATTTTTATGGATTTGATGAATAGATTCTTTAAGGACTACCTTGATAACTTTGTGGTAGATTTTATTGATGATATTCTGATATATTCTAAAATTCGTGAGGATCATAAGGATTATCTAAGGGTTATTTTGAAAACACTATGGAAGGAGAGTCTTTTTGGGAAGTTCAACAAATATGAATTATGGTTGCAACAAGTTACTTTCTTAGGGAACATTGTAACCAATGAAGGAATCACATTTGACCCTACAAAGACAAAACTTGTAAAGGATTGGCCTCAACTTAAAAAAATAACTAAGATTATTAGTTTCCTTAGATTAGAAGGATATTATAGGAGGTTTGTGAAAAAAAATCATGACTTTCTAATCCATTAACCAAGTTAACTCGAAAAGGGGTGAAGTTCATCTAGACAAAGGAGTGTGAGGAAAGTTTCTAAGAGATAAAGAATAGATTGGTTACTGCACTCGTGTTAACTCTGCCCTCAAGTGGAGAAGGATTCATTATTTTTAGCGATGCATCTATGAAAGGGATTAGGTGCATCCTCATGAAAAATGACAGTCATTGCATATGCATCTCAACAGTTGATGATTCATGAGCAGAACTATCCTACACATTTTCTAAAGCTAGTTGTGGTCGTTTTTTCTATGAAGAAATGAAGGCACTATCTTCATGGGGAGAAATTTGATATATACACAGACCATCAAAATTTAATTTATATTTTCACACAAAAGGAATTGAACATTAGATAGAGGAGATGGTTGGAACTTCTCAAATAAAATGATTGTTCAATTCATTATCATCCCAGAAGAGCAAACAAAGTCACTAATGCATTAACACTACAAGAAAAATGATCTATAGCCACAGATCTATAGCCACAGTTTAAATGAACCTTGTCTATAGGTAAGATATAGCCACACCCAAAAAGATGGGCATGGAAATACATCATCTCATTTTTTTTGCGATTGGAATTTCCTCCCCAAACCGAAGCCCTCTCCCTCCCGAAACTTCTCCCTCCCACATCGCAATTCCTCCTCCCCTCATCGTCCTCGTCATTTCTCGCTATTCCTCCACCACCTGAATCCCTCTCCCTCACCGTCCTCATTTTTCCTCCTACCCTCCTCCCATTGGGATTCCTCCTACCCTCGTTATTCCTCCTCCCCTAATGATTCATCCTCCCCCTTCAGCTCCGACGCAGCCAAAACACCTCTCCACCATCTCCGACATGGCTCTGACGCCTCCCTACTAACGTGGATCCAGCACTAGAATCCCACCTCCCCACCAACACGACCTACCCACCTCCCTTTGGGTCACCTCACCTCCCTGCTGAAACTGCTCCGAGGCTTCCTCCCCACCTCCTCCTCTGGCGCACCTCCTACGCGAGGATTTGAGGTAGGAGTCTTCATCTATTACCTTCCTTATTACTTTTAATTTATCCTCTCTAATTTTAATGGTTCCCATTAAGGTTTTCAGTGCCGATTCCACCATAACATGATAGAATTGACCAGGAATCTTGGTTCTTTACTGTGTCTTAGAGATTAGATGTCTCGTGATGCAGAACGCATGCCATCACTCATTATTTTGGAGATGGTATGAGGCCTAATGGATTTGTTTTGAATTTTCAGTTAAATTGATTGAAATTTCCTGGTAATCAAGTGTTTCTTGTTAGGTATTTTTCTGAGATTAATTTCATGGGTATATTTTAGGCCTCTTTTAGGCAGTTGGTTGTGGTTTCAGAATGTGGAATCACCTCAATAATCTTTTAGGAATTTATTCCTATTTGGTTGTTTTTAATAAATTAATTATAAATTTTTATAATTAATTTTTTCTATTTCACAGCATGAGATAGTTTCTTGGGACACTGTTTGACCATAAGTTCAGGTTTTAAGCTTTAGCATTTTCATCATAAGGTATCTTGGGTGTTCTATATTTGTTATATTTCCCTAATCAATAGTTTTTTATTAAAATTTTTAGTTATTAAATGACTATTGATTTTCTAAGAGCCCCTTGAGAAACTTTGTGGGTCATATTTGAGAAGTGAGGGTACCGGGTGTCTCACAGGGGGGGTTTTTTCTTAAACCTTCACTCTTGTTTTTTGATTCAAGAGAAAACCTCACATGCTCTTAGGTGACACATAAGGGTATGAAAGGGGAGAAAAATGGATATAATTCTTTCCTTGGGATTTGAGTTTGGATCTGTGATGGTCTATCCATGGTGCTTTTTATGCGGGGTGTGGTGTTAGAACCCTCAAGTAGTTAGAGGCATTTTGTGAGATGCTTTGTTTTAGTCTAGGTTAGATGGGAGGTTCCCCTCAAGTTTTTGGATCTAGAACCCTCAAAGTGAGTAGTGTATAGAGAGGATTTCCATGAAGGTTTTTATTTGAGAGTTCGTCAAATGGAGGTTCGGTGTGAGACCCAAGTGGGGGTTGTACGTTTTTTGGAAAACTTTCTACAGGTGATGCCAATGGTATTCGTTTGACGTTCATAGGAACTTTCCTTGGGTAGTCTAAGGTGTATAGCTTTAGGGGTTTTTACATCTCTCAGAAGGAAGGAAAAAGTATTATTTTGGATGTTTGGACCAATTTCTTGGGGTTTGAGTTGTTGAAGTTTTAGAACTTCTTGCTGAAGGTTTAATCCAATTGGAACCTTTAGGTTGGGCCGACACTACAGGGTGTTGGTTAAGGCTGGGTGTCACTGAGATTAGGATTGATATGGGTCTAAGGAAACCTTGAGTACTTTCTAATGGGTGTGGTGTTTCTTGATGATTCACTTGTGGGTGAGGTGATGATCATGGATGGGTTAGTTTTTAGAGTCACAATATTAGGTTTCCATATCTATATTGGATCATGATTTGATAGACATGATCTAGGGGACCATGGGTGCCCCATGTTTTATTATCCCTAAGAGGGTCAGTGCTGATTTAATCACTGCTATCTTTGGGTGTTACCTTATAACCTAGAGTTTGGAAATGTTAGCCTATTGTGGATATTTTTGTAATGTTTTGTTCATGAATTTAATTGAATAGTGTTTTATACCTTATACCAAAGATGGTTGATGTAGTTTCTTGCTCAGGTAATAGAAATAGGATGATAACTTTGGGATATTACTGGATCTGGATTTGACCCTGAGATTGATATGATGTTTTCTTTTATTGGCTTGCTGGTTGTGTTAGACAGGTCCTGGGGAGGTAATGGGTGATCTGAATTAGTGCACCCCCTGCTTTAGAGTTACAAAATGGCTATAGGTTTAGTGGGAATGTATTTTTAGAACTCACTGATAGTGGTCCTGGATGTCGAGCACTCCCATCATGAAATCTTCTTCTCCTCCATATATTTGAAGTGTCAGACTTATCAACTTGTGAGAGAAGGATATGATAACATGATATTCTCGGAAAACAGACTTGAGATATTCAACTGTAAGTCTATGAGGCAAAACCCTTTATAGAAACAAGAGTTTATAAATAAGTAATCAATGTAGTACATAGATCATTGAGTATGTGATGTCAATATAAAAATTAATATTGGGGTTGTTCAATATAACCTCAATGACTAATTAGAATTAGGTTGTCCAGATTTTGAGACTCCATACAGTTTGTCATTATTAAAAACGTTAATTTATGATTTTCACCCCTTGAGGGATAGTCTCACTTTATTCATCATAGAAAATCTAACTTCAATGGTATTCTAGGAAGGATACTTCATTCTTGTTATACCCAAATAATACAACATTCATCCATGTCCCCAATTGTTTTCTTGAATTCCCTATAGGAAATTATACATAAAATGAATGGGAATAAAGAGGTGATACCTTTCCATTAGTTTTTTCAGGATGGGAATTTTTTTTACTAAGAGTATTTCTACTTCAATTACAACTACTTCTATTATTCTCAGGTCTGATCCCCCTTTTTTCATCCCAGTTCTAGTGAAATGACATGTTATACCAGTACTCAAAAGATTTATACCAAAAACTTCTACAATAATATTAATATCCCTTGAAACTTGATCTTCCTTTATATTGATGATTTTGTTTATAAAATTCTTCTTGTTTTCCAGGCATCCTCCAGCCCTTATTTTCCCATTTCCTTGGGGTTTTTCTATTCTTAGGTCATCCAAAAGAGGAAAATTTTTACACCATTCATCATCCTAAAAATATTCAAATTATGTTTCATAATCTTTATAATGAAAGGAAACAGATTTAGTATCACATGAGAATTTAGAAAAATGTTATACCTTTTTCATTGGGGTGTTTTTCTCATCATCCTTGGATGGTTCAGCTTGAATGTCCACCGCATTTTCATAGACTTATATCATATTCTTTAATGCATTTCTAGATTTAAGATACAAAGATTTTGCCTCATGAAGTTTCTTTTATATAGCAACAATTTTTTTATTAAGATATTCTGGTATCCTGTCTTACTATACACATTTCATCATGGAAATTTTTATCTCTTCTATGAGATCATTCTAATTCACATTTACACTTATTTTCTTCTTTTACAACAGTTTTAATTTCTTGTAATATATGGAATTGTGGTCAAAGTAAGAAATAAAATAATCTCTTATAATATATTCTGTATAACCATCCCATTTTTCTTCTTATTAACCACTTGTAAAGTCTATTAATCTCTTAAAATTATAGTTATATATGTATATTAATGGAAAATTCTATTTTATTAGTGTTTTTCATGGATGTGCTTATGTTTTTTTATTTTTACTGCATCTAAAGTTGGGGGGATGGTGTGCGGGGGGGGGGGGGGGCTAATGCAGGGCATGGGGGGTGCTGGTATAGGGGGAGGTGGGGGAGCTGGTGCAGGAGGGTGGGGGTGCTGGTGCAGGGGGAGATGGGGGGAGCTGGTGTAGGGGGTGTGTGTGGTGGGGGGTGGTTGATGAAATTTTCATCCCTGGGGGTATAAAACTATTGCATCATAAATTCATGTGTTCTATGGAAACACTAGAATTTCAGAGTGATCGAGAGATGAGCTTTTAACTTCTTTATATTTGTGCAAGCACAAGTCTCATCTTAAGTTCACTAGAACTTTTTATGTTTACTTGGTCATAGGGAGGAAGTAGCAGTTGTATTTTGTGTGCGTGCACTGAATTTTACTTAGTTTAGTGGGTGATACCACAACATTAGAGGAATCACGAATAAATGTATAGGAAGAAGTATCTAAGGTATTGGAACAAGTAAAGGAATTGGAGGATTCGGCTACATCATTTATTTCAAAGGAATCCATCGAGGAAAAGGCTCTTTTTCCATGTTCTATTTCTCTTGACTATACTATGAAAAGTTTTCACTCTTTAATAGGGTCTCTTATTGATAATAAAGACTTTGATTATTCTTTAGCTGATAAGGTTGTAATTCCTTAACTAATATGCTTTAAACCTTCTATTCTGATTTATCTTTTCCATTTTCTTCTCATTAATAATCGATTAGTTCTACTGTATGCCTCAATTTGACAAAAGGGGTGTCTCTACCCAAATTTATGTTACTGGAGTGATATATTATTCCAGTGTTTTAATCTCTAAATACATTATGCTTTTACTTTATTGTAGCTCGATGAAAAATTTCACAAAGAAAAAAGTATCATGGCCGATGGCGTGGGAGCTTCCTTTCTCCCTATAAATTCTCAAGGTACTAATTTTGGGTCCATTATTTTTCCAAATTTACCTTACTAGTGCCATTGCATTTGCAAATTTCTATCCTTTTCCCACTTCTTTGGAATACTAATGTGGTTGGATGGGGATGCTCATGTGTTATCAATTCCATTTCTTCATTTGAACTGTAGGTTTCTTTTTGATGAAGTTTATAGGTCCTATCAATGTGTGCACTCCTAGGAAATAGATCCAGTTCAAAGTCAAAGAAGAGTACAATCATTAGAGTATTCTTCTCTAAATCCCATTTTTCCTTGTCAGACTGTGCATACATTGTAGGCTAGTCACTCATGAGGATAACCATGAAGGCCAAAAGTTGCATCATTGCATAATAACTTGGTAAATTATGGTTCTACTTCATCCTTTTATTCCTACTTTCTTAGAATCTACATGTAAATAAAGCCAATATGGATAAATAAAGAATCAGTAATATGCATGCTTCATGAAACACAACTTTTTCCTTTCCTTGGGCTATATTTGACAACACTTACTAAAAAGATATTATTGCACTCATCACTTATGATAAGAAGTTTGACTAACCTAGTTTTGACACTAGTTGGTGAAGAGGAACCATCCATCAAATGCCTACTCTGGAGAGTCCCCTTAGCCTTACAGACCAACCATCTTGGTTCCTCATGCCTTGTGATGCGTGACACATGCTCCTGCATCATCTCAATAATGGAAATGTTGAACTCCATTTATTTAAGTTGTTATTTTATATTGGAACCTAATGTAGTTGCCTTCTTATATCAATGCACTTTTGAGATTTAACTGTCTGAGGGGGTGTAAGGGTGTGGGAAGTGGGGGGTAGTGGGGGAGGGAAAACTGGTAGGGGGGAGGGTGCAGGAGGGCAGGGAGGTCTGTAGGGTAGTGGGGAGGGGGGAAAGGGGTCCGCAGGGGTGCAAGGGGGGGGTATGTTCAGGGGTGTAAGGGGGTGGGGCAGGGGGGGAGGGGGCAGTGGGGGAGGGAAAACTGGAAGGGGGGTGAAGGAGGGCGGGGCGGGGGGGGACTTTTAGGGGGGAGGTTAAAGGAGGGAAGGGGGGAGGGAAAACTGGCAGGGGGAGGGTGTAGGAGGGCAGGGGGTTCTGTAGGGTAGTGGGGAGGAGGACAGGGGGGTGCAAGGGTATGTGAGTCCACAGTCATAAAATTCCTTTAATTTAAAGTGGTGAAGTCAGCAAAGATAAACAGTGATGCATACAAATAATAAGTGGTTAAAAAATTACCCTATATGTTCATTAAAGGCATATAAAATAGACAAACAGTAAACAAATGTGTAAAGAAATACATATCCGACACATGTTAAGTTCAAAATAGATAAAAATTGGGGATTAGGAAGATCCTAAGACTCTAGGTTCACATCCACAAGCTCCATGTCTGGTGTTTTCCATATGAGTATCCTTCTCATCGAGAGAGAGATACTTAAGATGGTTGGTACTATCGATAGAATGAATAGTTACCTATTATGAATAATGTGAAACCAAGGTGGAAACTAGCTACCCATCTAGAATAGGTTGGTCTAAAATAAGAGGAGTCTAATCTGGGGTACTGGGTGCAGCCTGCTCATATACTACTAGGGAACTCTACAATGTATTCGCGGTATGTGTTGGAGTTTATGTTGAGGTCTACTCATTAAGTACCTTTATAATCTAAAAATATGTTCTGGTTTGGGTATTATGGTTAAAAAAAGCAGATATATTCACATTTTTTGGTGGTATGTCCCTTCCCCTTGCTTTGGTAAGCCATAAAATACTCATGTTGGGCAGTCGGGCTGCTGATATCAATAGGAATTTGAATATAGTGTCGGCTTTTCAAGCCACTGATTTCATTCAGAATAGGGATAGGGTTTGATAAGTCAATGGAAGAAGAAGGCTACAAGGCCAGGGAGGTCTTAGAGAGATAAAATGGGTGGACTAGTGGCTCGGTGAACAATAACCCACAACCCTATAATAGAATATGAAGTTGATCGATATGGAACTAGATAGAGGCACCCAAGTAGTGAAAACACACCTCCAAAGTGAGGGTGGGTGAATATGGTTAGGCCTGGAAAATGGATACCCTTTGTTAGTCTCTTCCTGGGTGATCCTATATCCCAAAGTTCCTGGAGATAGATCCTCACTCTCAATAATAGTGTACTCAGGTGACCACTGATACTATTTCTCGATCAATATAAATAGGACCAACATAAGTAGAAGATGAAATTCAATCAAATATAATTGGAACAAGAATGATAGTGGGATTGAGGCCTCAAAGATGATGAGGTTATCTTCCATATATGTAATAAAGTTTCCTCCCACTAGTGTAACATCCTTCCTCTAACCTATTGGATTGGGAATGGGAAGAGGAGTTATTAACCTTGGGTGGAATCCCCAGAACATCAAAGTCTATAAATGTGTTCCAGGGGAATACTATATCATTGGGGGATTATTTTCCTAGAGATGATAATAACCTACTGAATACGAAAAAAAGACAACATGTTCTATATGATGCATTTAATGAAATACAATACAACCCAAACTAGATGTAATATTAGAGTAGAGGATGGAATAAAATAAATGATACTACACATACATGAAAAAAGAATAACTCAATGACACTAATGTGGCATCAACATAGGCATCACCCCAAACCAACACCAAAATTCAACTCCAAGATCCAAGCCTACAACATTATGATGCATCACTAGACAAGTACGACACCATGCCTTTACATATATCTTGGTACACAACATCTGAAAAGGAACCAAAGTTCCCAAGTAAAGGGTGAGTATAAAACTGAGTAGGTAATCCCCAAATACATTACAACATATACCACTAGGAAGAAGAACAAGTTTGATCACATTTATATTTATAGCCTAATATAAGTATAGGGAATTGGGGGTGGGGGTGGGGGCTGGTGTAGGATAGGGAGGTTGGGGGATGGTGCAGGCTAGGGGGCTGGTGTAGGGGGGAGGGGGGACTAGTTTTGGGAGGAGGGGACTGGTTTGGGGGGGAGGCTAGTATAGTGGAAGGGGTGGGGTGGTGTAGGGGGGGTTAGGGGGTCTGGTGCAGGGGTGTGGGGGGTTTGGGGGCTAGTACTAGATAGGGGTTGGGGGGTTGGTGCAGGCTAGGGGGTTGGGGGATGGTGTAGGCTAGGGGGGTTTCCAGGAGGGAGAGGGTGTCCAGGAGGGGTGGTTCAAGGGTTGTCCAGCAGGGGGGCTGCTGTTCGGGTGGGGTTGTCCTGGGGGTATGTCCAGGTGGGTTTCCAAGAGGGGGGGGGGGTTTCCATGTGAGTTTCCAGGGGGGGGCTTTTGTGGGGGCAGTTGTCCGGGTGGGGTTGTCCAGGGGGTTTCCAGGAGGGAGGGGGTGTCCAGGAGGGGGGGGGGGTCTATCCAGGGGGGTCCAGCGGGGGCTTCTGTCCGAGGGGGGGGCTATTTTCCGGGTGGGGTTGTCCAGGGGGGTTTGTCCAGGAGGGAGGGGGTGTCTAGGAGGGGTAGCAGAATCCAAGAGGGAAAATGCCAATTCAGTTCTGCTGGACATGTAATGTTCCACTTGTATTTCAGTAGTAATAAAGAAATAAATTATTTTTTCTTCTCAAGATGACTATTGATCTCTTTGCAGACAACTGAAGCCTGGAGAGAAGTGTTGTATGGAGTAAATTCAATGAAATATTGTGGTCATGAAATGTTACATTCTGAAATTTCTTAGTTTAATTTTATTAGGTTCACCTAAGAAAGAATCTAAAGCAGATCATACCTTTCATGTGGTAGATAAAGCTTCTCAATATAATTGGAAATACAATAATGAATTAGTAAGGTCCATTCAATGACCATCCATGACTAAAACAAATAGTCTAGAGATCATAGCATAATTTACTTCAATTGATGCAGGAACTCCATCTGTATCAAGTTCAGACCTCAAAATTCATTTTTCTTAATCCCTGAGATGAATGGAAGAAAAAAAGATGAATCACTGGCCACTGAAAACTGGATTCCCTTGGGTTATGTGTGTGCAAGATGAATCCCCTGATCCCATTGTTAGAGTTCTAGTGATTTTTGATTTTGATGAGAAATGTGTTTCTTATTGGTCAATTTCCTTAAGTTTTTTATTTTATTTGACTATAGATTAACACCTGTAATGGTTTCTACTATGATAACATTTCACCAAAGGATTTAACCCTATGATTTTAACTAAAATCTATAGTGGATGGTACGTTTATAATCTTTCATGTTCATGTGCTGATGAAATTTTCATAAAAATTGTTTTCTTTAGTTTTTTCCCTTCATATGACACCCCATGATCCCATACCTCATCTTCCTTTTGTTGGAAGGTACACTAATTTTGTATGGGGTGTTCATTTCCGTCATGTTGAAGACTTGGCAGCCCATAATAGATCAAATGAGAAGATTAGGGAACTGAGAATATGAAATGAGCTCATGCAGAGACTCAAGGGATATGAAGGAGGAGCTCTAAAGGCATTCCATTCATTAACTACTTGATTTCTAACAATGAAAAAGCATCATGTTATGTGTTTTAGTTGTTTTAAGGTATGTCTCAACTATGATAATTTCTTTTTTCTTAACTAAGGAGTCATTTTTTTATTATAATCAATAACAATTATTTTTTGGTTATGCACAGTAACACAGTAACATATATTCAAGTATACCCATATTTTATTCCAATTGTTCTGTCCAGGGTTTAGTGGGGGGAATGGGCAGGGGGCTGGCAGGGGGTCTGTTCTGGGTGGGGGTAGTAGTGGGGGGATGGTAGTGGGGGACTAGAGGGGGGAATGGGTAGGGTGGTGGGTCCAGGGTATGGAGGGGGAGTGGGGGTGTCCAGGGTCTGGAGGGGGGAATGGGCAGGGACAGGGGGGACTGGCAGGGGTGGGGGATGGCTGGGGGACTGAAGGGGGGAATGGGCGGGGGGTGAATGGGGAGGGTAGGGGGAAGGGTGGGGTGTCCAGGGTCTGGGGGGTCTGTCTTGGGTGGGGGGGATGGCAGTGGGGGACTAGAGGCAAGGAAGGGGAGGGGGGAATGGGCAGGGGGCTGGCAGGGGGTGAAGGGTGTAGGCAGTGCAGTGAAGTTCAGTGCAGGGTGCAGGGTGTAGGGTGTAAGCAGTGGAGGGTAGAGTGCAGGTAGTGGAGTGCAGGTAATACAGTGCAAAGTGAAGTACAGGCAGTGCAGTGGGAGATTGGAGGGGGGAATGGGCAGGGTGTAGGGGTGTCTAGGGTCTGGAGGGGGAGTGGGGGTGTTCGGGGTCTGGAGGGGGAGATTTCCATGGGTAGGGGGACTGGCAGGGGGTGGGGTGGTAGGGGGTATTGGAGGGGGGAATGGGCAGGGGTAGGGGGTGGGTGGGGAAGGCAGGGGGCAGGGTGGGGGTGTCCATGGTTTGGGGGTTCTATCCTGGGTGGGGGATGGCAGTGGGGGACTGGAGGGGGGAATGGGCATGGGGTGTCAAGGGGTGGGGTGGGGGTGGCAGGGGGTGGGGGTGGGGGATGCAGGGGAGGGGGAAATGGGCCGGGGGGACTGACAGGGGGTGCATGGTGCAGGCAGTGCTGGGTGTAGGTAGTGGAGGGTGTAGTGTAGGTAGTGGAGTGCAGTCAGTGCAATGCAAGGTTCAATTCAGGGTGTTGTGAAGGGTGTTTTGCAGGGTGTTGGATATTGCATGATTTAGTTTTCGTTCATGTAGTTTTTTATGTTCATGTGTTCCAGCTATGGGGTATATAATATCATGTACTTTGAGAATGTTTAACTTATGGATGAGGTGTTGGTCTCTTAACATATGGATTATGGGAACTCGTGTATGATTAACCAGGTGCAGGGTGTCGTAGAGTACAGGGTGAAATCTGTGCAGTTCACTATCGGATTCAGGTAAGGTTTCTTCCATTTTTATTCTGTGACTCAATTTTAATTAGGGTTTTTTTGGTTTTTGGGTTCCCTATCTTTTTGCAGTGCATTTTGGATCCCATTGAGGACAGTGAAGCACCACATGACTAGGATATCCTCTCAATATATGGGGATGAGGTCTTCTAAAAGTTCGTCACAAGACCCGGATCCTTGGTTCAGTTTGGTTCAGGTTAGGTTTTCTAGGTTATTTTTTATTGGGTTCATTTTTTTTTGGTTTATGTCAATTATAACAGGTTCATTTTGTTCAATTTGGGGCTATTTAGTTAAATTATATTAATTTTAGATTCAACCAGGTATGTTTCATTAGTTTCATTTTTTTCTTGCTCAATTACGCTTTATTAAAGTCAGTTTTTATTGGTTTTAGTCATTTTGGTTACATTATTTTTAGTTTGGTTCATTTTCATCTTTTTCAAAACCATTTGGTTTGGTTCCACTCTACTCAATTTGGCTTGATGATGTTTTATTTAGTTCTAATCATATTAGCATGTTTTTTATTAGTGTAGTTCATTTTACTGTAAATTTTTGTATCATATCCATATTAGCATGTTTTTGGTTTTCGCAATTCAATTGACTGGTGTGTTAGGCAGGTTGGGGGGGTTTAGGGTGGGGGGCTGTCCATGGGGTCTGTTGAGGAGGGGTGTGTAGGAATGGGGGGAGGCTTTCTAGGGGGAGAAGGGGGGGATATCCTGGGGGAGTGGGGGTGTGCAGTGAGGAGGGGGTAGGGGGTGGGGTGCAAGGTGTAGGGGGTGGGGTAGGGGAGGTGTGCAGGAGTAGGGGGTGGGGGTGCTGGTGTAGGTTGGGGGAGCTTTGTGGGGGGGAGGGGGGAGTTGGTAGTGTCCTCCCAACAGCCATCATGGTGAACCGTGCTGGTTTTTTTATACAGTGGAAAGGCCTATAGCCATGGTTTTAAACCGTGCCTAAAGCCCTATATCCATGGTTTGAACCATGGATATAAACCTATAGCCATGGTTTAAAACCATGGATATAGGGATTTAGCCACGATTCTATGAACCGTGGCCTTTATTAGCATGGATATAGAGCTATAGCTACGGTTGGAGTCGTGGATTTAGGGATATAGCCACAGTTTGAACTGTGGCTATAGGGCTATAGCCATGGTTTCAAACCGTGGCTATAGGCTCCGACCTATATCCACAACAATACTAGCCACTATTCATGAAACCATGGCTATAACCTATATCCACGGTTTTTGGGCCTATAGCCACGGTTTAGAACTGTGGCTATAGCCGAAATTTCTAGTAGTGTAAGCTGGAAAGATCAAGTTGTTCTTTCCATGATAAGGATTAAAAGAGATCCATTGATCAATTACCTAATAAAGTTGTACATGGGAATTATAAGGGAAGGGACATCATCAACCCTAACCCAAATTATTTATCAACCATCATTACTAGATAAGATCAAGAAAGCTCAGAAAGAATATCCTTTATTACAGAAGAAGTTTGAGGCTGTGAAGGATGGGAAGTTTTCTGAGTTCAATATTGATCAAGAAGGTGTACTGAAATTTCATACTAGACTATGTGTTCCATCTATTCTAGAAATAAAGAAGGAGCTGATGGATGAACTTCATAGCTCTAATTTCTCTATACATCCTGGAAGCACAAAAATGTATAAGGACCTTTGTGATCATTATTGGTGGGATAATATAAAAATGGAGATTGATGACTACACTTCAAGTTGCCTGGTATATCAGCAAGTGAAGGTAGAGAAAAAACTTTCTAAAGGGGTATTGAAACCACTACACATACCAGCATAGAAGTAGGACAATATCACTATGGACATCGTCACTGGTCTCCCAAGAACTTCCAAAGGAAACAATGTGATATGGGTTATTGTGGACTGCCTCACTAAGACTAACCATTTTATCTCCATTCAGGAATATTTCTCTGTTGATAAACTTGATAATATTTATGTGAAATAAGTGGTAAGGCTGCATAGAGTTTCACTTTCTATTATATCCGATCCTGATCTAAGGTTCACATCAAAATTCTAGAGAAGTATTCAACGTGCTCTGAGCACTGAAATGAATTTCAGTATGACCTATCACCCCCAAAATGATGGAAAATCTGAAAGAACTATTCAAACACTTGAGGATATGCTGAGAACATGGTCAATGGAATTTAAAGGTGGATGAGATCAATATCTCCCTTTAGTTGAGTTCTCTTACAACAATAGCTTCCACTCAAGCATTCAAATGGAACCCTATGAAGCTCTATATGGGAAGCGATGTAGAACTCCTACATTTTGGGATGAATCTAGTGAGAGAAATCTTCTTGGTCCTGATCTTGTGCGAGAGATGACATAAAAAGTGCATTTCATCCAACAACACATTAAGGCTGCACAGAGTCGGCAAAAGATCTATGTCGACAACCATCTAAGGGACTTGGAGTTTGAAGTTGGTGACAAAGTCTTTCTTCGTATTTCACCTTGGAAGAGATTCATGAGGTTTGGTAAGAAAGGGAAGCTCATACCTATGTACATTGGCCCCTATGAAATCCTTGATCGCATAGGATAAGTGGACTATCGGCTTTCACTTCCTCCAAATCTAGCACAAGTTCATGATTTCTTCCGTGTATCCTTTTTGAGGAAGTACGTACCTGACCCTTCACATGTACTAAATCTAGAGGTGGTACAACCGGAACATGACCTCTCTTATGAAGACCAGCCGGTGGAGATATTGGATTGTAGAGACAAGGTTCTTCACAACAAGACTACCCACCTTGTTAAGGTGTTGTAGAGGAACCACAAATTTGAATAATCCATGTGGGAACTAGAAGAGACTGTGAGGTAGAAGTACCCACACCTTTTCTCTTCTTAGAGTTTGAGTTAAAATTTCGGGGACGAAATTTCTTATGGGGGGAAGAATGTAATGACCCGAACTTTGGAATAATATTTGTTTCTTAAATTTATGTGTTATTTCATTTTATACTCCATGAAACTATATCCTTTAATTAATGAAGATATTATAATTAAATGAGATCTTTGGGCTTCGACTGTTATATGACCATTGGTCAAAATGACCATTGGAAACAAAACTCTTTACATTACAATTATTGTTTATAAATACAAGTGATCTTGGTTAATATAGAAATAAGAGTTGATGGCCTCATCCAGTAGACTCAGGTCGTACGAATCCTATCTGTCAGATCTTGGAAAGGAGGTGGATTCACTGGGATTTGCTTTGAATAAATCCCAAGCTGAACTCCAACATGTGAATCTTGAACAGAATCACCTAAGGGAGAAGTTCAAGCTGATAGAAATCACCACTTGGGAAATTTTGTCAGAGCCACCCCAATATTCTATCACCATAGAACACCTTACACTTAGGTCCTATGTATGTGTCATAAGGGGCTATGTAATGAGGACTTAGATACTTTTTGTAATCCCTTGGTATAAATAAAATTTTTATTTCTTATTATGGTAAATTTCTTTATTTTCAAATGTCCGGATAAATGTACAATGAAGTTACATATTATTGATGAATTTTGGAAAAGGGGTTTTTTTAAAATATTTATGTAAACTTTAAATAATTAATAATGTGAGATGATTTTCAAAAAATGGTCTTCTACAATTATGACCAGTAAGAAATTTAGTGTCTAATAAGATCAACATAATTTTTAGTGAATTGTAAAGTATGAATAGTAATATGATCTTATGAATAGTAATGAAAAGTAAATCGAACAAAAAAATAGGCACTTCACCCATGAATGTATAATTATTATTTAGACATCTTAAAAGTAAAAAAAATGGTCATAATATAAGTATTGGTATTTTTGTATATCATAAATATTTTAATTACAATTTTATAATTAATTTAATAATTTTAAATAAAAATTTATATTCATAAAATGTAGTCATAAATTTTTACTTTATCGTCTTTTGGTTATATGATAATTTTATTGGACCTTGATTACTTTTTTAAGGTGTCACAAAACAAGTTACAGATTTAAAGTTGTTTATTTGGAATAAATAATGATTTTATTTGAAAATTAAATTAAAAATATTTATTTAATTATTTTCAAAAAATGGAGTTTATTTTTGAACCAAGAGAATCGATATTAGGTTTGGGTAAATGTATGGGATTTTTCTGAAACAGATGAATTTTCGATGAAAGGTAAAAATATAGTTTTGAGTTTCAGGTGTTTATTGACATCATTGATGATGTAATGAATCTGGTAGACTTTTTAATAGTAATATATGTTCTGAGGTGTCCCAAGTGGCCAAAACCATGGGAAAATACCATGGTCAAGCCCATGGTTTTTCCAATACCACCGATGAGGTGCCCCTTGGAAATTAATTAATTATTCCCTCACCTTTCCTATAAATACCAAGACATTCCCTCATTATTTTCATTACAAAATCCTCCTCAACAAAGTTCTAGACTTTTTACCTCTCAAGGAGTCCTCCTAAGGTTCCCTCAAGCCCCTAAGGTCCCAACATTCAAACTTTCAAAGTTACTCTTCAAGGTAAGGGATTTTTTCACCCTCTTCTTTTAAGTATTGACTTCCTATAAGTTATGTATTCTAGTTTATATCTTCTTATGTGGGGGTATATTCTTATATATTATTATTACTATCCATTTCATGTCCAAATTATGAGAGACCCTTTCTGATCTCATCAATTAATTTTTCTTATTTTTAAGTAATGTCGTTAGGCTACCAAATTTTTCGTAAAAGAAATCGAATCTTCTCTTTTCATTCAAGTTTCCATTGCATGTGTAATGTCATTAAAATATCCATACCATGATCTTATTATGTACCCATACTATATTATGAATTATTTATGAGTTTTTGACCCTTTTCCTATCTTTTTAACATTTTCTAAAACCATGTTATATAGTCGTTATGCTGCAAAATTTTTGTTAAAAAATCTCTCTCTTTTTCTCAAGAAATTATCTTGAATTATTTATGTGAATAACCAAATATATTTTTATTTTCAAGGGTATTCATCAGTACATAAAATTGATCTATTTTATTCTTTATTTTACATACATATAACCCTCACTCCCTTTCTATGTGTTATAAATGACATAACGATCAAGATTTTAAGAACTTTTAAAACGTCGCGATTTTGAAATAAACCCCATTTATTTTATTCTCTATGGGTTATTTATGTAATGTTTGATATTGATCTATGTGTCTCACATGAAAAAGACATATTAATTGTGCTCCCTGATAGCTCTCCAATTCATTGGGTAAAGAATTAATCTATATAGATAACAAGTTTCATGATACCATGGTGAATAACCTTGGTAATTTTTATGACACCTTGGGGATGAACCTTGGTGATATGTTCATGAATGTATAAATTAAATATTGTAGCCACATATTCATGTTTTGGTTCAAGTTCCTTTCATTATTAAATGCCTCTACTTTTGTTTCTCATGTCTTTATGTTTTTTATCATGTTCTTTTTGATTTCACAAGAAAAATAATTCCCTTGTTTTACTTATTGGGACTTCTATTAACCCTTTCCTTTTATGTATGTCTCTAGGTTATGAGATGCAATAATTGTACTTAGGATGAACTTATGATGAATCCATATAAGTGTATTAGAATAATGTTTTATGTTTTCATGTTTTATTTTCCTGATTTCCAAGACACTAGACTTTAAAGACCCTATATTTATAAAATGTAATGAAAAGTTATGTAATAAAAGGGCAGGATACCATAGAAGGGGAGTAGGTAAAGCAGATGGTGGTGGGAAGAGGTTTGAGGTACTACCTCCACCACCCCCAGGTGGTCCACCACGAGCTCCAGGAGCTGGTGGATAGGGGCGGGGCCAATTTTAGGCAATGGATGATTATGACCTCGGTGATCCAGATATGATTAGAGGTATGATTTGTGTATTTTACACAATAGATAAAGTTCTTATAGATAGAGGTTCCAATCACTCCTTCCTTGCTATGTACCTTGTTTAGAGCTTAGAGATTCAGTTGGATCTGTTGGATCAATCCTTACTTTTTGAGACTCCTACGGAAGGGTATTCGATGATCACACACTGGTGTCAGTAGAATGATATTACTCTTGTAGGTGAGATATCCATCAAGGATCTTCTAGTTGTGGATTTGAGGCCTTAAAATGTAATTCTGGTTGTGGACTGGTTATCTACAGTTCATACTCAGATTGACTGTTTTAAGTGCAGAGTGTGGTATGTCTGTAGATATGGGACCGAGTTTTCCTTTACCAGAGAAAAGGAAATGCATGCAGTGTGGGATGGACTTTCTTAGAGGAGGGTACAACCAATAACTCACCATTTGGATAGCCTCACCCTTGGTGTGGTGGAGGAGAGGACTCCACAGTCTCTTGTAGTGGTGGATGAGTATGAGGATGCATTCCCCGTGGAAATCCCAAGATTACCTCCTCACAGGGAGGTTGACTTTTACATTGATTTGTATCCCAGAACGACATTGATATCCACACCTACATATCGGATGCCTTCCATGGAGATTTGTGATTTGAGGGTATAGTTGGAGGACTTACTGAGGAAGGGATTTTTGAGACCTAGTGTTTCACCTTGGGAGTCCCCAGTATTGTTTTCCAAAAATTTAGATATGAGATTGAGGTTGTGTGTGGACTTATAGCACCTAAATCAGGTAACCGTGAAGAATAATTATCCACTACTAAGGATTTGTGACCTCTTCGATTAGCTGAAGGGAGTAATATGGTTCTCGAAGATAGACCTTAGATCAGACTATCACTAACTTCAGGTGCAAGATGATGACATTACGAAGACAGCTTTCAGATGTCGTTATGGCCACTATGAGTAATTAGTGATGTTGTTTGGTGTGACAAATTCCCAAGCAGTGTTCATGGGACTCATGAATAGGATCTTCCAGCCTTACCTAGACCAGTTTATAGTGGTATTTAATGATGATGTCCTGGGGTACTCAGCGTCTGAGGAGGAGCATGTTATATACTTGAGGATGGTCCTGGACTTACTCAGAGAGCACTAGCTTTATGGGTATCTCTTGAAGTGTTAGTTCTGTATATGAGAGGTCCTATTTCTAGGAAACATCATTTTGAAGGCCGAAGTTGTAGTAGATTTAGCGAATATTGAGGTGGTTCTTGCTTGGAAGACACCTAATAAAGTTACCTAGGTGCGGAGTTTCATTGGGTTGGTTGGGTACTATAGGAGGTTCTTTCCTCACTTTTTCAAAGTAGAAACATCCAAGAAATCCTTGAAATGAAAGAGGAAACCATTCATGTGGATGGAGAAGTTCTAGGATATCTTTCTGTAGTTGAGGAAGAGTTTGACGAGTGCTCCCATCCAAAGATTCCTAGAGGAGGGTGTTGAGTACGTGGTGTTCTACGATGCATTAGGGACCAGTCTTGGTTGTGTCCTGATATAGGGGAAAGTAGTGATTGCCTATGGTTCACGGTAGTTGTCACCACATGAGCATAACTAAGTGACCTGCAATCTGGAGTTGGTGGTGGTAGTATTCACATTGTAGATGTGGTGAAACTACCTTATGTGTGAGAGGTTTATCATCTACTCAGACCACAAAAGTATTTAGTATATATTCTCTTAGAAAGATCTAAACTTGATATAGAGTCATTGACTAGAGTTCCTTCAGGACTATGACTTTGAGATACTCTATAATCATGGGAAGGGGAACATGGTGGCAGATTCTCTCATCCCAAGATTGAGTTCACAGTTAATGAACGAGGCCTCATATTTAGTGGCCTTGCTTTGGATATACTTCATGGATAGAGATGTAGAAGTTTATCTCTATTAGATAGTAGTTACCCCTCTAATCTTATAGAGAGTCATGCAGGCATAGATCAGAGATACCATCTACGAGACTACATGTTCTCAAATGTCTACAGGGCATGTCATTGATGGATATTCAAAAGGCGGGGAGCACATCATCATTTTTAGAGGATGCACAATTGTATTGGTAGTATTGCAAGAGGAGGTGTTGAGGGAGCCCCATACATCCCATTTGGTGGTATATCCAAGTGTGGAAAAGATATAACAGGACATTAAACGTTAGTTTTGGTGGCTGGGAATGAAGAAGGAATTGGAAAAGATTCTCTCTAGATACCTTACTTGTTAGCAAGTGAAGACCGAACACCATGTTCCAGCAGGTTTGACTCAACCCATTAAGGTTCCAGAGTGGAAGTGGGATGGAATATCGATGGACTTAATGGTGGTTTTACCACATATGTATAGGGGTAACGATACCATATAGGTGATCATTCACTGACTCACCAAGTCGGCCCACTTCTTAGCGATTTGGGAGAACAGTTTCATAGAGAGCATGGGATGCCTATGTATTCAAGAGATAGTTCGACCTCACATGGTTCCCTAAATGATAGTTTTAGGTCGTGATGCTCATTTCACTTATTGGCTATGCAGAGGTTTGTAGGAGGCTTTTGGGACTTGGTTGAAGTTGAGCACAGCTTTTCATCCCCAGATGGATGGTCAGATGGAGAGGACCGTACATGTTCTAGAGGACATGATGTGTGCCTATATCTTGGACTTTGGTCATAGTTGGAAGGACCACCTACCACTGGTAGATTTTATGTAAAACAATTGCTACCACTCCACCATTAGTATTTCACCAATCGAGGCCTTGTATAGAAGACCTTGTAGATCACTTTTATGCTGGACTGACCTAGGAGAGTCCGAACTTATGAGCCTAGAGTTGGTATGGGCTACCACTGAGAAGGTGAAAATCATCCAGGAGTAGATGAGGACCACACAAAGTAAGTAGAAGTCATATTTTGATAAGATATAGAGTCCCTTGAAGTTAGAGGGGGGAGACCATGTCTTCCTTCTTATCTCACCTCGATGGGGATTGCAGATATTTGGCTAGGGTGGAAAGTTATATCTGAGGTTTATTGGCCCTTTTCAGATTCTGGGAAAAATGGTGAGGTGGCGTTGCACCTAGATCTACACCCATAGCTTCACCGGGTGCATGATGTCTTTCATGTGTCAGAGCCAAAAAGGTACGCACATAACCCATCACATGTTATCGACTGGGGAGAGATGGACATTGACGATGGGGAAACATTTTCAAAGTATCCAGTAGAGATCGAGGATCTCTAGAAGAAGATCCTTTGTGGAAAGTAGATTCCTTTAGTGTGAATTAGTTGGTAGAACAGGAATCTCTAGGACAAAACCTGGGAGTAGGAGGCTCAGATATGTGCTCAGTACCCCCATAATTTTATTGAGTATCCCTTATTTTGGATTTCTGGCACATAAAGACATAATGTGGGGAGAATGTAATGAGACAGATTTTTCTTATATTTATTTTACTAAATTAATTAGGAAAATAATGATACCAAGTGATGAGACAGTTTGAGATTCCAAGGCCCGATGTGACCAGAATGAATCTTTGAATAAAGTTCAGTTTTTAAATTAAAAATTATCAGTAGATAAATTTAAAATTTAGTAACTTATAAATAGGTTCTTGAATCAAAAATATGAGGTCACCATTGTGTCTATAATAGAGACTTTACCTTAGGAGGGGCCTAACCTTGACCGGTGAAGATCAAGGGTGAAAGTTAATTTTTGGACGTGAACGTCATTAAAATATTCAATAAAAATATTCTAATGTGGCCTTGCGCCGCGGTGCATCTTTGTTTCCTTTTTATTAAACCACGTGGTAGGGGTCCATGGTTACAATTCACAACCCTAGAATTCCCTGAGATCTCTTGAGAGAAGCTTGAAGTTTTTCCTCTCAATGGAGAACAACGACGGAGACACGGATCCAGATCGTTCTTTAACGGATCATCAACCACAATGAATCCATAATAGTGAATGATCTGATCCCAAGTAGGGTGTGTGTTTTGACTTGATTTCCTTCCTAGTTCTTGAATTCCTATGATGAACTTTAATCAATCAAGGAATGGATTGATTCATGGATTGTGTGTATATTTGCGGGATGGGTTTTTTATTTCAGGATGTCTATCGGGAATTGAATCTAAGTTAGAATTAATTTATTTTTTCCCAATGTTCTTTAATTCTAATGTGGATGGATCAAGGAATACACGAACAAGGCCAAAATCCATCAACTTTGTAAATTTTTGGGTTACGCCTCCATCCCCCCCCCCCCAAATCAGCTTCCTATTCTTTGTGGCACAATGATCTAGGTGGTCCTGGTAGAACAACCATCGATGGAGGCGATGAACCGTGATCCAAGTGGAACTGGGATGTAAGGCGTGTGCCACGGAATGATTCCACTTTAGAATCAATCGGGATGAGGCAGCGGGCCACGTGGATGCCCGAGTGTAGGCGGAGGAGGCCGCTCACTCAACGGCTGCTGATGGCATGGTCGCGGGCGGCATGCAAAAGCTGAGGCTAGGCGAGCTGCAGTGGAGGGACATCTTTCAATGGAGTCACGTCAGATGGAGGACCCACAATAGAGCAGTAGGTGTAAACTGGTCAGGTAGACGAGCCATGTAAAATTTGGTTTGGCCGTGTTGACCAAGTGAGGACGCAGCGCCCGCCGCGTCTCGGGAGGACGAACCGTCCCGCTCGAGCGGGTCGTATGGGCCCCATCTGGGCAGGACTAAGGCTAACAGGTCAAGTAAGACCTAGTGGGTTGGGTCATCAGACCCCAGATCGGGTTAGATCGGACCATACCCAGATGCAACCAACCCCTTTTTACTAAAATACCCATAAATTTCAAAACGTAAGTCTATTTCATGATCTATTTGCAGCGTTGGGACAATCACAATGATACAGTCCTTTTGAGATGGATTTTTGAGTTTTTATTGAGAACCATCATAAGTTTTAATCTTCCCCTTGGTTATTTCCTCGAGGGTTCAGTACGAAATTATGTTCACATCACTGGGAAGCCATCCCCTCGAGAGGATAGAGTCTCGTATAGAGTCATAGAATCCTCATTAGGACTAGAGTGATACTCTATCACCACTGATGGAGTTTCTTGGGTATTTATGTGACCTCCGAGCATAGGGTTTTAATAATCCATATAGTGGTTCATATCGATAGAGTTCATGATATTCTATTAGGAGAATCCCCTATGTTATGAGTCGTATCGGTAAGGTTCATGGTATTCACTGAGAAGAATCCCCTACGTTCTGGTTAATAAAAATTGGGTTCATTGTATTATTTGAGGAGAATCATCAATATATATATCATTATCTTTGAACATAATTTTCTCTTTGGGTGGAGCCCAAATTAGTGGAACCTCTTGTAAGATTCCTCGATGACATCAAGGCTCCAAGAGTGAGTTCTCTCAGAACGAGCATGCCAGAATCTTGTGGTTGATGATTGGATGTGACTTATCCTCTATTTATTTGTGGTTGGTTAAGAGTATATCTAGATGTTCTTGATATATGTATACTCGTATACCTATGTAGAGATGATTGTTCATTCTTTTATGATTTTTCCTTCATGGTTTCAGGGTATCCTACTCAGTATTGTTTTACTCACCATTGCACAGGCTTTGCCTGCACGTGTCGTGTCTTATGTAGATGAATGATGCTTCAATGGAGTTCTAGGAAGAGTAGGACCAAGACCGGATGGTTCCATGAGATATCATATGAGATGTACTATTTCTAGAATCTTTCTATAGCAGCTTTAGTACCCTTGTTTGCAGGTTAGACTTTTCAGTTGTCTTTCTTTTGGTGGGATTGTATTCTGGACCAGTTTACCTTCTTGTACATTAATTTACTATTGTAATACGTATTTGGTTATTATTTTATAAATTAATTTTTTTGGTGTTCTCTATTTTTATCTTTTTGGGCTTGGAGATGTGTGCGTGCATACAGGTACTTAGAGAAATGCCTCCCATTTGTGAGATATGCCTACTCAACACTAGTTGCCATCACATGGCCTATTGGAGGAGGGCTTTGGGTAGACGTGGCACAAGACCCACCGAGACGGGTCATGAAATTATACATATGAATCAATAAGAGTGTTGAAATATATTAAAATACTATTATAAAATCATCGAGTAATTCTTGATAGAAATATTCTTTTACTTTGAAAAGAAGAGTTTTTTTTGGAAAAATATTTGTATAAAAATATATGTAAATTAAGGTATTTTTTTCATAAAAAATCAGATATTTTATAAAATTAATGGTGTCTTAAAATAGATTATATATTTCATCTAAAAATAGGTAAGATTTCAATAAGTTCTTTTTAAATGGGAATGTTTATCGGGAAGAATTTTTGAAAGTAAGGATATTGATGATGAATATTCAATTAACATGATATAATTATTGTATATAGGTGATATTAGAGATATCATTATCATTTTTACATATGTGGTGAGTATAAGATAATTAAATAAAAAAAATTGAAAATGAAATTAAAAAGAAAAAGTAAGTGGTTTTACCTCTTGAAATATCCTCCTAGAGAACCTCCTTAAGGGAAGTGGTTTTGGTCTTTTAGTAAGACGAAGAGATCCTAGATGTGGGGAGAGACTATGTAATAGTATTTGGGTACAACTTTGAGAATATTTAAGGCTTATAGGAGTAAATAGAAGAGTGAGTGAGGGGTGGTTATTATAATGGAGAAGAAGAGGATTTTTCCGTTATTTTAATCATTATTTTAATATTTTGGATCAGGACTATGAATAATATTGATTATTGTGACTAAAAAAATAGTTTCATGTGAGTTTTAAATAAGTGTTCTTACATCATCCATGATTTCATGAATATTGTATTTAACTTATAATGTATATATACAGTAAATTTATATATTTTACTATTCACTAAAAATTCATATATTTCAGAAAAAACCTTAAAATTCAACATAAAAATTTTTCAGCACGTAGAATTTAAAAATGTACTCCATTTTATCAAAAAAAATATAAACATGAGAAATTTAATTTTTAAATAAAATCAACATTTACTTGAAAAATAGTCTTTAAAATTAAAACTGATTTTATAACACCCTAAAATTTAACTAAGGTCTCATTAAATTTTTATAAAATCATAGGAAAAAAAATTGTTTAGTTATAAATTTTATAGGAATGAAATTTATTTTAAATAAATTTATTAATTATAAAATTGTAATTAAATAATTATTTCTCGCAAAAATATCAACACTTAATTATTAATTTTTAAAATATTCTATTTCATTTATAAGGTGTCTAAATTTTATTTTTACTTTCATGGGTGAGTTTAATATTCATAAGGGTCATATTAATATTTATAAGGGTGCATTACTATTCATAAGGATAACATTACTATTCATAAGGGTAAGCTACTATTCACCAAATATTAAGTTGATCCTATCTGAATCTAAATATCTTACTGAATGCTGCTATGTATATCCATTTTTCGAAATTCAATTCACAGAGGTGGGAAAATTAAGTTTCACGGCTAGGTTATAACTATCTTTTTTAGATAATTATAATAACAAAGTGTTGTTTCAGAGAGACCTAGTGTTGTGTGCATCACATTTCTTATTAAATTTATTTGTAAATCCTTGGGGTGTTATATTTTCCCCTCATTCAATAAATTGAATCCTTGCAATATTCACTTAAAAAGTTAAAGGTTGACACTTGAAAATTCTTTTGTGGGATACCCACATTGGATATGGGGTTAATAAAACATCCCCTTAATAAGAGGGAAAGGAAAAATGTGAAGGTTTCCACCAAATTAGGCCTTTGAATAAGATAACATTAGTGTAAAGTGAAAACATAGACTTGTAAGAGAAATATAACCACCAAGTTTTGGTGAAGAGTGATTGATAATATGTTCATTATAAAGTTAAACATCACAAATCCATAAACATTTTATCACCTAAAAGACCATTTATTTCTTAAATAAAAAAGTAAATGAATGATGTTTTTGTTCCAAAATTATTTTCCTAGAGTTTAGGGTTTATTTTACTATCCATAGAATCACTTTAGGAAAGAAAATTACTTGATGTTATAATCTCATCCTTTGGTTATTCTTTGATTTATCTCTACTTCACTTCCTAAACAAAAAGATTGATATTCAAGATGAATTTTTATACATGAATAACTTTGATCAAACAATACATAAGTCATTTAATAGAACTTTAAATTCTTATTGAAACCAAAAATGTTAGTATAGTTTATCAAAAATTATAATTTAGTCCTAATCCATTCCATAAATAGTTAACATTAAGACTCAAATAAATTATGTCTGTTAAAAATTTAAGGTCTAGAGATTTAAAATAAAGGTCACTTAACATTATATTTCCCCCCAAAACAACATAATGTATCTATTATACAAATCATTTTAATACCTTGATCACCTTTAAACATTTATAAAATATGCATGCTTCCAATTTCTTAAAGAAGTAATACACTACAACATAAATCATGAATCTAAAAAATCACAAATACTTTAATTATTCCCATTTGACTGTAGTAACAACATAAGCTTGTCCTTGATCCCTTTTCTTCTTTTGGGGTATATACCCTTGGAATTTAGATAATTCATTTTCATAGTGTCCCATATCTTTACATATGAATCATTGCACATTAGAAAATTATTTCATTCCCTTACAATCTTGAGCATGGTAGCATTTTTCTCCACACTTGAAGAAAAATCCTTTTCCATTTAATCATGTACCATGGTGTTTCCTTCCATAAGTATCACATGTGGGAAAATACATATTTCCCTTCTTACCATTATCCATATTTTTCTATGTCATTCTATTTTTCTCTTGTTTACCTTCAGAACCATAATACTTAGAGAAATATTTCTCTGTATTGATAGCGTAAGATACTATATCATCATATCATAAGAATGTTTGGGAGACTAATTTTCTTTGTTTAATTGGATTAAGTCCACTAAATAAATGATCAATCTTTCACCTTGGATTACGTATATAGTCTATGGATTTCTTTTATATCCTTGTAAAGTTGGATTTATACTTAGCAACATTTTCATCCTCTTTCTATCTCAGACTTAATAATTATCTCTCCATATCTTCTCTCTATTCATGAGGGAAGTATTTCTCTAAGAAAAATTCCTTAAAATCCATCCATTATGCATTTTAAATTTCTTTCTCCACATTTTTGTTCTGAATTAATGACCACTATTGATCATCATCTCTCAAGAGATTGTATAATTCCATGATAACCTTCTCGCATTCATTACATCTGAAATCTAGAAATATCTTCTCTAGGGAACTTATACATTATTCTACTACAAATGAGTTTATAGTTCCACCGAATGATGGAATTTTTTGTCGCATGAAATGGTCTAACATTTCTCCTCCAAATTTTGGATTCAGATGCTCCATATGGGTAAGGTTATTGTTCATAACCTAAGTTAGTTATCCTATAATAGTTATAAATTTCTCATCACTAGTCACAGCTTCACAACCAACATCATTATCTTTCATAAGAGGGAAATCCCTAAATAGGATACATAAGTTCATGTGGTTTCCATTCCTTATACTTTGAGAAATTTCTAAATATTGGCATACAATATATTAGTTTATGAATCATAATGTATAATATCAACTAGGAAAATACTTAGCATAAATTGAAATCCTATGCATAGCTAATCTCAAAATCATAAACGTGGTTTCTTTGAGGAAAAAATTACTTTTAAATATTTCATAATGGTTTGTAAAGATAATTTCAATTATTCTAAGAATATCCCCTGAGAGTGTCAAACTAGGTTCATAGTAAGGCTCTTTGTTATATAACTAGTTAACCTGAGTCAGGCTCGGAACACCTTGTCAGAGTTTTTACTCCTATGTGCATTTATGCCATAACCACATCCACTTATATTATCCAAATAGGGATATATTTCTAGGTATACCCACATAATCTCTACCATACCAAAATTATTGGATGTTATTTTGTTCTTATCCTAAAAAATCTATCTTAGGGTTATGTTCCCTAAACTATTTTTTATAAATCCATTTCCAAAGGTTTCTACTAAACTTCATTTGATACCAATTGTATTGCCCTGAACCTAGAATCCCAAAGCCGGTGCATTATTTTATTACATTGGTATGATTATAAGGAATCAAATCTAGAAGGAATGGATTTTTTAGTAGTTTTTAATACCAAATACATATATAAGTTCAACATAACAACTTGAAAGAAAAAAATATATCATTTCCATTAGAAAAATCCATAACTCCTAGATTATCCCTGCAAATCATTCATATTATTCATCTTGGATACCTGGGGGAAATAAAACATAAGAAAGGGGTGAGCTCAGATGCTCAGTAAAGGTAAGTAATACAGTATAAGTAATCATAAACATAAACACCAAGCATGTTAAGAAGCTAAAAACATTCCCTTAAACATATAATTGATCATAATATAGTAGGAATAAAAGATTAATGAATAATTCTATAATAAAATATAACCATGGATATTCTACTAGTCGAATAATCACATGGACTATAAATTACTAGTTTCATAGTGAGGGAAATGAAAAATGATGGATATATAAAACACACCTTCATGGATCAATGCCAAGAATATATCAAGGCTTAATTCAAGAATCTATTATGGTCAAGGATTTATGCTAAGAATCTATTAAATGGGTAACGTCTCGGCTAAAACCATATCTTGTTTGTCTTATGAGGCCTACTGATGGATCAAAGGGATATAGAGGGCCCCACCTGACACTTACTAATTCAAATGAATTCCTCATATTAAAGGGGTGAAATATAAACAACATATACATTCATATTTAAACTTATATATGAAATGTAAATCACTTTTTCCAAACATTAAACATAACACTAACCATTCGAAGTAATATGGTGAATGGTTTCAAGATAGCACATCCATAGTCAAAATAATCATAAAACATTAAATAAAATATGGTAGATGATATCATAAAATATTCAACCCAATTAGACATATGAATCAAAAAGTTTGTTGAAATAGATGGAAATATTCTTATAAAATCATCATGTAATTCTTGATAGAAATACTCTTTTACTTTTAAAAGAATATTTATTTTGGATTTCTTTTTAATAAAAACAAAAGCAAATTAAGGTAGTTTTTTCATAATAAAATCAATTATTTTATTAAAAAATGGTTTCTTAAAACAGATTATATAGTGCATTTTGAAAATAGGTAAGAATTCGAGAAGTTCCTTTGAAATGGGCTTGTTTATCATGAATAATTTTTTAAAGATCATTTTAAAACATGTAACACCCCATAAAATAAAGAAGGATTATGATTGGTACATATATATATAACATTAACACTGAATTTATTATGAGTAAATAAGAATAAATAATAATTTCATATAGGTAATTAGATAATAAGAGTAACTCGAATGAAAATGGAGGTTCGAGTAGAAATCCCTTACCACTTTATAACCAATTGAATCATATGTGCCAAAATTAATAATCATCAAATGATATATTAAATAAAATTAATATAATTTGATTCATGATATGATACATAAATGGGAATTATACATTCACCACACAAAATAAATAGTGGCAAGTAAGGAATATCTCACAGAAATGAAAGTGAGTTAAAGAAACCCTTACCTTATGTTTTAACGTGTTCTGCACTTAATCTTAGAATATTGGATACTAAAATTAAATCCATTAATTAATTAATTAATTAATAAAAAAATCTAAATTTATTTTATTAATTATAATTTTATTAATTTCATTTATGTCTTTTTTGATGAGTTATAAGATACAAATTTAGCGCTTGGGAGCATTCGTTTCCTTGCTTTTCACAATCGATATACTTATATATGAGTATGGGAGTTCATGTAGAATGGATATAATTCTCTAGAATTGAATTTATATATTATTAATTAACATCCATAAGTATAAGTTTTTATATATATAATTTTTTTACATTTTATGAGGATGAATTATTAGATAAACATTAATGAAAATCATTTAGATTATTTTGGCGGTATTTCAATTATTATGAACTAGTTTTGTCGTTTGAATTAATATTATGTATATATACTAGTTATTAAAAATTAAATATGTTATAATACATATATTAAAATTTAGTTAAACCATAAAAATGGTTTAATGACCATACATTAAGGATAAATTAAAGAATGAAGGATTTTATTCCACGAAAGTTGTAAGTCGACACCTCCCGATCGATGATTTTGTTTTTTTAAGAGAGTAAGGAGATTAATGATGAATATTCCATTAAAATGATATAATTCTAGTATATTGGGGATACTATATTTATAATGATCATTTTTAGAGAGGAGGTGAGGATAAAATAAGAAAATAAAATAAATTGAAAATGAAATTAAAAGAAAAAGGAAGAGGGATTACCTCTTGAAATATCCTCCTTGACAACCTCCTTAGGGGAAGGGGTTTTGGTATTTTATAAAGACCAAGATCTCCTGGAAATGGGGAGGGACTAGAGAAGATTATTTGGGTAGAACTTTTAGAAGCTTCAATTCTTTTAGGAGTGAGGATAATAGGGAGTGAGGGATGGTTTTTATAGTAGAGAAGATGTGGGTTTTTCCATTATGTTAATCATTATTTTATTATTTTGGATCAAGACTATGAATAGTCTTTATTATTGTTACTAAAAACATTAATAGGTTCATTTTAGTTCTAAAAAAGTTTTCTTACATCAGCCATGATGGCAGGAATAGTGTATTTAACTTATAATGTATATATATGGTAAATTATTGTATTTCACTATTCACTAAAAATTAAAATATTTCAGAAAAATATCAAAAAATCACCATAAACGTTTTTTATGTGTAGGAGTAAAAAATGGACTATATTTTAACAAAAAATTTCTAAATATGAGCAATTTAATTTTTAATTAAAATCATCATTTACTCGAAAAATAGTCATTAAAATTAAAACTAATTTTATAACACCATGAAAATTAAATAAGGTATCATTAAATTATAATAAACTCATAGGACAAAAAATATTGATTTAGGAATACATTTTATGAAAATTAGTTTTCTTTTAAATATATTTATTAATTATAAAATTGTAAATAAATATTTATTACTTACAAAAATACCAACACATCATTATTAATTTTTAAAATATTCAATTTCATTTATAAGGTGCTTAAATTTTATTTATACTTTCATGGGTTAAGTTACTATTCATAAGGGTACATTACTATTCATAAAGGTAACATTACTATTTATAAGGGTAAGTTACTATTCACCAAAAATTAAGTTGATCCTATTCGAATCTAAATATATTATTAAATGCAATCGTGTATGTCCATTTTTCAAAATTCAATTCCCAAAGGTGTTAAAATTAAGTTTCATGTCTAGCTTATAACTATCCTTCTTAGATAATTATAATAACAAAGTGTTGTTTCGCAAAAACATAGTGTTGTGTGCATCACATTTTCTCTTAAATTTATTTATAAATCCTTGGGTTATTATAGTCATGAGGTATATTGGGATCAAACATAATCATAAATAATGTACAAGAACAATATCATGAATAAAGTACATATATATTTCATTTCATCATAAAAATCATAGAAACAACCATTATTACATTCATAACTTGATCAACCTATCAAAAGGAAATGGTTTTTGGTATAATTCTATTCAAAACATCATCATAAGCCATCTAGAGAAAATATATGGATGGTATCATTAGAGAACATCCCCATTGAATCAGTAGAATAATTTAAAATATGTTGTCATATATGAAATCACTTTATAAAATCATTTAGAAATATACTTTTAAAGATAGAAAGAAATACCCTTTTAGTAAGCTTTAAAAATTAAAAAATTATAGAACAATGGGTAAATGATTTTCCTTGAAAATCCATTAAAATATTAAAAAGTATATTAATAATTAATAAATTACATAGTTTTTATAAAATAGGATCATGTAATAAATTATAAGAAAAATATTATTTCATACTTTTGTAAAGAGAGTCAAACGTGACCCGTGTATAAATTATTAAGAAATTCCTTTTAAAACCTTTTAAATAAAGTTTAGAGACCATGGAAAATAACATTATTAAATTATTTATATTAATAAAATAAAATTCATAGAACATGATATAGAAAATAGAAAATAAATAGTTTGGTTAAAATTCTTTAAAACATTTTAAAAATATGTATAAATAAAACCCCTTTTCATAGCCTTTAAAATTAAAAAATCGACGAATAAAAAAACCTTGACGTATTGTAAAAAAATATTTATTTTCATTAAATTTAACATAAATTACATTAATTGGTAATATTTATACTATATAAATGAAAGTATGTGGTGAATATATAAAATATCTCCATGAGTGGAAAAATTAGGAGCAAAAAACCATTACAACTTTAGTAACTTCCAAATAAAATTCAATTGAAAGATAGAAAATGAAAAGTATATATAAATAACAATAAATAAATTAAATAATATTTAAAAATAAATTTATGAGGTAGTAATTAATCCATATAAAATAAATCATGGTGCATTACATGAATCATGCCTCGAGAAATTGAAACTAAGACAAAGAAAACCCTGTCAAATTTTATAAAATTTGAATCAATACCTCATGAAAGAGAGAATATAAAAAGTAACTTTAAATATAATGATAACATATTTATTCATGTTAGAATATTTCAATAGGTATTATATACACCATATAAAAATAAATAGGTGCATAATAAGGAACATGTCTCAAAGAAGGGAGTTTGAGATAAGAAAACCTTTATAATGATCATAACATTTAAAGTGAGAATCAATCCATGAAGTAATTATGTGAAAATTTTAAATCAAAATAAAATAATTAAAATAAATTATTAAACAAACATAGGTCATTACATACATAATCTTGACATATCATAGTCAATAAAGAAGTAATATAACCCAGATAAAGGAAATTCAGCTATGAAACCCCTTACCTCAAGTCCTGACTTGTTAGATAATTTATTTATATTCCTAGATAATAATATTATATTAATACTTTAATTTTTTTAATAACCTTATTATGTTTTATTTCATCATTATTAAAAATTTTATTTCAATCATTACCTTAACATATTTAATTACTTAATCAGTTAAGTCCATGTCGAATGTTTTGAGGATGTTCGGTTCATAAGCCCAAAATGACTTCAGTAGGTTGATTATGTTCAAATATTGCATTGATTCATAATATATAAAATAATAATCATGAAAAAAATATCATATTATTAATTATATATAGTTTCATAACCATCCATGAAATGCAGTAACAAAAAAAATGAAATACATCGTTTATAGAGATGGTAGTTCATACGTACACCTAAACACTGCTTTCAAATTATAATGATAAAAATAGAAATTTCAGTAGTATTTTATCATTAAATAATCATATATATGTTATAAGTATCATATTAATTCATTAATTATATTCTTATGCTCATCCATGTGAGGTGGTATTGAAAAATGAAATACATCATTGCGTGTGTAGATGGTATTCCATACATACACATGAGTGATGTTTTCGTTTTCCAATTGATAAAAGGGTAAGAAGATAGATGATATATTATCTTTAAATAATCTTAATTATTTCATAAATATTATATTTATACATTAAATCCATCATTATAACTATCAATTAAAGGTGATGATGGAAAATGAAACACATCACTTCATGGAGGTTTTAGTCCACACATATGGATGAGTAATGATTCATTTACCATAAAATGGAGATTGAGATGACTAAGAGTAATGACCTTAACATTATAAAATTTCAGTTTATGTAAGATATTTATATTATTATATCATCTTGCATAGGGTATATTTAAATTTTGTATAAGAATAAATAAAATGAAATAACTCGGTTAAGACTTATACTTCTTCTTCGGGAAACCTCCTTTGGCTTACACTTTAACCCTTCTAGGATGGTATTTTGGTGGGATCAAAGACTATAGATCATGTTAAGTATTTTTGGGAAGGTATTTGGATATATATTGGTCAAGATAGATGGATATAATTGTGATGAAATAGAGGATAGGAGGTGCCCCTTTTTAAGTGTGGGGAGTGGAAAACTAGTAAATATTAAGAAGTTTAAAATATAATAAATATCATGAAATTAAAATAATTTATAATTTTTACATGATAAGTTCTAAATAACATCAACCAATAAAATTTATAATTGTTTAATAGTCATTTCAAACATTATCTGTTGGTTTAACCCTCTCGTAAACCATTTTTAACCTTAACCATAATAATACATTTTTTGCTCTATAAGGGTTATAAATTTAATTATAAGGTGTAAAGTGGCACAAAAATGGTCCATGAAAGATATTTTAGACCATTTCCCATCCCTATTTTCCTTTTAAAATATATTTTTTATTTTTAAATCATTTAATAAAATATTGTTTGTCGTAAAATATCATTAATTTCATTTTTGGGACTATTCATTTAAGTTGACTTCAAAGATATCACAATAGAAATATAATTAGAATATAAATATAATTACAAATAATTATACTCTAACATAACCTATTAAACTTTTTTAATACCATAATTAATCCAAAAAATATTATATTTAATATTTTTAAAATCATTTGCCTTGATTTTTCTACTACATATACAAGTATTATATCAGCATTGTGTAAGTTTTCTAGGTAATTATATCATCTCTAAAAATTAAAAATAAATTGATAAAAAAATAATTTATTTAGATTCAAATTAACTATTTATAATCAAACATAACTTCTTTTAATACCTATAAAAATATTAGAGTTATTTAAAAAAAGATAGTAACATTTTGTATTTAATCTTTACTTAAAATAATATAATGGTAAAAATCAAATAAAATGGAACCAAGTTGCCATATTTTAGAAACTTGGATGATTATATCCGAACTAAACTCATCACATATGACAAATTAATGTTTAATATATATTTATAGGCCTTCACCCAACTTTTTAACTCCATTTTACTTGTTTTATGCTTATAAATGTGACAAATATCTATTATGGTCACTATTCATAATGACTAAAAATAAATGGTACTTGTTTAAAAAATTTGAACCACATCATTCAAAATATTTAATCCATTTTTCAATATTAAGTTTATATAAGTGTAATAAATTAATTTTAATACAAATTCTCCAAACACAACAAAAAAAAGTTTTTTAGAAAAATGCATGATTTAAGCATAAAAAACATTTTACTATAAAATCAAGTATAATGTTGATTCCCATAATTTTTTTGTTTAAATAATAAAAAAGGAAGTTTTTTTATAATTTTATATCAATAAAAAATTTAATTTCAACTTCCTACCATACCATTAAATGAAAAGATCCAAAAAATGTTTTTAATTTGAATAAAATATAACTTATGTTCGTAAATTCAAACACGTGTTCCCTAATTCAAAAAAAATTATAAAAGAAATATTTTACTCCATAAAAAACATATTTTTCTAATAAAATGGTCTTATTATTTTTTTAAGTAAATCTAACATCATAACGATGTTATAAAGTTATGATATACGTAAAAACAGTATATTAAGTATGCACCCAAAAATAATCCATTTTAAAAAAATACCAAAAATTCACCTTGTGATAATTTTTATATGATGATTTCAAACATTATTTTAATTTTATTAAAATAAAAATAAAAAATGGAAAAAATTAATTGTAATATCTACACATAAAATGAACTAAAACCAATTTTTAAGAAAATTTATTTTTGAATCATAAAATAAATTTACTAAAACTTGAGTGCTTATTTCCTAGGAATAAATTAATAAATTTTTATCAAAAAAAATTTATACATATATTTCATAATGATTTTACCACTGTTAATACCCTTAAATATAAAAAATATGTTATAACAGTTTCATTTATATTAAAAAAAATTAATAGTATATCGTAGTTTGATTTAAGGATGGTGTTGTGTGTTAAGAAAACTATAAAACATAGTGTTCATTTAAAATAAATTATTAGGGTGTTACATTCTACCTCACCCCCTAATTAAATTTCACCCTTGAAATTTTATCTCGATCTTGGTAATTAAAGTGTTAATATTTGAAAAACATTTTTGTTGAAAACAGACATCATAAAAAGTGATAACAAAACTTCCTTTTGAAAAGATGAAAAGGTAATATGAAGGTTACCTAGAATAACACATAATCAGGTTCCCAAATAAGAAAAACATTAGTGGGAGTTGAAAATATTTATATACAGGACCAAGATAATGTCTAAACAATAATGGATAGTGATAGAGAAAATGATCATAATAAATCTAATAACCACATAACTATAAATCAGTGAGGGATGAAAACACGATAAATTCATCAGAAATGATTTTAGGAAGAAAAAAATCTTTTTTTCCTAGGTTAAATGGATTATTTACCATAAATAAAGAGAATATTAGAAAATATACTTACTTTTTTTCTTCAATTCCATAAATAAAATTTTATCCTTCTGTTTCGTGTTCCAATCAGTCTCCATCTATTCTAAAGAATTAATAACCAAGATAGATCATTCTAATTCCTAAATAAATAAAATCATCTTAAAATAGATCATTTGATCCATAAAGGGATGAAAATATTTTCCTTTTATATTTACTAAAACTAAAATTGGTTAACATAAGGTAAGATAATACCTAAAATTAATAAACCTTCATATGAATAAATAATACATTTATCTCTAAAATTCCAACAATAATACCCAATGTTCAACATAAATCAATTTTCAAATTTAAAACCCTATATACTAATTAAACTTTATAACCACAATATGAAATAACATATTATCATCAAATTTTATCTTTTTCCTTTCATCTTAGATACCAAAAAATATAGTATCAATCTTCTAAAATAACCTCCATGTTAAATAACATGTTAAACCAAAGGGAAACATATACCTCATCTAAATAAAATATTTTCCCAAAATACAATTAATCAGCTTAAATTACCATAATTTAAATCCTTAAAAGGGTATATATTACTTTGAACATATGATAAAACTTAAACTTATAAACCCATGATGGTATCCTTAACTCTTAAGTGAACCTCATATAAAAACATTATAATCTCTAAAGTTATATAAACCCTTTCTTTGATACCAACTATAACAACTCAAACCATAACCCCCAGTTCTAGTTATAAAAACCTATTATTTAAATTTTATATTTTATACCAATAAATATGACGTAATTTTAACCATACATAATTACAACCCCAAAAGGAAATATTGATTCACTTACCTACCCAAGAATCTTTTTAGGTTTTGAGTTTTAAATAATTTGGGAAAAACTCGTTGCATAAAAAGACCCATGTATTAAATTAATCATTTTCCACTATACCCAACTTTTATTATTACATAATAAGTCTTCAATACTGTCTATAAAAATATATACACATGAAACCCTTATATAGATAACTTACTTAACATAATTCTTCATAACCTAGGGGGAATTGAAATATAAGAAGGGTGGTCTAAAATGCTCAGTAAGGGTAAATATAAAAATTTACAATGTAACATCATTAGTGGGAATAATATGATAATAAGGGTATGAAAACATAATAAAAGTGAAAACGAACATCATAATAGGATTCATACCCATAAAAAGATAGATCATAAAACATTAGTCATGGAATAAGATTTATCATAAGAAAACAGCCATTCAAGTCAATATTCATGAGCCATTTGAAATCAATCTTATTCAATATAACCATTAAACTCATAGAAAACAAGACTAACACATGTTAGTATCTTAGGAAATCAAGTTTGTATCACACTTACAATCACACATAAAATCACACTTACAAATTGTGTAACCTACTAATTTAATCCCCATAAACTCTTAAGAGTAACCTATAACTGATTTAAATCTGTGATTTTACCCATTGTATTGGAGAGCTATATCGATATCACCCATAATCATGAGATATATCTAGATCGCTAATCATCATAGACAATTTACAAGAACCATTACAAGAATTAAGTATATATATCTTTAATTTCATCATAAAACTCATATAAACAACCATTATTCCCTTCATAACTTGATCAACCTATGAAAAAAAAATGGGTGTTGGGACAATTCTCTTTAAAGTTTCATCATAATACATCTAGAGAAAAGATATGGATGGTATCATTAGAGAAAATACCTAATAAATAATTTTAATCATTTAAAATATATTCAAATATAGGAAATATAATTTTATAAAACCATTTAGAAATATACTTTTTAAGACAAGAATATATACCCTTTCTTTTGGGTAATCGTTAATAACTAAAAATTTATAGAAAAATGGTTAAAGGGTTTTATTTTTAAAACCATAAAAAATTTAAATGGGTATTAATCTGAATAAATGACATATTTTTTGTAAAAAATTATCACTTGGTCCATGTTGATAAATAAATGTATTTCATAATTTTTAAAGGAGAGTCAAAAGTGACTCATTCATAAATCATTAAGAAATTCCTTTTAAAACATATTAAATTAAGGTAAAAGATAATGAAAAGTGACATTAATAAATAATTTATTTTTATACAATCACTTTATTTGAACAAGATAAAGAATATAGAGAATAAATATTTTGGGTAAAATACTTTAAAACTTTTGAATAAATATGTATAAATAAAACCCATTTTATTATCCTTTAAAATTTAAAACTCCTTGAAGAATAAAACCATAGATGCATTTAAAAACGCCATTTTTTTTAATTAAATGTATCATAAATGAAGTTAATTGGTATTATATACACCACACAAAGGAAATTATGTAGTGAATATATAATATATCACTATGAGTGGAAACATTAAGAGCAGAAAACCCTTGTGAATTTCGTAACTTTCAAATCAAAAGACATTAAAAGATAAAATAGAACATGGTTTTATAAATAACATGAAATATATGAAATAATATGATAAAATAAATTCATGTTTAATTAATTACACCACATAAAATAAATCATGGTGCACGATATGAATTGTGCCTGAAGAAATTAAAATTTAGATAAAGAAAACCCCTTCATCTTTTATAATATATGAATCAATACATTATGAAAGAGAGAACATAAAAATGAACATTAAATATTATAATAAAAGATTTATTTATATTATATTTTTTAAAGAGGCATAGTATACACCATATAAAAACAAATAGGTTCACAATATGAAACATGTCTTAAAGAAGGGGGTTTGAGATGAGAAAACATTTAAAATATCATTACATTTAAAGTGAGAATTAATCCTTGAAGTGATTACATGAACAAATTTAAATCCAAATAAAATGATTATAATATATAATTAAAGAATAATATTTCATTACATACATATTATAGAAATAAAATCATCAATAAAGAAGTGATATAACCTAATGAATAGAAATTGAGTTAAGAAACCCCTTACCTTGAGTCTCGACCTATCTCGTGCGTTCATTATATTCATGGATAATAAACTTATATTAATTATTTAATTTTTTTAAAAAAAATTAAATGTTTATTTCCTCATTATTAGACCTTTTATTTCATTCATTAATATGAAATATTTAATTACTAAATCAATTAAGTCCATGTCAGATGTTTTGATGATGTTAGGTTCTTTATCCTAGAATGACTTTGGTTGGTTGATTTTGGTCAAAGAGGGAATGGTTCCATAATATTAAGAATTATAATCATGAAATAATTATAATATTTATTAATTATATACATTTTTATAACCATAAATTAAATGTGGTCACAGAAAAATTAAGTATGCCATTCATAGAGACTGTAGTTCTTATGTACGCATGAACGTTGCATTCATTTTTTAATGGATAAAATAAAATAATGGTAAGTAATATTTTATAATTATATAATCATATATATGTGTTATATTTATCATATCAATTCCTTAATTGAATCCTTATTATCATCCAAGTGATAAGGTATTCAAAATCAAAATGCATCGCTGCGTGTATATGGTATTTTGTACGTACGCACAAGCGATGTTTCTGTTTTACAATGAATGAAAGGGTAAGAATATAGATGATATATTATATTTAAATAATAATAATTATTTAATTAAAATCATATTTATATATTAAATGTATCATTCTAACTATCTATGAAATGTGGCGATGGAAAATGAAACACATCCCTTCATGGAGGTAGTAGTCCACACGTACACACGACCGATGTTTTCATTTCTCATGGGATGGAGATGGAGATGACTAAGGGATGTGAAATTAGCATAGTAAAATTAAATTATATAGAATATATTTATGTTAGTATATCAGTATGTTTAGGTAATATTTTAAGGTGGTAGAAGAATAAATTAAATGAAAGTATTCGGTTAAGAGTTATACCTCTTCTTTGGGAAACCTCCTTTGGCTTACACCACAATATTCTAGGTTGGAATTTTGGTGAGACCAGAGACTCTGGTTCATGGATAGTATTTTTTTTGTATATATCAATTGATTTAAATTTCTCAAATCGTATGGTAGATATATGAGAGGATATTCCCTTTTATAAATGAGGGCAGTGGCACACTTATAAATATTAAGAACTTTAAAAAATAATAAATATAATAATCATTTAAAGTGGAAAAAACTGGAAATAATTTCAAATTTAGTATATGATATGGTCTAAATAACTTCAACCAATAAAATTTAAACATTTTTAAGTGTTATTTTAAACCTTTTATTTTGGTTTAACCCTCTCATTAACCCTTTTTAACCTTAATCATTATAACATATTTTTTACTCTTTAAGGGTTATAAATTCACTTTTAAGGTGAAAAGTTGCACAAAAATAGTCCAGGGATGAAATTTTATACAATTTAACATTACCATTTTCCAATAAAAATATTTTTTTTATTTTTAAATCATTTAATAAAATATTTCTTATCATAAAATATCATTAATTGTATTTTTTGGACTATTCATTTAACTTAACTTTAAAGACATCAAGATAGAAATTCAATTCAAATATAAACACATTTACCATTAATTAAAATCTATAATTACCTATTAAACTAATATAATACCACAATTAATCTAAAAAATATTACTTTTAATGGTTTAAAAATCATTTACCTTGATTTTTATTTTACTTTCACAAGTACTGTGTCGGCGTTACATAAGCGTTATAGGTAATTCTAGAAAAATTAAAATAAAAAAAAATTATAGAATAAAAAAATTATTTTTATTAAAAATATCCATTTATAATAGAAAATAACATCTTTTTATTCCTATCACAAATATTAGATTTTTTAAAAGAAACATAGTGGCATTTTGTATTTAATATTTACATAAAATAATATAAAGGTCAGAATAAAAGAAAAATGGCCCCAAGTTTCCATATTTTAGAAAATTGGATAATTATGGACCCACTTCACTTGTTAAATAGGATAATGTTAAGTGTTAGAGATATTTTTATACCTTGTATCATAGTTTTGACATCATTTAACCCATTTACCCTAACAAAATTGGAAAAAATCTAAAATTGTTAATGTTCATAACGAATAAAAGTAAAAGGTTCCAATTTACTACATTTGAACATCATAATTCAAAATATGAAATAAATTATTAAATATTAAATATATATATATATATAAGTCAAAAAAATTAATTTTAATATAAATTTACAAAACACAATGAAAATTTGTTTCTTAGAAAAATACCAGAGTTAAGTGTAATGATTGTTTTACACTAAAATCATGTATAAATTTTATTCCAACAATTTTTTGGTTAAATAATAAAATATAAATTTTTTATAAATTTATGTCAATCTAAAACGTAATTTATCCTTCCAACCATACCATTAAATTAAAAAATCTAAAAATAGTATTGAATTTAAATAAAATATAACTTATATTCATAAAAGTCAAACATGGGTTCCCAAATTCAAAATAATGTTTTTAAAAGAATTGTTTTACTCATTAAACACAAATTTTGTCTATGAAAAGGTTATATAGGTTTTAAATTAAATATAACATCATAATTATTTCATAAAGTTTATGGTATACATAAAACAAGTATTTTAACTATTCACCCAGGAATCAATCATTTCAAAAAAATACAAAGAATTCACCCTAATATATTTTTTAAATGATGATTTAAAAAATTATTTTCATTTTATTAAATTCATATTCTAAAAGTTTCATAAATTAATTATTATATCCATACACAAAATTCAATAAAAACCATTTTTGAAGAAAATACATTTTAGAAGCATAAAATAACTTTACTAAATATTGGGTTATTATTTTCAAGGAATAAATTAATATATTTGAATTAAGGAAATTATTTATACATATAGTTCATAATTTGGTTATCAATATTCATACCCACCAATAAAATAACTAGTTAATAATGGTCACATTTATATAATAAAATTTTAATAGTATATCATAGTTAGTTTTAATCCTGATGTTGTGTGTTAAAAAAGTTATCAAAAACAATGTTATTTTAAACTAAATTATAGGGGTGTTACATAAACCCCATTAATATATAGATCATATTAAAATATAAGTATATTAATAGTGGAATAACTTACACTTTTTCTATATGGAAATTTAATCATAAAAAAACTCGATTTCAAAATGAGATTGGTAAATAAACCCTTATTATAACTCATAAATTCCATGAAAGCATTATAAACTCATATATAATAAACATAACAATACTAATATCTTATTTTATAAAATTAATAATATATATTTCCTTTTATAATATTCAATTATAATCTTTCATTACACATGTTTCAGTTAATTGTTGTTTATTTTCATTATCGAATGTTAGTAATTTTGATTATTTCATATAAATTTCATAATGGTGATGTAAATACTCATGATTTTTTAACAAGTTTAGATTTATTAGATTATTAAATGTAGTGTAATAATTATGTTCTAATTATTTATTCAGTATCATTTTTATTTGAATAAAATTATTTGTCACGACCCGTCCCCCAGGGCCTATGCCGTGACCACCCCCAAGTCCGTCTTCCATAGGCCAGGGGCTAGCGACTAGCACTGAAAGGAGTATTCCTTAAAATTGAGAAGGCATTTCCTTTATAACCTGTAAACACATGAAACCAATCACATTGTAATATATGAACACAAGTAAACTGTGTATAAAAAAGAGTGTAGAAAGTAAAAAGAGGCCAGAATACAAGCCCAACAGTAAAAGTACAAGTACAACTGAAAAAAATACAACTGAAGGAAAAGGAAAGCAACTACTGGATCATCCTATGAGGTTACTACCTGAAGGGTAGGTACATATCGTCTCCTCAACACTCCACATTCACCCATATCCTCTACATACCAACACGCCATATGGTCCACCTCCGGGCCCCCTCTAGTCCTGTTACCCTCAGCCTCGATCAGCGTTGTCCGCTGTCTGCACCAAACACAACAAGGTGCGGGCATAGCCCATGTAGGGGTGAGTATAACAATACTTAGTAGGGTCCCAGATACCCTCAAGGTCTCACAAAATCCACAAAGGATAAACAACAAAGCATGAAGTCAACTGTCAACCCTACTTAGGTATATGCCCATACATATACCTAAGTTATCAAGTATACCCATCTCAATCAAGAGGAAACACAAGGTCCAACCCAAAATCACAAAGCTCAACTCTTCCACAAAGGAAGGAATACCATGAAGTTAAGTACCAGATAGGTACGCCACACAGAAGAATACCACCAAGGTATTACCGCAAAAAAAGTACCACACAGGTACAAACTCAACTCACACCAGGTATAACTTAAGTACAGTAGTAGAGATGATTATATGTAACTACTAATTCATATTACTCTGTTAAGAGTTTCTGCTGCTAACCTGCATAGGATCGCTTGGTGCTGACCCACATAGGATCAAAAGGTGATGACCCACATAGGATTTCTCAGTGCTGACCCACACAAGATCACTAGGCGCTGACCCACACAGGATCGCTCGGTGCTGACCCACACAGGATCGCTCAGTGCTTACCCACACAGGATCACTCGGTGCTGACCCACAGAGGATCACTAGGTGTTGACCCACACAGGATCAATCGATGTTGACCCACATAAGATTTCTAGGTGCTGACCCAACCAGGATCGCTTGGTTTTGACCCACACAGGATCGCTCGGTGTAGACCCGCATAGGATCGCTCGGTGCTGACCCACACAGGATCGCTAGGTTCTGACCCACACAAGATCGCTATTCATTCTTCATGTCACAGTCAACTACTGGGTTCCCGCACTATACTCTCTTGTATCTGGGAGGGTCCTCTCCACAATCCACTATTTAACACTATAACTTCCATGAAGTCCCATGAAAAAATATCTCAAAGGACCACCACGTCATAGGGGTCTCAACGCAACAGACGGTGCGACAATCAGACGTACGGTCTGTAAGTTATTAGTCTTTTTGTCCCGAGGGCTCGGTTGGATTTGTGATCGATCCAACCTGACTTTACTACAACTTTACCCAAATCTCCAGTGGGGTATACTCAAATATACCATCTCACTCCAAGGTTTACAGTGTCGTTGGCGGTTCTTCAAACGGACATCTGGTGCCAAAGTTATGGCCAAAAGAGCATAAATGGGTCGTATTGGGTCTGGGTCCGGTCCGACCCGGTTGGAACGACCCGACCCGTTGGGTCTGTCTCAGCTTGAGGTATAGACCGGCTGGTACTGGGCTGCCCGGCACGGCCCGCGATGGTCGGCCCAACCTATCGGTGCGGGGTGGCGCGGAGACCACGGGGTCGCGAGGGCGGAAAGGCTGTGGGGTGGCGCGGAGGGGTCACAGAGCCACGGGGCAGCGTGGTGGGGCCATGAAAGGCGCAGCGGGGCGGCGGCATCGCGGGGCGGCGGAGCCACGAGGCAGGAGGAGTCACGGGCGGTGGGAGCCGCAGGCGGGGGAGCACCGCGGGGCACGGAGGCCGCGAAGCGGCGGAGGCTGCGGGCGGGGGAGCGCGGCAGGGTGCGGAGGCCGCGGGGCGCAGAGACCACCGGGCGACGGAGGCCGCGGGGCGCGGAGTCCATCGGGCGACGGAGGCCGCGGGGCGCGGAGGCCGCCGGGCAGCGGAGGCCGCAGGGCACGAAGGCTGTCGGGCAGCGGCAGCCCCAGGGCGCGGAGGCCATCGGGCGGCAGAGGTTAGGGGGCTCGCATGCCGCCGGGCGGCAGAGGCCGTGGGGCGCAGATGCCTCCAGGCGGCGGAGGCCGCGGGGCGTGGAGGTTATAGGGCGGTAGAGGCCACAGGGCAGTAGGGTGGCGTACCTTCGCCGGCGGCCGGCTTGACCAACCACCCTTCGTTCGTCGCCTTTGTTTCGGTTCTTGAGTTCCACTGGTTCCAACCACTAGCACCGGTCACAAACACCATCACGAAGATCACACAAAATATCCACAAGATTTGTGGAGGGGTCAAGCCATGTTTTTTTGGCTCGTACCCTCTGTGTTAGGAAGGTATCGTACGGCACAAAGAGGATGATTCAATGTGAGAGGGAATTTAACATTGATCAAAATTAAAACACACCCCTACCTCGTTCGTTTTTTGATGTCGATGAGGTGAGAAGGACGGTCATCAATTGAAGACATACCACATTGGAGGATTTCCTAAGGAAGAATTCAAAGTCGTGCGTTGGAGTTCTTTGTTGGAGGAGTGTTCTTTGTTGGAGTACTGTTCTTTGTGTAATAAGTTCTTCATTGGAGAAGTGTAATTCTCCCAAAACCTCTCTCCTTATCCTCTACCAAAAACCTTCCCCCAATCCACCCAAAAATGAATTAGCCAACATTATAGAATATGTTGGCATAATTTCAGAGAGGTTTAATTAATTAATTGAGTTGGTGTAATTAATTAAAGGGGGTGGCACCGTTAAAGTAGGGGGGGTTTAAGAGGCTTCCCCACATTTAAGAGGGAATTCAAGGGGGTTTTAGCCTCGGGTGGTTCCCACCACCATAACCTCTCATGGGAGGTTTAGTTCTGGTGGTCCCCACCTCCATAACCTCTCATGGAAGGTTTAGTTCTAGTGGTCCCCACCTCTTAAACCTTCCACATGGGAGGTTTCAACAAAAATAAAAAAAATAAAAGTTTGTTTTATTTTATTTCTATTTCCACAAAAAACCCAATATTATATCTTTCACCCTAGACCTACTATGGTCGAGGTGAAAGTCTCCTTAAGCTAATATCAGCGCTGCAAGTTCAACGGTGCCCTCAGATTTCAAATCCGAGCACCATTTCAAAAGTTAGAAAAACCCACTCGTACGTTTACTGAACGTACCCGAAATAAAGTTCAGAAATTCATTCTGGGCACTCCAGACCTCAGAATCACGCGTTGTCAATTTTTGTAGACTTGTAAAATTCCCATATATTAAAAAAAATACATGGAAATTCTGGGACTTTACGTTCTCTCCACCTCAGGGCTTTACATCCCCATAAGCCACAACTCAAAACTAGGAAAACAAGTGGGGGTACTGAGCACGAATCTGAGCCTCCCGCTCCCATGTGCTCTCTTGGAGGTTCTCGTGATGCCAACGAACGTGCACCAAAGGTATCGACCACCCACAAAGGACTCTCTCCTGTCAATCCTCAATCTCCACTGTAACCTCCGTAAAAGTCACCTCATCGTCAACGTCCAGCTCGTCATGGTCGATGACGTGAGAAGGGTCAGACATGTATCTCCTTAGCTGGGATACGTGGAAAACGTCGTGCACCCAATGAAAATGAGGTAGAAGAGTTAAGCGGTAAGCCACCTCACCAACTCTGTTAAGGACCTATAATGGTTCAATGAACCTTGGAGATAACTTTCCACCTCATCCAAATCTCTATAAACCTCATCGATGTGAGACACGTAGAAAGACGTGGTCTCCATCCTCGAACTCCAGAGGTCTCCATCTCCTGTCAGCATACGAATTCTTCCTACTCTGTATAGTCTTAATATTCTCTTGGATGATCTGCACCTTCTCTGTGGTAGGAAAAACCATCTCTAGTCCCATGAGTGCTGACTCCCCTGGGTTATTCTAGCAAAAAGGTGATCTGCAAGGTTGCCCATACAACGCCTCAAAAGGTGTCATCCCAATGGTGGAGTGATAACTATTTTTGTATAAAAACTCCCCCAAAGGTAAGTGATCCTCCCAGCTGCGACCGAAGTTGAGGACGCAAGCACGCAACATGTCCTCGAGGGTCTGAATGGTCCGCTCAGTCTGACCATCCATCTGAGGATGGAAGGTGGTTCTCAAACGAAGCTGCATCCTGAAAGCCACCTGCAACCCCTTCCATAGCAGGGAAGTAAAATTTACATCACAATCTAATGGAATCATCGAGGTTACTCTATGTATCCTCACAATATCCTACACCTAGAGGTGTCCTAAGATCTCTACTAAACCCTGCTCTCTGATCGGTAGGAAGTGGGCTGACTTGGTGAGCTGATTGACGATGACCCAAATTGAGTCATGAACCCTAGATGTACGTGTAATTCCTATCATGAAGTCCATGGATATCTCATCCCACTTCTACTCTGAGACCTCTAAAGGCTGAACCAAGCCTACTGGTACCTGATTCTCTGCCTTCACTTGCTGACAAGTGAGACATAGAGAGACAAACTCTACTACTACTTTCTTCATCCTCGGCCACCAGTGTTGTCGTCGGAGGTCCTGGTACATCTTCGCCACTCTTGGATGTACCACTAGAGGGGATGTGTGGTACTCCCTCAACACATCCTCCTAAAGTGAAACGGGTACCATGGTATGTCCTCTAAAGAGGATGAAGTGCTCCCCACCTTCCGAAAATCCATCAGGTGACTACCCTATGGATATCTGAGAACATCAAGCCTTGCAGTCAGCATCCCCACTTTGTACCTCCCTGACTCGTTGAAGAAGTGGGGGAGTGACTATAAGATATTGAAGGAAAGTCGATCCATCACATTCCACAAAGGATATCTGCAAAGCATCTACCTGCTCTGTCACCTCACCTAGCATTTTTATACCAAATTTTCTGCTGAGTGCATCAGCTACAACATTCCCCTTCCCAGAAGTATAGACTATCTCAAAGTCATATTCTTGGAGGAACTCAATCCAACTTCATTGTCTCAGGTTCAGGTCCTTCTGAGAGAAGATATAACTGAGACTCTTGTGATCATATTAGACTGTAAAACATTCGCCCGTCAGATAGTGTCGCCACATCTTCAAGGTGAAGACCACTGCTTCTAACATCAGGTCATGGGTAACACTGTTCTACTCATGTTATCTCGGCTGTTGAGAATCATATGTGATCACTACTCAATACTGCATCAGGAGACATCCAAGCCTGGTCCTTGATGTGTCGCAGTAGACTACGTACCCAATGCCCTCCTCTGGAAGCCTCAAGATGGGGGCATTAGTTAGCCTCTACCTCATCTCCTGAAAACTCTGTTGGCATCTCTCCATAAAAATGAAGGGTTTCCCCTTCTTTGTCAATGCTGAAAGAGGTGATGCAACCCTAGAGAAATCTGGCAAAAATCTCTGGTAGTATCCAGCCAAACCCAGGAAACTCTGTACCTCCGTCACATTTCTGGGTGGCTCCAAAGCAAGTATTGCCTCAATCTTCACTGGATTCACTGCAACTCTAGCCTATGATATGACGTTTCCTAGAAAGTGAAGCTCTAGAATCCAAAATTGGCACTTCAAGTGATTACCATAAAGCTGGTTCTCTCAGAGTGTTTCTAGTACTACCTACAAATGATAGGCATGCTCCTCCTTAGTACTCAAGTAGATCAGAATATTGTCGATGAAGACTACTATAATGAAATCAAGGTATGGATGAAAGATTCTATTCATGAGTCCCATGAACACTGTTGGAGTGTTTTTCATGTTGAATGGCATAACCAAGAACTCATAATGGTCATACCGACATCTCAAAGCTGTCTTCTGCACTTCCTCATCCCGTACTCTGAGCTGGTGATAGCCTGATCTGAGGTCTATCTTTGAGAACCATTGTTCTCCTTTCAGTTGATCAAAGAGATCTTCAATCCTCAAGAGTGGGTACTTGTTCTTCACATTCACCTGATTCAAGCGCCGATAGTCAACACAAAGCCTCAAGATTCCATCCGCCTTCTTGGAAAACAGAATCGAGGCTTCCCAAGGAGAAACATTGAGCTGAATGAATCCCTTTATCTGCAAGTCCTCTAGCTATACCCGCAGCTCACAAAGCTTTGTGGTATCCATCTGATACTCTGGTGTAGATATCGATGTCTTCATGAGGTACAAGTCAATGTAAAAGTACACCTCTCTGTGAGGAGGTAGACCTAGAACATCATCAGGGAAGACATCTGCGTACTGGTCTACCAATACAGGATGATTCGAACTCTCCACATCAACCGCTCCAAGGGTAAGGATAGCCAACTGATGAGTGATTGGCTACACTCTCCTCTGGGTAAGTCCATCATTTGCTAAAAAGGATCCCTTCTCGCCGGTAAAGGTAAACCTGGTCCCATCTATGCAGACACATCTTACATTGCACCTAATACAGTCAATCTGAGCATGGACTGTAGATAACTATTCCATACCCAAGATGACTTCGTAAGGCCTCGACACCACTACTAGAAGATCCTAGCCAAATATCTCGCCTCCTAGAGTAAGCTCGCACTGCTGGGACCAGTTCTTAATCATTGAATCTTATCCCATAAGAGTCTCTATCTGTAAGGATCGATCCAACAGCTCTATCGGAATCTCCAAGCTCCGAACAAGGGCAGTGGCAATAAAAGAATGACTAGAACCTGTGTCTATAAGTATTGTAGCTAAGGTGGATTAGACACAGATCATACCTCATATAATTTCCAGAGAACCATGTTTGTAAGCCTCAGCTGCCTGGAGCTGAGCTCGCCCCTATCCTCCTGCTCCCTATGGTCGGGGTGGACCATCTAGTGGTGGTGGTATTAACATCTCGAATTGTCTCCCATCACTATTTGCACGACCAACTCCTCTACCACATCCATCTTCTTCTTTTGAACCACCTTGATCGAACCTCTATCTCTGCCTGGGTGGCCCTTCGACTGTCTGTCGATCATCTGTACGGTGGGTCGGGTAGTCATGAGCCATGTGACCCTACCCACCACATGCGTAACACTACCTGATCCTGGCATGACTATCTCTTCCTTGGGTGTCTCACACAACCAACCATGAATCTTGTGGTTGTCCACCTATAGGTCTGGTCTTCTTAGAACTCTACGACATTTGTCTGCTGCCAGCAGCAGAAGACTCAGCTACGTGACGACTGGTGGTGGTTCTCGCTGCTTGTGAATGCTCAGCAAGGAAACTCTCCACTAAGAGGGATCTTTATAACACCCCTGTTTGCGTCGGGATGATGAGTGAGATCATCGAAGCCCTGATCTCCCATCTGAGTCCCTTCTCAAAGGTCTGGCCCCTGAATAATGGGTTCTGCACCATATTAGTGGAGTAGCGTGAGAGGTCAGTGAACCTCGCTAAGTATAGAGCCATAGTCATGTTGCACTACTACAAATGAATTAGCTACTGAATGCGCACTACGCGAAGAGTCACTAGAACAAACTCTACCAGAAACAGGCTCTCAAATTCTTCCCAGAGAAGCATCACCTCGTCATGAACCTAGAGCATCAAACTCTACCATATTTCTATTACTGCCTGTAGAAGACTAGTAGAAAGGATCACCATGAGATCAGCTAGTGTCCCTACTAGTCAGAAAACTCTCACCACAGCCTCCAAAAAATCCTCATCCGCATGTGGGTTCATCTCTCCCCTGAACCTGGGTGGCCTCTGGCGCTGGAACTCATACAACGCGCTCAAACGGAATACACCCTCTGCTGTTGGGGCTAGTGGAATCGGTGTGCTAATGGGTAATGGTACTGCTGGTGCCTCCGCTAGTGCTTCTACTGGAATATGGACCTGCACCGAGGCCTTGTCGCTCGGTGGGATATCAGTGTGTACTACTCTTAAAACCCTAGTTGGATGTCTTCATGGAGGCATCCTGAAAAAATAAACGGGTGCACCATGGTCAAAATGTTATACCTGGTGAGCTGACTCAAAGAGATCACAAAGAAAACTCTTCAAAACACACATTCAATTAGTGTTTTTCTACACTGATTCAGAAATCAGAAGTCAGGGTCCTAGTGTATGGATACGTTGGTCGCCGCACCAACACTGGATTCCCTAAACTGATAACAGCACTCACTACACTTAACACTATTACCATTAAAAATATCAGAGTCCTATGTTCTATGGTATAACTGACTCTTCTGATACCAATTAATCATGACCCGTCCCCTGGGGCCCGTGCCATGACTACCCCAAGCCCGCCTTCCATAGGCTAGGGGCTGGAAACTAGCACCAAAAGGTGTATTCCCTAAAACTGAGAAGGCACTGCCTTTATAACCTATAAACACATGCAACCAAGAACACAGCAAGATATGAACACAAGTAAACTATATAGAAAAAAGAGTGTTAAAATTAAAAAGGGACTGGAATACAATCACTATAGTAAAGGTACAAGTACAACTGAAAAAAATACAACTAAATAAAAAGGAAAGTAGTTATTGGGTCATCCTATGAGGTTCCTACCTGAAGGGTAGGTACAGATCATCTCCTCAGCACTCCATGTCTGCCCATCTCCTCTGTGTACCAACACGTCGTATGGTCCACCTTCGTGCCCCATCTAGTCCTGGTACCCTCATCCTCGATCAGAAATGTCCATCTTCTACACCAAACACAACAAGATGCGGGCATATCCCGTGCAGGGGTCAGTATAACGATACTCAATAGGGTCCCCGAGACCCTCAAGGTCTCACAAAATTCACAAAAAAAAATTAACCACAAAGCATGAAGTCAACTGTAAACCCTACTTAGGTATATTCCTATACATATACCTAAGTTATCAAGTATACCCATCTCAATCAAGAGGAAACACAGGGTCCAACCCAAAATCCCAAAGATCAAATGTTCCACAAAGGAAGGAATACCACGAAGGAAAGTACCACATAGGTACAAACTCAACTCACACCAGGTATAACTTAAGTACAGTAGTAGAGATCATTAGATGTAACTACTAATTCATCTTACTTTGTTAAGAGGTTCTGCTGCTGAACCACACAGGATCGCTCGGTGCTGACCCACAAAGGATCGCTAGGTGCTGACCCACACAAGATCACCTGGTGCTGACCCACACAGGATCACTAGGTGCTGACCCGCAATGAATCGCTCTGTACCGACCCACATAGGATCGCTTGGTGATAACTCACACAAGATCACTCAGTGCTGACCCATATAGGATCACTAGGTGTTGACCCACACAGGATCGCTCGGTGTTGACCCACACAGGATCGCTAGGTGCTGAGCCACACAGGATCGCTCGATGCTGACCCACACAGGATCGCTCAGTGCCGACCCACACAGTATCGCTTGATGCTGACCCACATAGTATCTCTAGGTGAAGACCCACACAGGATCGCTAGGTGTTGACCCACACAGGATCGCTATTCATTCTTCACGTTACAGCCAGCTACTGGGTTCCCGCACTATGCTCGCTTGTCTCTGGGAGGGTTTGCTCCACAAACCACTGTTCGATACTCCAACTACCATGAAGTCCCACGAAGAAGTATCTTAAAGGACTTCTACATCATATGGTTCTCAACGCAACATACGGCGCGTTAATTGAATGCCCGGTCTGTAAGTTATTATCCTTTTTGTCCAGAGGGCCCAGTTGGATTTGTGCTCGATCCAACCTAATCGTACTCCAACTTTACCCAAATCTCTTGTGGGGTATACTCAAAGGGGCCGTCTTGCTCCAAGGTTTCCAGAACCGCTGAAGGTTCTTCAAACGGATGTCTGGTGCCAAATTTATGGCCAAAAGAGCATAAATGGGTCATAGTGGGTCTGGGTCTGGTCCGACCTGGTCGGACCGACCCGTGATGGGTGGCCCAGCCCACTGGGTCCATCCCAGCCCGTGATGGGCGGCTCGGCCTGGCGGCATGGGTCGGCGCGGAGGTCGTGGATCTGTGAGGGTGGCAAGGCCGCAGGGCGGCGTGAAGGCCACAGGGCCGCGAGGGTGACAATGTCGCAGCGCGGCACGAAGGCTATGAGGCCGCAAGGGTTGGAAAGCCATGGGGTGGCGCGACGGGGCTGCGAGCGGGCCGACGGAGCCGTGAGGGAGGCATGGAGGAGCCGCGAGGGTGGCGCGTGAGGGCCGCGGGAAGTGCGGCAAGGCCATGGGCGGTTCGGCGAGGCCCTGGGCGGTGCAGAGGGGCCGCAGGCAGTGCGTCGAGGCCATGACGGTGCGGAAAAGCCACGGGGTGGCACGGTGAGGCTGCAGACAGCGCGGCGGGGCTGCGGGTCGGTGGATCCATGGGGTGGCAGTGGCCGCGGGCGGCGGAGTGCCATGGGGCGCCGGGGCCGTGGGTCGGTGGAGCTCCGTGGGGTGCGAAGGCCATAGGGTGGTGGAGTCTGCGGGGTGGTGGGGCGTCGTGCCTTCATCGGTTGTTGGCTTGACCACCCGCCCTTCGTTCGTCGCCTTCATCACGGTTCTCTAGTTCCACCGGTGACAACCACTGGCACCAGTCACCAACACCATCACGAAGATTTCACAAAATATCCACAATATTTTTGGAGGGGTCAGGCCATTTTTTCTTGGCCTATACGCTCCGTGTTTGGGAGGTAGCTACTTCTCAAGGAAGATGATTCAATGTGAGAGGGAATTTAACATTGATCAAAATTAAAACACAACCCTACCTCATTCGTTTGTTGACGTCGATGAGGAGATAAGGGCGGTCGTCAATTGAAGAAGTCCCATATTGGAGGATGTCCTGAGGAATAAGTCGAAGTTGTGCGTCAGCATTCTTCATTGGAGGATCGTTCTTCGTTGGAGGTGCATTCTTCGTTGGAGGAGCGTTCTTTATGGAATAAGTTCTTCATTGGAGAAGTGTAATTCTCTCAAAATCTCTCTCTTTCTCCTTTTCCAAAAACATTCCCCCAATTCACCCAAAAATGAATTAGCCAACATTGTAGAATATGTTGGCATTATTTCAAATAGGTTTAATTAATTAATTGAGTTGGTATAATTAATTAAAGGGGGTCGCACCGTTAAAGTGAGGGGGTTTAAGAGGCTTCCACACATTTAAGAGGGAGTTTAAGGGGGTTTTAGTCTTGAGTGGACCCCACCACCATAACCTCTCATGGTAGGTTTAGTTTTTGTGGTCCCCACCTCTTAAACCTTTCACATGGGAGGTTTCAACAAAAAGAAAAAAAATAAAAGTTTGTTTTATTTTATTTCTATTTCCACAAAAAACCCAAAATTCTATCTTTCACCCGTGACCTGCTATGGTCGAGGTGAAGATATACTTAAGAAAATATCAGTGTTGTGTGTCCAACGGTTCCCTTAGATTTCAATTCCTAGCATCGGTTCAAAAGTTTCAAAAACCCGCTCGCACGTTTACTGAACGTACCCGAAATAAAGTTCATAAATTCATTCTGGTTACTCTGGGCCTCAGAATCATGCGCCTTCAATTTTCGTGGACTCATAAAATTCCCATATATAAAAAAATTACATGGAAATTATCGTTCTTTACATTATGTGTATGGTTAGTGAAGATGGAATCTATGACGAACATGTTTAGGGTAATTTATCGAAAATAAAAAGTTCATTGATTATGATAATTCAATTGTTTACCCAAACTTCAAAGAAATATTCATGAAATAAATTAAAAATAAAAATTATATATTAATTTTATTAATTTCTTGATACATATTTATGATTAAACCGTTCATGTTGGTAAAACATCATTTATGTCGGTGATTGAACGACCCAAACAAGAACATGTTATACTAGTGAATCAGTAATAGTTTAGATTTATATAATGGTAGAATAATTTTATAATAAGAATAATTATGTTAATATATTGTAATTATAGTGGATAATTATATTTATAAGAAGTGTATATGTGAATGTAATTGAAAATGATGATGAATAATTAAGCACTTACTTTGATGAATTCTCTCCTTATAGAAATTGGTTCTCTCAGAATGATGGATTTAGGTATCCTTATTGGAACCATAATCTAAATAAAGTCTTAGAATTATTTATGATAGGAAAAATTTGTATAGATTAAAGATATAATTTATGGAAAGGAGTGGTTTGGGAGGGGTAGAGGAGAGGTTCTTTTACAGGTGAGTTAGAGTGGTATTTCTAAAAATATCCACTAATTAATGTATAAGGTTGTCATTTTAAAAGTAAAGTGGATAAAATAGGGAAAAATAATTTATATGGGTCATTAATACCATCAAACTCACAATTTAGAGATAATGTTTTATGATATTTTAATTATTTTCCATTTATTTTAACCCTTTTTACCTTATTTTATCATTACGTGGTACTTCAATTTTTACCAAGGTAACTTATTTGTATTCCTAAAAATAAAATTCACCTTAAAACTTAATTAATGTATTATTATTAAAAAAATACTCCATTTAATATAATTCAATTTATTATTAATAGAAATTTAATTTTTAAATGGAAATAAAAATATATAGAAAAACTAGTTTTATAAAAAAAAGATTTATAAAATTTTAGTATTATTAGCACTATTACATATTAATTACTAATTAAATGAGCTTTAATATATTTATATTAATTTAAAAACATTTTATTTTAATAATACTATAAAATAGATCAATTAAATTTATTAAGATAAAAAAACACAACACTTTAAAAACTAGTTCTCTAATAAAAAATATCCTTTTTAGCATTAAATATTTTGATCACATCCCATTAAAATTAATTATTTATACTCTAACAATTAAATTTTTATCAATAAAATTTTATTATAATGATTATTTTAAATTTAAAAATAGATCAAATCATTATTTTTATAAATAATAATAACAATATTTAATGAATATATATATATATATATATTTATAATAAAGTATTTTTATTAATTAATTTTATTTCATTCCATAATTATTTATCATTCATGACTTATATTAATTTTAATTTTCTACTAATAATTACACAACTTCAATATACCTATTGGATACAAGTATATACAGTTACCATATACCCAACAACCATATATACAATGGCCATATATATAAAAAACATATTATATTCCTATATATATCCTTACATACATCTCTAGAATAATTAATAATATTCATTTAATTAATTATAAAATTTTAAATTATATTTATAATGTTTTTCCCTTATTTCAATTATTATAATCAAATCTATGATCTTTAATGAAAACCATAAGAATAAGGATTTAGTTTTCATGGTCTTTTTATTTACTTGTAATTTTATTTCTCTTCTAGTTTTATTAATGATGTTTCATATCTCATTTTCATAATGTATTAATGGTTATATTTCATTGTATTATTGGATCATTTTATTTCAATATCACATTTATTACAAGATCTCAAACACAAAATATTTTTTTAAAGAGAAAATACATAGTAAAATCATGGGTTGGTACACAAATATTATAGAAAATTATTCAATTTCACATCATTGATTTTCAAGGTTCATGGGAGAGTCATCTCATGCTTACTGAGTTCACCTATAACAATAGTTATTAGCATAGATTTAGAGGAAACCTTATGAATCCTTGTATAGAAGGTCGTATTAATCACCTCTATATTAGTTAGAGGTAAGGTAGTCTTCTATTATTAGGATGAGTCTCATATAAGAGACATCAGATCATATTTGGTTATTTTAGAAGTGGTTAGTGAGAACTTAGAGTAAGTTGTGATCGTATGAAGTACAAATCCACTTCCCTCTAGAGTTTTATGTATGAGACTAGGTTTTCATGAGTGTCACATAGATTTTCACACAAAAAAAATCATAGGCAAGAGAAGTTGGCACCCATGTTTTTAGAGATGTTTAAGGTTGTTGAAAGGATTGGTATAGTGTTATACCAATTAGTATTTCCTTGTAGAGTTTTTTATGCATGATGTATTCCATATATCATAGCTTCAAAGGTATCATATCATCCCTTATCATGTTATTAATGTTTATGAGGTCAATATGGATTTTGATGCATCATTAGAGGAATGACTAGTTTGTATAGTGAACTGAAGTGATAAAATCCTATATAAGAAGACGGTACCCCTGGTATGAGTATAGCTAAAACACAGGAATATTTAAGATGAAATGTGGGAGTGAGTGGAGAATATTTGAGTGTCTTAGCTAGAGATTTTTACTAGAGATTCTCAGTAATGTTCCTCAAGGATAAGTTTGTATATGGTGGTGAGGTTATAATATCTTACATTTTAAAAGGTATATAATTATTTTAAAATTTTAAAATTCATGTGTATTTTGATGGTTTTAAGCTATTAAAGGAGCTAACAGAGGCCAAGGTTCAATTTTCAAGGATTTTTACCTAGTTTGTGATTTTCCTCTTATGGAAAATTAAAATAGGTTCATGTTGTAGTGGACCAAGTACCCAGTGGCTACAAGAATAATTAAGGAGACCTTAGAGATTTAACAACCACACAATGATATTGGGGTGATTATCCAGTTAGTATCAGGTACCCAATGATATAGGACTAGGTATATTATATAACCTTATCCCTTTTATCAATTTTAATTAATTATTTTAATTGGATAAAATTTTAGTTAAATATAAACACCTTCATGTTTCTCTAGGTCTCATGACCTCACCTCTCATTTCCTCCATTCCAACTTTTTCTTCCAAGTGCTCCTCTATTCAATATCATATTAATGTTTTGTCTATCCTTGAGGATCACTAAAGGTAACTTTAATGGTCTAATTTTCTATAATATCTATTTATCTCATTGCTCTTGTTTTTTGTAGGAACTCGCAAATTTATAGGTTTATGTTAAGTTTTATAATTTCATATGACTGAAGAAAATTCATATAATGATCTTTGATGAGTGGGGATCTACTAAGATTAAGTAGGTGTTCCCTAAGTTTTATTATTAGTTTATATGATTTTTTATGTGATGTGTGGTGTATGAGTTGTGAAAAAATTGTACACCTGACCTCGAAACTAATATTAATTGTTTTCCTTGTCACTTGAAGTATGGGTAGAGTTTATTAGGGTTTTGATTTGTCCTTCATATCTTGTATTTCAACGTAATAGTCACCAATGAACTTTCACATAAATTAAAGAGTTATTTGAAATAAAAATGGGAACCCAAGAGTGGTATAATTCATTTTATTATCACTTATTAGACCTTATTATGTTCCCATTATCATCCTTTAGTTAAGTAAGTGTGTGTTTATACAATATTATATCATAAGAATTAACCTATAATGAAATTAAAATTTATCACCTAGCCTTTTTCTTGATTTTCTATGTGAAACAAGTGTGATATTTTCACCTCCAATTTGAATGGTTTCAACTCAATCACAACTTTTTTTATTATAAAATAGGTTTAGGCATGTGACAAACAACATAACATTAGTTATGAGTAAATTTGTACATTGGGTAAATTTTAAATAATTAATGTTTTTGATTTAATTGGTTGTGGTAACTGATGTGCTTTGATATGGTCTTTATTATAGGACATCATACCCTTATGTTATTTATTCTAGTTATGAGTGGAATAAAATAAATCTTCTTATTATCATTTCCTCTAGTATGCTATGACATTCCCATATACTTAAAATTTTCTAAATGGAAGGGATGGTACACAAATTATGTGACATGGCCTATGGTTGGGATGTATTCCCATTCATTTTGATGATACCTATGGTGCGATATGATATGAACAATTATGTTGACAATAGTAAAAGCATGGTATGAAATTCACATTTATCCTTTTTATTAATTCATACATGGGTCGCATTTCCCACTTACCTGGTAAGGATATTTCATGGGATGCTCAATCCACTATTTTTTATTTTCTATATAATATGGATACTCTTACCATTATTTGGTAATTATACCCATCTATGTGTTATTTCTCAGGACTAGGGATGAAATTATCACTCTTATTTTGATGCTCATGGATATGGATGGTTTTCCCTTTTGTGTGATATTACTAGTGGATAAGGATGTTATGCCCATTTTTTATGTTATCATTAGGACATTATGATCATTGATCTGATATTTTTATTGGGATATAATGGACATGTATTATATATTATGATATAATGGGACATTATTACCTTTGATGACTGGTTATTACATGTGATTTGATTCCAAATTGATATCTTATATTGTGATTGGTTGAATTCTATAACGACCCTTGGATATTACATGTGAAATATTCAAACACTCCCCAATACTGAAAAAACAGGTATGGTCACTCACTATATAAATTTTTCATCACTAGGAGCATTGATGGTAACTATAATTATTAATTTTTATTATTTTTCATTATTATATTTCATTGTGAATGAACTTTTATATATTGGATTTGATTAGGGAAGCTATTGGTGGGGGGATATGGAGTTGTACTCATACATTTCATGGGAATATCAATGAATTTATAGATTTCATGATTCTAGAAAAGGTAAAGGAAAGGGACCCTTGGTGGATGGTTGATATAGAGTTATAAAGTTATAGTTGAGAGATGGGACTGAGTGGAGACTCAAGTCCAGTTTTGTAGTTTTCACTATGATTTTGTATATTTTGGACTAGTTTTTAAATGATTGGATGATGTGGAGATCTTTTGTAATTATGTATGACGGTGTGAAATTATAGTGGTATCCCATTTTTCTATATCATGTGATATCATAGATATAATTTTGATATTATATTGTTACATATTAATGATGGTTTGTAGTTATTAATATATCCATTATTATTATGGTTATCTGGTCTAAAGGTTATAGTCTCCACATGGTACTTGAATACCATATTCATTGATTTGTAGCCTCTAGTATGCATGGAGGCATACTAGAGGTCATGTTGTGCCACTGGTTTGGTCAAATTTAAGGTTTCTCGGGTAAGGGTAGAGATTTCATTATTGTTATTTTATTATTAATCCCAAGATATTAACAGTTTTTAATGAAGTTTGTAAAAACATTTAAAAGTATAAGATAAATGAGGCATGATGACTGAATTGAATTGAATTGAATAGGAAATGAAATTATATTGGGATTGAAAATTTATTCCAATGAAGAGACAAATCCTAGTTTTGTGACTAGTATGAGTATATTATATCTTCTATTATTTTAGTGATGTTTGGTGTTTTATTCTCCATTTCCTATTTTAAAACCACATGATTAGGACTCCATGAGAGTTACTGTTCACATTATATTTGATTCTAGGTCATTACCAACATCCTTTTTATATTGGATGGTCATATTTCTACCTCTCACATTATTTATATGGGATGTCTTATTCTTGGGTATGTTTTATTACCTCATGAATATTATATTTCACTGATGCATTCACTTATAGGATATTGTATTCCATGGGTATAATGTATTTCTTTAGTAGTGGATTTGGTAGAAAACAGGTTGTGGGGACCTCATTATTATTATTATTTTGATGATGATTATATATATATATAATTTATTTGTTCTTTGAGAGTTTGGTTATGGTTAATTGGGATGTTTTGGACTCACCTCAAGACAGATTGGATTTATATGATTTATTTTCATTTCATTAATGTTATAGTTTAATTCCTTCACATTAACATAGGGAGGATCATACTGATTATTGTGGAATACCCACCATAACTTTATCATTTTAGGTTTTAATGATTGAGTTGGAGGTTGTGTAGGGACATATTATCTTGATGAATTTAGTGGTTAGCTAGATTTAAAGGAGTGTCATTTTATTTTACTTTTTCACTGTGCATATATTATATTATTATTATGTATTGTTTGTTTCCTAAATTTCTTTATTATAGTTTTTTGTTGTATGATATTCCATGTATTATTGGATCATATAGTTATGTTGTGGTTTTGGGTTTTTGTTAATGATGGTTGTGTGTAGTTATTTCTAAATATAAAAGGGTAATGACTCCCATTTCATGGTATTTATAACCATTAGTGTTTGTATCCACCCTATGGCCTATTGGATGTGGGATTTAGAGATCATTATTAATATTCTTACTGACTTATGATGATTTTTTATAGGTTCAAGAAGTGAAATATTAGTATTATAATGAGTTTTGAGGTGAGGTTTGGAGTGGGAACATGTAATGATTTCATCGGGTTGGTAAAGAAATGGTATGTCTAAACATATGATAGAACATAGATCATTTAACCCAGCAAAGGGTGTGTTGGATAAGTAATTCCTATATCAAGAGCCTGATCATTTTCTGACTATACCTAAGGGAAGGTTTACTATTTTTTAGGTACTATGATTGGGTAGGCATGCATCATATAGTACTTGTCCATGATTATTTTCATATTTATAAATATTTAATCATGTAAATAGTGGATTTATTATTAAAGTTAATGAATTTATATATCCTTTGGATAAGGATTTCTTCTTCTTAGTTGTAGATATATAAATTTCATGAAAACCTCGTATAGTTTGAGTAGAGGATGAGTAGTGAACTTTTGAGATGGTTCATTGAAGGATAGGTCTGAGAGATTATGAAACTTGAAATATTTTCATACTAAATTTTCAGTGATAGAACCATCCAAGGTACAAGGGGTTTATTTCTGATCAAGAAACTAAGCACTAGTGGGATGAAGTAGAAATTTCTTTTTAGTTGATTCAAGTAAATGATGATCATTAAATACCATTGGTGATTATTTTATAGATTATGGCATCTTGAGAGTGGTGGATTATTTATCTTAATGATCAAGATATGCCTAAGTTATTTTAATTTGTTTTGAGGGTATTTTAGGAAATTTTTTATTTTATCAACTATCAGGGTGGAGTAATCAAATGATTTTTTAATTATTCTACATAAGAGGTCTCGCATGAAAAAATTTAGAGTTTATTTTATGGAATTATTATGGTATTTACTATTTACCATGATTAATAAGAAGATGAGAGACGAACAATTTGAGAGGGACTTATTCCTAGAGATCTAGTTACAAGTTATTCAATTAACCTCGAATAATTTTACAAAGATAATGATAAAAGAAAACATGATTTAGAAGAATTTTACTCAAATAGATGTACCAAAGATTGGGTCATGGAGATAAGTTTTCATTTCATGGGATATTTTACTTCATAACATATATAAATACATTGGTAACAATATTTATCCCTTTTTTGATTTTAAAGTTTTGACCTTCAATCCGGGGATAGAATATGGTGTTATACATCTATGGTGGTAATAGGAAATGGAAAATCCTATTATTTTCATTTTTTATGGCTATCATGGACTTAGTAGTATAGAGGTTGATTAACCTCATCAATTTCAAGCACCACCATAGTGATAGTTTCCATCTAGACCATTTTCATAGATTTAGGGTCATTAAATATTGGACTACTGACGCATAATGGTAAAGGGGGAGGCCCACTGAGAAATATTCCTCTCTCCCATGGATCTTGAGTAGTGTAATAATGAGGTTGTTATATATCATAAGTTTAATAAGGTAAAGGAGAAAAATATTTTCATCTTCATGTAATACAATCTTTTACCCAAGAAGTATCTAAAGTTATTCAGGGTATTATATGACTTTATTCTAAATTATCTTCTATGTTGATAGATATTTATGCTTCTTATTCCTTTATCAATCATTAATTTTTATATGTATTGGGATTAAAGGTATATTTTATTAAAAACCTTTAGTTTTATCTACCCCTATGGCATATTAGACTAGTTTAACAAAGGTTTTTCTAGGGAGTGGACTAGAAATGTGAATACATCAATCAAATTAGGAGTTGATATTGTTATAAATATAACTATAAGATATTATCCTTGATATGGATTGCTAGTATAATATACACACCTATATATATTTTTATTGGCATTGGGTTATTTTCACAGACATAGAAAATGATCATGTAAATGTCCTTAGTGGAAAGTATCATTATATAGAATATCCATCTATATAACCTTTCAAGTTTTATTTATTAATTTTGATGTTTTTCAAAGAAAGAACATGATTATAGGTGATATGGAGAATTTTAGAGAACTTTATTGATGCTTTTATTGAGGAGGTTTTTGTTTTTAACCTTTTTAGAAGATTTAATTTGGCATAGAGTTACAATTGATATCTCTCCCATATCATTACCACATTATCATATGGTTTTGTTAGAGATTTAAGTGTTTCAAAGAAATATTAATTATTAGTTATAGAATAGAATTATTTTCCTTAGTGTGTCTATATAAAGAGTTCTAGTTCTTTTTTCTAAGAAGGTTGGTGGTGGTTTCAGTCTATGTATTTATTATCATCATATGAAATAAGTGACAATGAACAATCAATTTTTTTTACATATATAGGTTGTTTATTAAAATAGTTTATGAAAGTTAACTAGTTTTTAAATTTGGATGTATAGTCATGATATCATCATATGTGGGTAAAGGTGGAGTATATTCCAAAGATGGTATTTCAATATTGGTATGAAAATTTTGAGTTCGTGGTGATTCCCATTGGAATTATGAATGCACCCACAGTGTTTATGTCATGACCCCCTCCCACCAAAGATGCCCCTCCTGAGCTGGAAATGGTGAAAGGGAGATAATGACCCCCGAGTCCCGCCTCCAGTAGTCCCCAGAGTGGCGAATAGCACCAAGGGTATGAGTTTTTACAAATATGGGAGGCATTACCCCTTTTATTATTTAAGATCGGGAGATAGGACAAGTCAACCACCAAAAAAAGAAAAGAACAGAGTGTATAGAAATAAATCCAAACCAATCCCACGTGAATGTTTAAATAGTTCTGAAACAAGGTACAAGTACAAGAAAGATCAAAAGGTACAATACTAAAAGAAACAAGTACAGAAAGCTGCAACAACTCCAACTGTCCCGACTAGTAGGGTCCCGCACGGCCCTGTTAGTCCTTCTGAAAACCTGAAAGTAAACGTAGGGTGAGCATACAGGTATACTCAATAGGAAAACCTAAATCTCTCGTGCACAAGTGGGGTGACATCCTAATGTCCCGTGAGAACAACATAAGAAACCTAGCAAGGAATTATATCCACCCAACCTCACCAACCACACTCACCAAAACACAATCACAACAGGTAGTAGTATATAAGAACAAGAGTATTGGGTACCCTGTACCTTTTTCCCCCACTAGCTAACTACTCTTCCTAACGGCAAACATCCTAATGCTACCACACTCTTCTCGCCCGCACACACCTAGGCCTCACAACCACGTATCCCGCCCGCACACACCTGGGCCTCACAACCATGTATCCCACCTGCACACACCTGGGCCTCACAACCACGTATCCCGCCCGCACACACCTGGGCCTCACAACCATGTATCCCGCCCGCACACACCTGGGCCTCATCCCGAAGGTTCTTGGGAAATAGTAAAACCTTCCCGAAGAGTCTTGGGCTAAACCACCTCAATTGAAACCTACCCGAAGAGTCTTGGGTGTAAGGTCGCTTCAAGACATCATAGGCTAGGGAAGATGGAGCAGGAAGGAGCTAGTAACTAAGGGGAAAACACCCTCTCCTATGAAATGGGAATGTTCGGAACTAAGTGCTCAACATGGATGGGGTGCGATAAAACACAAAGATACAAATATATATATATATACACCAAACACTCAGCCCAACCTATGGATTCTAATCCAAGAACTGAGCGCGTGCCTCGGCACTGCTACTACGAAGCATGAATACAACAAACAACCCCAACCCCCTTTAGGTTTTCATGTTTCAACAGAATCAATTTTTTAGTTCCTTAACTACTGGGAAACTATCCACAACCAACCATATCGATCATTCGTAAAGCATATCCCTTCCATCCACAAATAAAGTTAGGAAAACACAAGCAACACAACCAAGTCCTTCTTATTGACCAACCAATCCCATTGATTATTATTCTCGTTCCATTACCAAGACCCACCATACATTAACTCTTCCAATTTTATTTATTAATCACAACCCATAGTTTGTTCACATTCAAACTCATCCATGTAGCCCCGCTGCCAACCACCAAAACCCAAACCACACCATACATCATCATCCCTTGATATGATTTATCACAACCCCGCTACCCATCACCAATATAGCATTCACACAAACCCACAAACAAGCCAACAGCATCCCCACTGCTCACCCGGTCCACTAAAACCCACAAAACACCCCCTTCACATAAAATTAACCCCAAACAGCACCCACATGTTTATTATTTCAGTTTAGTTCAACCGGGGTGATCACACAAGGGTTCCAGATTTTCATTTAGTCAGCCAACTTTACGTGATTAACCAATTTCCACATTCCACAAATTTTTCATCCATAAATGGTCTAAAAATATAGGGCAGAATTTAATTGCGCAAGCAAAGACCCCCAACGACCGTGATTTTCAGTAGGCATGAGCCTATTCAATTCACAACATAATATCACAGGATATAAATAATATAACTGCAATCACAACTTCCAACCCCATTATATAATCCATTTATTATCTTTGTTAAACTGGTTCAAATGTTTTTCATGTAAACAAGAGGACACCCACCCCGCATGATGCACAATTTAGAGAGACGAAGGTAAGATCCCTACCTCAACAGGTTTTGATCACAACACTCCCCAGGATCAACTTTAGAAGATATCCGTCGGTGTCCGTCACTTCTGTAAAAACCTGGAAAAACCTCCTTTGGTGGAATCTGGGAAGGAAAGGTTGACGGATCCAAGCTCAGAAGATCCACCTCATCGTTACGATCCCATGGCCACTGACAGATCGTAAATCGGAGCTCAGATGAAGAAGTTATGGAAGAAAAAGGAGCCTTCGAGTCTCTTAGGAGATCTCTGCTCAGAGGAAAGGGGAGGAGAGGGGTGTGTTGAAAAGGAGGAGGGGACCCCTCCTTTTATATGAGTGAAAAACAAAAGTACACGGCGTGTAATTTATGGTACACGGCGTTTACCTGGCCATTTCATGCAGCCACCACGCGGCTTCCAACACGGCCTTCAACGTGGTATGTGGTCGTTGACTGGTCAACACACGGTTTGAAGGTAATGCATACGTGGGGAGACACTACACGGCGTGTAGTATTGGTTACACGGTGTGTACCCATTTATTTCACACGGCTCTAACACGGCACACGGTTGTTGATTGGTCAACACATGGTCTAAGGGTAACGTGTACGCGGGGAGACACTACATGGCATGTGGTATTGGGTACACGGAGTGTACCCATTTATTTCACACGGTGAGGACACGGCCTTCAACACGGGGTATACCCGACGAGGGGGTACACGGCGTGTACTCACACTACACGGTGTGTAGTTTCAAAAATCTGAAAAGTGTGGGAAAAGTTCATTTTACCATCCAGAACACTTCATGACCCTCTTTTTGACAAAGGAATGGGTCAGAGAGGTCCGGGCCATTACATCAGATACCTCTTAAAAATTTATCATCCTCGAGAATTCAAAATCCAACCCGAAGGAACCCAACAAGATACCTATTAGGGCCCTTGTTATAACAGGAACCCAACCATCAACCCTAATTATAGGTTTTAGGAATTCCTTCTCCTATGTCGAGATATTATCCGCTTTAGGCGGCACTGAATCTCCTGCACGAGTTCAATCGCATCCTCATTAATGTTTCTTGATTAAGGATTGGGTCTTCCCACTTCCATACATTAGGATTTTCAACTCGTACTGCCCCCAACACCGCATAACCCACACACTTCCCGAACATGTGGTTTGGGGAAATTCCTTCTCCTATGTCGAGATATTATCCGCTTTAGGTGGCACTAACTCGCTTTCATGGGTTCAATCGCATCTGCATTAATGCGTCTCGACTAAGGATCAAGTTTTTCCCTTTTTCCCACACATCTGTACATGCTACACACTTCCATAGAACAAGGAAACAGAAGGGTCTCATAACCAACAAGCCAAGAATTCCATATATCAAAGGTACAGAGTATAACATCAAAACAAATCTCAGAAGAACAAAGAAAAACAAAATTCAAAACAACTCCGGGTACTGAGCATGCATCTGGGTCTCGCGCTCCCAAGTGCTCTCCTCGAGGCCCCCATGCCTCCACAACACATGAACCAAGGCGATGGTTCATCCACGGAGCACTTTCTCCTTACGATCCTCGATTCTGACTGGTCGTTCCTCGAAGGTCGTGTCATCTCCCATTTCTAACTCTCCCCAGTCGATAACGTGAGAGTCGTCATGTAAGTACCGACGAACCTGGGAGACATGGAAGACGTCATGAACTTTCTCCAACTGAGGTGGCAGGGCCAGCTGATATGACACCTCTCCAACTCACCTCAGCACCTCAAAAGGTCCAATGAACCTAGGTGAGAGCTTTCTCCCTTTCCCAAACCTCCTCTTCCCCCATCGAGGGGAAAACTTCAAGAACACATGATCTCCCACCTCGAACTCCAAGGGCCTCCTTCGACGATCAGCATAAGACTTCTATCGGTCCTGAGCTGCTTTCATCCTCTCATGTACAAGCTGGACTTTCTCTATGGTGCTCTGCACTACCTCTGGACCAAGAGCACCTGTCTCTCCAACCTCTTCCCAGCAAATGGGTGAACGACATGGTCTTCCATACAAAGCCTCAAACGGTTCCATGCCAATAGTATAGTGGAAGATGTTGTTGTAAGAAAACTCTACTAAAGTCAAGTTTCGTACCCATGATCCTCTGAAATCTAGAACGCATTCTCACAGCATGTCCTCCAACGTCTGGATAGTCCACTCTGTCTGCCCGTCGGTCTGGGGGTGGAAATCAGTGCTAAGGCATAGTTGGGTGCCAAAAGCATGTTGTAACCCCCTCTAGACTTGTGAGGTAAACCGAGTATCCCGGTATGAGACGATAGTCTTCGGAACTCCATGCAAACGCACCACCTCGTCTACGTACCTCTGTGCTAAGGTACTCACCAGGCCTGACTCCTTAATTGCTAAGAAGTGAGCTGATTTCGTCAGACGATCCACTACTACCCAGATAGCATCATAACCTCCCTGATCTTTGGGTAGTCCTGTGACGAAGTCCATCGAGATATCATCCCACTTCCACTCAGGGACATCTAAAGGATGCAACAAACCACTGGGAACATGGTGTTCAACCTTTACTTGATGTCACACTAGGCATTTATCCACAAACTCCGCCACTGTCTGTTTCACCCCGAGCCACCAAAACTGTTCCCTCAGGCCTCGGTACATTTTTGAAACTCTTGGATGTACCGCCAAGGCATATCTATGGAACTCACAGAGAACTCCCTCACGCATTGCCTCCGGAACAAACAACCTTCCATGGAAAAGCATCCGATGTTGGCTGTCCTCTGACCATCCCTCTGGAGCATTTCCCTGATCGACACGATCTCGCATTACTTCCGCCTCGGAGTCCCCCCACTGAGACTCTTCCACCTGCTACAACAAGGAGGACTGCACTGTCATCTAAAACAAACAGCCTCTAACACATTCTACCCTTGCATCCAAGTACAAGGCGGACAACTCTCCCATCGCTTTCCAAGCATCAGTGGATTCCCGAACCACTTCCTTATGCGAATTCCTACTCAGGTAATCAGCCATAATGTTTTCCTTACCTTCAGTGTAAGAGATCTCGAAGTCATAGTCTTGTAGAAACTCGACCCATCTCTGCTGCCGCAAGTTCAGGTCATGCTAGGAGAACATATCACGTAGGATCTTGTGATCTCAGAAGACCACAAAGCTCTCCCCAAAGAGGTAATGTCACCATAACTTCAGTGCGAGCACTACTGCTGCAAGCCCCAAGTCATGGGTGGCATAGTTACGCCCGTGAGGGCGCAACTACCTAGACCCATAACAGATCACTCCCTTCTTCTACACCAGTACCCACCCCAGACCAAGGCCAGAAGCATCACAAAACACCTCATACAACAACCCTTCCTCTGGAAACCTGAGTACGGGAGCACTAACCAACTTCTCCTTCAGGTAGTCGAAAGATTTCTGGCACTGCTCGCTCCATAGGAAGACCTGGTTCTTCCTAGTCAAAGCTGTCAATGGAGTAGCAACCTGAGAGAAATCCGAAACGAACCTCCAATAGTAACCTGCTAACCCCAGGAAACTACGAACTTCTGCCACGCTCTTGGGTGCTACCCAAGAAAAAACTACTTCCACCTTCGATGGGTCCACTGACACTCCATGCTGAGACACCATGTGCCCAAGTAAGTGTACTTCTTGTGTCAAGAACTTACACTTCGACAATTTCCCGTAAAGATGGAGGTGTCGAAGGACTTCCAAGACTTCCCTGAGATGCTCAATGTGCTCCTCCTCTGATCTTGATTAGACCAGGATGTCATCGATAAACACAACGATGAACCGGTCCCAAAACTCTCGGAAGAAAAAGTCCATAAGTCCCATGAACACATCTGGTGCATTCTTAACTCCAAACGGCATCACTACAAACTTGAAGTGCCCATACCTGCACCTGAAAGCCATCTTCGAGATGTCACTATCCTTTACCCTCAGTTGATGATATCCCGATCATAGATCAATCTTAGAGAACCAACCTTCTCTCCTCAGCTAGTCTAAGAGATCATCTATCCTTGGGAGGGGGTAACGGTTCTTGATCGTTATCTGGTTCAACCTTCAGTAGTCTATGCATAGCCTGAGACCACCATCTTCCTTCTTCACGAACAAAATTGGAGCACCCCATGGCGACATGTTGGGTCGAACAAAACCCTTCTCCATCAGATCGTCAATCTGAATTTGCAACTCTCGTAACTCCGAAGGCGCCATCCGATAAGTGGCCATCGAAATCGGATGAGCACCAGGCTGTAAGTCTATCCCGAACTCAACATCACGCCGGGGGGGTAGAGTTACAACCTCCTCGGGAAAAACATGGAGGAACTCCCCAACAACCTCTGGGAAATCCATCATCTCCATATCAGCTGGAAAAACTGATAAACCACCTAACAAATAAATGAGAGGCTCCACACACTGGCTTCCCACCTGATAGCTCCTCTCACCAACAAAAGCTACACGTTGCTCGTCCACGTCGGAGAACACCACTCTTCTCTGGAAGCAGTTGATAACAGAACAAACAGAAAACAACCAATCGATGCCTAGGATGACATCATATGGCTGCATCTGTAGCAAAAGAAGATCCCCACTATATTGATGTGGTCCCAACATCAGCCCACATCCCCAGAAAACACAAGATATGCTGGTCTGGCCTCCAACTGGTGTACTTAGAACCAGTGGTATAGAAAGTCTCTCTATTTCTAGTCCTAGAGCGTGGGATAGACCAGTTGCAATAAAGGATTACAAATCTCCTAAATCAAACAAAGTAGAAACGAGAGTGCTGAACAAACAAATCGTACCCCGTACCACCTCTGGTCCTGCTGGAGCTGTCAACTATGTTGTGTGCAACTGTCCACGCCCATCTCCTCTGCCTATCTGATGTCATCCACCTCCCTGACCACGCCCTGGTCAAGGTCCCTGAGGAGCACCCTGAGGTCAGCCTCCTCCCGCAAAGTCTTCCCTCGGAGGAGCATGGTCCTGCTGCTGTTGGAAGGGCCTCACTGGAAACTGGTGCTGCTGAGGTGGGCGCTGAACCTGCCCACCTCCACCGTACTGAGCTCGGGTCAGGCACCGACTCTGAATGTGCCTGAAACCTCCACAAGAGAAACACTTCGGTCGTGGGCTCATGAAAAATGGACGAGGACCTTAAGATCTGGACTGGAACTATGGGGGCCTGCTCCCCACTGGCCTGAACCTGGAAGGTCCCGTCGCAGGAGACCTGCTACTGACTACCTTCCCCTTCAACGAACCTGGCTGAAACCCCTCACGTGGTGCACCTCCCAGTGAGTGCATCCTCTCTACAACCTCTTCCTTCTTCTGTACTACCATGTACATCAGAAGGGTGAAGGGGGTGCCAACATACTGGAGCGAAGGACGAAGCGCCTCCTCCAAACGTCTCACCTGAGTCTCCTCATCCGAAAAGAGATCCAGAGCAAAGCGTAGGAGATCCTTGAACTTGATCCCCAAATCTCGTACAGACATGCTCTCCTGCTGGAGGGAGAGTAACTCCTACTGCTTCTCCCCCTTGATCATGGAAGAAATGAATTCCTCTCAGAATTCCTTCTCAAAGTCAGCTCATGGAACCTCTGCCTCTATCCTCTCTCCGAGGTAGAGAGTCCACCACTGTCACGCCGAACCTCTCAGCTGACTGACTTCTAGGGGAACCTAGTACTCCCTCGGAGCACGGATCAAGTAAAAAAGTGATCCCCAACTCCTCAAGGCACCCCTCCATCTCCATATCCGAAGTACTACCCTCGTACTTCTTGAGGGTTTGTCGCTGAAAAGAACGGAGAGTATTCTGGAACTGGATATCTTCCTCCTCTCGGTCAATCCTCAACTGATCGACCACCTGAATCTGTTGGGCCTCGGCCGTCTGAGTCACCTGGGGACGACGTCCAGGTGCCATAGCTGTATGGTAAACAAGGATATCCTAATCCCAAGTAGTAAGGAAATTTCTCAAGGTTTTATTTTATCACATTATTTCAATTTCTTTCCCAGAACACCCAAATCAAGTAAAACACAATCATGATGATGCATTTACCTTCCCTAGGGTCTCTACCCTACAATCAATGTGGTCTCACTTGGTTGTTCAGTAGTCTCAGAGTCCTTTCATCGGATCACGGGGGGCCCTAAAATCTCGTTTCCTAGCTGGTCTTCCCTGGCCTATGTCACGCACCAAGATTAACCAACATTGTTGCCCTACCATCCCATGAAATCCTCACTGTGCCTAACTTCAGACTCCATCCTATCTCTCAACCATCAGCTCTGATACCATTCTTTCATGACCCCCTCCCACCAAAGATGCCCCTCCTGAGCTGGGAATGGTGAAAGGGAGATAATGACCCCAGAGTCCTGCCTCCAGTAGGCCCCGGAGTGGCGACTAGCACCAAGGGTATGAGTTTTCACAAATATGGGAGGCATTACCCCTTTTATTATTTAAGATCGAGAGATAGGACAAGTCAACCACCAAAAAAATAAAAGAACGGAGTGTATAGAAATAAACCCAAACTAATCCCACATGCATGTTTAAATAGTTCTGAAACAAGGTACAAGTACAAGAAAGCTCAAAAGGTACAATACTAAAAGAAACAAGTACAGAAAACTGCAGAAACTCCAACTGTACCGACTAGTAGGGTCCTGCACGGCCCTAGTAGTCCTCCTGGAAACCTGAAAGTAAATGTAGGGTGAGCATACAGGTATACTCAGTAGGGAAACCTAAAGCTCTCGTGCACAAGTGGGGAGACATCCTAATTTCATGTGAGAACAACAGAAGAAAACTAGAAAGGAATTCTATCCACCCAACCTCACCAGCCACACTCACCAAAACACAATCACAATAGGAAGTAGTATATAAGAACAAGATTATTGGGTACCCTGCACCTTTTTCCCCCACTAGCTAACTGCTCTTACTAACGGCGAATGTCCTAACGCTACCACACTCTTCCCGCCCGCACACACCTGGGCCTCACAACCACGTATCCCGCCCGCACACACCTGGGCCTCACAACCACATATCCCGCCCACACACACCTGGGCCTCACAACCACGTATCCCGCCCGCACACACCTGCGCCTCACAACCACGTATCTCACCCGCACACACCTAGCCTCATCCCGAAGGTTCTTTGGAAATAGTAAAACCTTCCCGAAGAGTCTTGGGCTAAACCACCTCAACCAAAACCTACCCGAAGAGTCTTGGGTGTAAGTTTGCCTTAAGCCATCACAACCTAGTGAAGAAGGAGCAGGAAGGATCTAGTAACTAAGGGGAAAACACCCTCTCCTATGAAATGGGAGTGTTCGCCACTAAGTGCTCAACATGGGTGGGGTGCGATAAAACACAAAGATACAAATATATATATATATATATATATATATATACCAAACACTCAGCCCAACCTATGGCTTCTAATCCAAGAACTGAGCGTGTGCCTCGGCACTACTACTATGAAGCATGCATACAAAAAACAACCCCAACCCCATTTAGGTTTTCATGTTTCAATATAATTAGTTTATTAGTTCCTTAACTACTGGGCAACTATCCACAACCAACTATATCGATCATTCGTAAAGCATATCCCGGCCATCCAAAAATCAAGTTAGGAAAACACAAGCAACACAACCAAGACCTTCTTATTAACCAACCAACCCCATTGATTATTATTCTCCTTCTGTTACTAAGCTCCACCATACATTAACTCTTCCACTTTTATTTATTGATCACAACCCATAGTTCGTTCACATTCAAACCCATCCCTACAGCCCCGCTGCCAACCACCAAAACCAAAACCACACCATACATAATAATCTCTTGATACGATTTATCACAGCCCCACTGCCCATCACCAATATAGCATTCACAAAAACCCACAAACAAGTCAACTGTAGCCCCGCTGCTCACCCGGTCCACGACAACCCACAAAACACCCCCTTCACATAAAATTAACCCCAAAAAGAACCCACATGTTTATTATTTCAGTTTAGTTCAACCGGGGTGATCACACAAGGGTTCCAGATTTTCATTTAGTTAGCCAACTTTACGTGATTAACCAATTTCCACATTCCACAAAGTTTCCATCCATAAATGGTCTAGAAAGATAGGGCAACATTTAATTGCACAAGAAAAGGCCCCCAATGACCGTGATCTTCAGTAGGCATGAGCCTATTCAATTCACAACATAATATCATAGGATATAAATAATGTAACTGCAATCACAACTTCCCAACCCCATTATATAATCCATTTATTATCTTTGTTAAACTGGTTCAAATGTGTTTCATGTAAACAAGAGGGCACCCACCCCGCATGATGCACAATTTAGAGAGACAAATGTAAGATCCCTACATCAACAGGTTCTGATCACAATGCTCCCCTGGATCAAATTTAGAAGATGTTATTCGGCATCCGTCACTTCTGGAAAAACCCGGAAAAACCACCTTGGGTGGAAGCTGGGAAGGAAAGGCTGACTGATCCAAGCTTAGAAGTTCCACCTCGTCGTTATGATCTCGTGGCCGCTGACGGATCATAAATTGGAGCTTGGACGAAGAAGTTATGGAAGAAAAAGGAGCCTTTGAGTCTCTTGGGAGAGCTCTGCTCAGAGGAAAGGGGAGGAGAGGGGTGTGTTGAAAAGGAGGAGGGGACCCCTCCTTTTATAGGCGTGAAAAAAAAAGTACACGGCGTGTACTTTATGGTACACGGCTTGTGCTTGGCCATTTCACGCGGCCACCACGCAGCTTCCAACACGGCCTTCAACACGGTACGCGGCCATTGACTGGTCAACAAACGGTTTGAAGGTAACACATACGTGGGGATACACTACACGGTGTGTAGTATTGGGTACACAGAGTGTACCCATTTATTTCACACGGCTCCAACATGACACACGACCGTTGACTGGTCAACACACAGTCTGAGGGTAACGCGTACGCAGGGAGACACTACACGGCATGTGGTATTGGGTACACGGCGTGTACCCATTTATTTCACACGGCAAGGACATGGCCTTCAACATGGGGTATACTCGGCGAGGGGTTACACGACGTGTACTCACACTACATGGCGTGTAGTTTCAAAATTATGAAAAGTGTGGGAAAAGTCCATTTTACCCTCCAGAACACTTCATGACCCTCTTTTTGATAAAGGAATGGACTGGAGAGGTCCGAGCCATTACAGTTTATGATATTAATCAAATTTCCATTTCATCCTTACATTTATTAGTCTAAATTAGTATTAATTGATGATATATTGGTCTCTTAAAGTGAGGAAGAAGAGTATGTAGAACATTGAAGATGGTTTTTGTATTTCTTCATTAACATCAGCTGTATTGTAAGATGTCCAAATTCAAGTTTTGGATGTGGGATGCTTAATTTCATATACATGTTATTTCTAAATAGGGAGTATCTATGGATATATAAAATATTAAGGCAACTGTATCTTGATAATTACTACATAATGGTCCATAGGTGTATACTTTTCTTGGTTTATCTGGTTATTATAAGAGGTATTTGTGTGAATTTCCTCAGATTGATGCTCTATTAACTGCTTTAAACATAAATGGTCATGTTTTTATATTGGAAGAGAAATTTAAGGATAATTTTGAGTAGCTAAAGGAGAATTTTATTTGTGGAACTATTATTCATACACATTAATGAAATATGTTTTAGATTTAATGAAATTTATCTCATCTTGGTTTAGGTTGTGTGTTAATGTATGATGGGGCAGTAATATCATATTGGTATCGATGGTTATAACCACATGAACATAACTAATCCACCCATAAACATGAGATTTCATCTATAATTTTTATATTAAATTTTTGGATACATTATTTATTAGGTGAATTTATTTTTTTTATCATCCATAAAATTTTATAATATAAATTCTCAAAGAGATATTAGAATCTATGTTAGTGGAGGTGGGTGTGATTCCTCTAAGATTATGAATTTTAAATTTATATAATCTAATTAAAGGAAATGTTCCATTATAAATTTTTAGTCAAAGTAAATATAGTTATGTTACATAACAAGTTAGAAATTAATGAAATATAATGGATCAACTTGTGGCTCTGTTATTAGATTTAGATGCGGTTGGTAGTAGAGTTTTCTTGTATTAGGTGGAAGTTCACTCTCCCTTATTTTATAAAGTTAATGATTCTCAATTGGAAGACCCTAAGGTAGAGGTGTGAAGATAAAATATAGTTAATAATTATACTCTTTAAGGATGTATAGATAATATAGAACAACGGGTGATGTCCCATGGAAATTTATATTTTTCTCAAGTCATGTGAGAGAATAATTTTTGAGAATTTCATGGCTAAAATTTAATCATGCATCTGAGAATTGGGAAGATATATAATTCCCTATAGAATTAGTTTTAATTTCCTAAGATAAATTTACTAGTATCAAAATTTATATTCAAGTGTTTTTTATGCCAATGGGTGAAATTTGAACATCGATTTTCATTCGGTTTGTTACAACATTTAAATGTTTCATAGTATAAATGAGTGGACATATCTATAGATATTGTGATGGAATTTCCTTATGCGTTAAAGAGACAAGACTCTATTTCGTTTTGGGTTGATTGACTGCTGAATTTCACTTGTTTCTTATCAGTTAATGAGTCCATATTGGTGGATATCACGGTAAGGATTTATATAGTGGAGGTGGTGAAGATTCATATAGTTTGAGGATGATTGTTTCAAACCATTATCTTTAGTTTACATCATGGATCTATATAAAATTGAAATATTTTTTTTACACTCAGTTATGACCAAAAACTAACTTTCATCTATATAAATATGTTTAGACTAAGAAAACAATTAACATTTCGGAAGATATATTGAGAGCATTTATCCAATATTTTAAAGGATCTTAGGTTGATAATAGACCATTACATTAGTTTTACTATAGTAATATTTATTACTAATCCATTATCATGGAAGGATTTGAAGTGTTTAATGGGTGTCCTTGTCAATCACCTCTATGTTGGACTGATGTTTGTGAGGTAATGATTATAAAACCATATTTAATACTAGATATGAATTAAAGTTTTAGAATGATTCAAGGGTAGATAAAGATTATATAGGATAATTAGAAGTCATATATTGAACATCGGAAGTTACTATTGGATTTTGGTGTGGGTGACAATGTATTCTTGAAGGTTAATCCCTAACTTGGATAATATATATTTGGTCAAGTAAGAAATCATTCTTCAAGTTTCATCAAGAATTATAGGGTATTGGAATGTGTTAATGAGTTTTTAAATCATATTGTAGTTCAAACATATTTAGAAAAGATTCATGATGTCTTCCACATGTCACAACCTTGAAAGTACCTTCATGAAAATTCTCATATGATCAATTAGGATGATCTTAATGATGGGTTTCACGGGACATCTTTATACATATATTTAATAGAAGAAAACACAAATACCAAGTCAAAATCTATTGGGAGTGGAATGAATATGATGAAATAATAAAACCATAGACAAGAATAAATCACTGGATATACTTTTAATATTTATTTTATTTGAGTTTTATTAACTTTTCTAAGTAGTAACCAATGTGTTCCTACTTCCATAGGTATCCATCAACTACTAGATTCCACAAATGATTTCATAGAACCTTTTCTCTGTAATGATGTTTTTTGACACTCCATTTTGTCACATGGATGAAAATATTTTGAAGAAAAATACCTTAAGGATAATAAAAGAAGAGAAGAAAATAATTCTAGGGTTTGTACCTTTGCTGAGGCCCCTTCGTGCAAGTCGAAATCGAACAATGTTTGCGCACAGAGTTAACCTGTGCATCCAGCAATGCTATGCAGGCATAGGAATTCAGGTCACCTAGTGGTACTGCGCAAGACACACCTATTAATTAGACTTTGTGACATAACTACATGATTTGAACACTTCACCCAGGGTCCCATTTTTTCCTATAAATAGGACCCTGAGGCTCCACATTTAGAATGATAGAAAATACCAGAGAATCCACAAAGCTCTGATTTCCCCAATCCTTCACCAAGGCCCTCAAAAAAAATTTGGTATGAAAAATACTATATAAATATGAATAAATATAGATAGTGGAATTAAATTCATTATAGGGTCTATAATATAAGACATGTGTGTGATTAAACCTTTACCCCTAGTTGAAAATAACTAGCTTGAAGGTCCCTTTCCAAACTCGGGACCTGCATGAGATCCTTCCGGGAACACCAAAGAAGAACCTTGGAGCCTAGAGAATGGCCTTTCCCAAGTGTTGTTTCCCAGGTTGTCTATCACCAAGACACTTTTATCTCAAGTAGGTCTACTTGTGTGAATCCCTTCTAGTCCACCCAGGTCCACCCAATGTGATACCTCCTTGACTTGACTAGACTTTACCTGCGTGAGCCATCTCTCAAGCCCTATTTCAAGACATAAATGGTAGGAAACCTATTTATTTGGATCCCTAGTATGAGGGGGACCAAATTGAAGCCTATACCAAATCCATTGTACTTGAAAAACCATGGAAAGAGACACATAAATATGTATCCCATTCAGATATGCATTTCATTAGTCAGAGGTGTCCCGCAATTTTCCTACCAGTTGGGTAGGGTCCTCGGGGTGCATAAAGATATGAATACCCTATTCATGAGGACCCCAAACTTGGGGTAGTGTTAGTTAGGACTATGTCCTTCCATTTTAATCTCTAAGTCCAATGAACTTTGGTTCCCAATATAAAGAGAGAGGATCACGCTTGCCTTTCCCTTTGAGGTGTAGTGTCTTGTCCCCTCTCTTACATAGGAACTAGTCAAGGTTATCCCACCTAGAGTATTCCCCTAATATTTCTTGAAGTACCTCTTCTGCTTTGTTCCTTCCTCCTTCTCCATACCCAAGGTCTATATCTAGATGGGTAGTCAGATGTGACTATCATGGGTTCAATGATGGGAAGAGATGGGAATACCATCGCCCGCTCACTATCCTTCCCCCTTTTGTTCTTGGCCTCATCCACCATTGGACAAAGTAGATTGTGTGGGATCTCAGATCTACCACTTCCTCTTATTTCTCACACCGAGCATGACTCACATGGGCTTAAATGTTGGTGGTGATCATGACGTCTAAACAATCCCCAACCTCTGGTCATTATTCAAAGTGTAATTTTCAACCAAACATGAGCCTAATATTTAGTATAAGCCCCAACCATGTCACCATACAACCATCAGGTCATCCTCCTAGGTGTAAACCCTACCAAAACCCCCAAATCCCCATGATTTGAGACATCCCTCATGGAACCATTCCCTAGGGAATCATTTCATGTGGTGTAATCCCTAAAATAATACTCAATCCTCTCAAAGGGCCACATTTCCCTATGAGACATATCTTAAATGGGTCTCCATAGGCATGTTTCCTCACAACTGAACTATGTGGGATATGATTCCTAATTAAATGGTATACGTAGGAAACCTCCCTAAGGTCCAAAACCAACACCCCAAATCAACCTTATTTTTTTGGATCATATTCCTAGTAGGGTCTTATCTAATTGGGTGCCCATATCCCTTCTAGGTTCCTTGGCCTACTTAAACATAAGTCTTACACCAAACTATAACTAGGCACCTATATCCTATAAATTCTTATCATGTGACACTGACCTGAATGGTTTGGTTCTTATCACATGACCTTAAAATGTAAGATGTGTCCTGTTAAGTAGCACTAAACTATGTGGGTTTTGATTCCTTTCGCAATGATACATAGTAATCCCATTTCTTGGGCCCAGCCATGATATCAAAACAACTCTAATATCACTGGATGATGCTACACTCCAAAGTTCCCCACTATGTGGATCAAAAATAGCATCATAATAATAATGAAAAAGTAATTTCTAATTAGTACATAAGAGGATACCATTGATGGAGAACCTAAGATACATACAGATGATTATAAATTCTATAAATGATGATAATCGATTATTAATTTAAGGGCGACCCATGTCATTATTGGGAATTAATGAATGATTCATGAACATATCTTAAATCAATAATAGATTCCTAGAGTAGGAAAAAATCCCCCCCAAAATGGTGTGACGAGACCAACCAACCATCCTCTCGACCAATGTTAGTTCTTAAGTATCTTTGTCCAAGTTTCCTAATGAGTGTCTACCTTTGGAAAGAATATCCATGAGACATCATGGATTTGAGAGATTTTGGGTGTTTCTTATTCCATTAATAAACCCCATTAGAAACCATCCATAAAGGATGTTTTCATATGTGTCTAATGTAAAGGTTGTTCCACCAACACCATAAAATTCCATTCCAGGCCCGCATGGAATTTTTAGGGGCAAAAAAATGGTGAACCTAACATGAATGATTTTACAAAATTAAACCCCCTTCAATCAATCATCGGACACATAATTTTAATTAGAAACAAAAATAGTGAACCCAACATGAGTCTTCAACCATGATGATGGTGTCACCCACCTGTTTGACCCCTTTTACTCTCAAAATTAAATAGGGATAAGAAATAAAATAAATTGGGCAAGTGTTCATTTATTGATATTCTACTTTGACAAGGTTTTATTATTTGTGTTTTTCACCTATATTCCAAGTACTTTCAACAAGATATCACTTAAATACAAATGACATCACTCCATCTCACATTGACGTATGACTCAGCTATTGTTCATGTTGGGTCCTTGTCTAAGTAGAGGATATCATTACCAACCCAACATCGTTAACACTAGGTCACAAATGAATAGGTCTGAGAGTACATCCAAAATAGAACCATCCCAACCTTAGAGGATACTTTACATGACCTATAGATCAAAAAACCCTTCCATTCATCTACTCAGTGACCACCGACGGTCCAGAAATAGACAGCATCAGTCACCATCTCCAACTGTTTTAGGATCTTATCCTTAGAACATGACAATTGGATTATCCCTTATCTTGGGAAGGTAGATCAAGAGGTCATAGATAGCCTCACCTATAAGACATACAGTTCCTTTTAGAAAAATACTACCAATAATCTCCACCTCTAATGTTTCATAGTAGTGAACCCTCAATATTATGAGGGTTCCATACTCAGGAGTCTGTCTCGGGTAATCCAAACCAGAGTACACAATATGTCCTTATAAGGGAAGAAACCGGTCAACATGGAATATGAATACACCTTTGTATCATTTAGAGAAGACCATCGATCAAATTTAGTGAAAAAATGTGAGCAGTCACAAACGCCTTATTGTACTAATCAAGATAAATAATAGACTCTTCTTAAAGCATCTAAAGAAACCCACCAACAAAATATGGTAGAAAAAAATGAGCTGTCACAAACACCTACCCGCACAAACCAAGCCTACCTGCATCCTTATCTAGAAGTGTCCAAGGAATCCTGCTGTACAAATTTCTTTGGAAATCTATGAGTAGGAACAAACATATTACCATATCAATCAATCCCTCCAAACAAGTTTTGTAGTAAAACAAAAGAAAGTGCACACACCTTTCCACATTTATCAAGCCTTCTAGCAGTCTTGTCTAGCGTCATTTAGATAAGTTTTCTAGAAATTCCTAGAGACAAATAGTGGGCGGACTCAAATCTGTCCCTTTTAATCTAAGTAATATTAGTATCCACCAATAGTAACTAGAGAAAATTAGTAGGAACACAACCATTATCCAGACACAAAATGGGAATATATCCTCATTCTATCCACTAAATTCACCAAGAACATCCTGAAAATGGTGAAAGGTCACGCACAAATTCATCCCTATATCTTAAAGACCTTCCAAGATATCATAATAGTGACAATAGTAACAGAGGGTAGGATACACAACTCTATCCCTATAAATGGGTTGAATCATCATCATGTCACTCCGAAGAAGATTGACACCTCTGTTCTCATCCAGTAGGTTCATGGTTTAAACTCCCCCGTGATATATGAAAAAAAAGATCGGGTCCATACCCTTGTTCCAACTAGAGGTAATTGGAGTATTCTAATGGATACTTTGGGGTATATACAACCCCCTATCAAAATTATAGAAGCTTGTCATCAAATTCTATTAGTGACATGGGAGCTAACCAAACAAGATTCTATATATGAAAACCACTTTCCCCAAAAAGTAAACCTAGTATCTCACAAGAGGGGATCCAAAAAAAATCCTCACCGGAGATGACTAGAAAATAAAGAGAAGGTTTACAATACCACGCTAATTAATGATGGATTTATTGAATCCCTTAGATGTTTATCTATAGAAGCTTAGGATCCTACTCTCATGTTACAAAATTATAGGAATAGTTGTAGTATTTCTGAAGTTCCTCCCCAAACACCTTAACATAAAGGCTTGATTCATGTCATTAATTTTATCAATATTGATATCTCATCTCTTGATGGGTCACAAAATCCCTCCATATGACCAGAAGATCAAATAGTAAGAATGACTTCCCCTTGCTATCATCCACCCTAAAAATACTCCTCAGGGTAAATGTTGTATGAATTCTCCTTGTAGTAGGATGTCAATCCATAATGTTAGTCATCCCTATAATTTCATTTTCTAAAACATTTATCTCTACATCAGTGTTTTAATTCATCAAAAGGGTCCTCTCCTTGGAAATTTAATGATGATAAATCCTTCCTACCATGAAGCACATGGGAAAATGAGGTCATTTATGTTTGATTATTTGCATTGGAAAGAGAAATACTTTCTTAGTTGGAAGGAATCCTAAGGAGGTAGTCATTCTATAAACCACCCTTGGATCATTTACCTTCCAATATGACAGAAAAATTACCTCCCAATATTTTCATTTATGATAAAGAATCAAGGAATAATACACTTTGGTTAGACAAGGTCGAGAAACCTCTAGAAAAATATTAAGAAGACATACTTAACATGAGGAAATAACTAGATAAAGATAAAATACCTATCATGTTATGGCCTTTATCCACTCCTCAAAACAGCATTCTAGAGATGTTTTCAGAAGATTTTGTGCAAAAAATACACCTCAATATATGGATTACTCTTCACTAATTAATAGAAAATTTATTACCTTACAATTAATACTTGGTCCACGTCAAGTTAATAAAATGGATACACTGCCAGATTGACTTGGTGTATCTCCTAGCTGCATGACATAAAAAATTGGAGAAATAGTAAGGAGTCCTTTAGTGCACTTACCTAATCATGTTAAAAGGATTTGGATAGTTGATCGTAGGTTCCATGTATAATGTGCATATCAGAGGATGGTTTGAACGTGGAGAATTTCATTTCAATGTGCTCCCTAATTAGTAAATCCCACCAAATATGACATTGTGTAACATCATATCTTTTGGTCATCTTCAACAAGTAGACTTTGTTCATAACAGATGATATGATCAATAAAAACAGGTCTTGACTGACTCCCACAAATGTTGGGACTAAAGAGATAAATACATTGAAAGACTTACACATTAGGCATCTAAAAATATTGTCCAATACTCTTGCTTAAGGGAAGTCAATCATCAGATAGCTGAAATGTCACAGATATCACAACTATCTTCAAGAACATGTGGCTCAACTACAAACCATATTATGCACCTAGATCATTTTCAAACATGAATCTGTAAAATCAAGAAAAAATCCACACTCATAGAATCCATGTAAATTCAAAAGAACCCCCAGCCCATAGTTCTAGGGGATTTTTTAAAACATCCTTCTAGGTCAGAAAACCAAGCTTAAAGAGTTATGGAAATGGAGCAGGAATAGTTGTGGCCCATAGGTCTAGGGTATTTTTTACCTCAGCAACCTCCTCCTCAGTGGAAATCAGTATTATCCTGATTATGGGGAATACTTCCAAAGGAACCCTCCCAATTCATCCCATACCATAACCAGATATCCTCATTGGGAATGAGAATGAAAAAAAAATATGGAGATTCCCTTCGGATTACCATCTGTTAAACAGATCCAATAAAACTAGAAAAGTAGAGGAAAATGAATCATGGATGGCACAAACAAAGGTTGTCTTGTAAAGATACTCATAAATCACTTGAAATGTGTTACACATTGGTGAATTCCATTAACACTACTCTCACAGATTCTATATAACACGAGGCCAATATGAAGGAGCTGGAGGATGGAGTCTCATTTCATAATACAATACACACTAAAATAATTAAAGGATGTTTTCATTCCCAAAACCATAATCTCACCTTGAATTTGGTCATTTCCCCAACCACTCCTTTATTACCTCCTCAAAGAAAATTTAACAAAGAAAAGGGTAAATCTAAGGTTACACCTAACCTACCTCCTAAAGAGGTTGAATTCCTTAAAATTGATAAAATATTTTCTCAGTAAGAGGAATAGATAATGTAATTAAGAATAATCAATACATAACTACTCTGAGGTAGAATTCCTACTAGATATATTCTACAATCAAATCCTCAACTTTCACTCCCAACTGGCGTACCTCAAAAAAAGAGGGTTCACCACAGAAAATGAAATGGATCCAGAACATCCATTCAATATGGGGTATAAAAAACCAATATAATTGTATCTCCAACAACATATCAGTATTTACCTCTATTGGGAACACAACCAAAATAGATCCAAAATCATCCTTACAGACCTTCCCCTATAGGTCACCCACGACATATACCATCAGGTCCACTAAAGTTGTCCCAATCTAATGCTTCCCATGTTAATGATCTGAATAGTCTCGACATTCCTCAAGTGAACATCAATATTATTAAGTCTCTAACATCTATATTTAAATCTATAGAGGAATGGAATGTGTTGGTATAGCCATAAAAGAATTCGTACCCTGAATGGATTGATCTGAATCTTCTCTCACCGAACTTTGGGAACCCTAAATTTTCAATTTTCAGTATACTGGGATACTCATATAAGAATTTGATGCATTTCATGTCCCTTTTTTATCTCATGATGGGGACCCCTATACAAAAATAAGTAATGAAACCAAAGTGTTTTATGAAAACAATTCAATGTTCATCCTTTGTATGGTATACCGGCTTGATGGGTCAGTCAATTACAGTGTGGGAAGATCTCTTTTGGAAGTTTCTATTCCAATTCAGTGCAACTATGAAGAAGAAAATAGTCCTCAACCTATAAATATGAAAACTATGGAGCAATTATAGGGTCTCAAATTTCATTTCTCAGTGGAAGGGGTTAACATACACCTTAAGCCTAAAGTTTTCTCAAAAATAATTTTTTTCCATCTGTATATAGAATCTTCATGAAGATTTTTGCACACCACTCATCCCTGTTAAATATAAAGGAGTGTTTTTTCATATCATTGAAATTGATTAAATAATGAAACATTCCATTCCATGAACCAAGGTTAAGTGATGAGTATTTATATCATCTCAAGTAAATAGAAAAGGAAAATAATAGGCTACCACTGTTACACTTAATTTTAACCCTCCATCCAATTCAAATCCAAATCATGTTTCTTATCATGTGGTTCCCCATCATGATTTTTAATAACAATGCCTATCTCATTATGAAAATAAAAGGGAGAAGATGTGAAAATATTTTTATGAAATGAAGAAGAAAATCTATTCTTTTTGAAATGACCAAGTCCCTGGCTACTTCATCTTGGCATTAGAGAACAACTTGATAAAGTTTACAAATCCCAAGAATCCCAATCATGATTGTGATGAAGATCTCTTGAACTATTTCCTACTCCATCAGGAATTAGGTAACAAAATCCAAGAATTTTTTTTTCAAAGACATCCTGAAGAAGATGGTGGAATCTAGGAAAGTAAATTTGTTCAAGCCATCTACGCAAGTAGCATGTGTTTCTATACCTAATATAGAGTAAGATAATGAATGGAAGAAGGTAAATTACAAGGGTATGTATAATTTTAGGGACTGGATGGTTATAATAAATATCAACTAGACTCATGATATCCTCTAATAGTAGTTTAAACATCCAACTATGCCCTTGGATGCTTCCTCTATGGCACAGCTGACTTCATTAGCACTAGAGTCCTCTGAAATCTAGTATTCAAAGAAGTGACATAGATGGAAGATAAGGAAGAAAAAACCTGAATAAAAACACATTCTAAGTATGAATTTGGATTTGACTATCTTGTACTTTATTTCCATAGTACTAGGAAAATGGGAGCCACCCTAAAAAAATGTTACCACATGAATCAACCCACCAGACAGAGTCCTCATCAGATGAGGAGTTGATCTTCAATCCCATTAATGTAATTCACTTAATAAATCCCTTGTCGAATGATGAGGGTGAAAATAAACCCAGGTTCCCTATATTCGATTGGGTAATTAGGGTAAGAGGCAATTAGATCTGAGTATATAAGGGAAGACATGGTCGTTCTAGAGGTAAATACTTTGACCACATCCCCGATCTGACAATTTACACAACTGAAACTCATGGGAGATACATCCAATGAGCTCAGAAAGAGTAATAAATATCCCATACATAGTCCCAACTATTCCCTGAATCAATAATTCTATAATATTTAATATAGGATGTGTCATAACCAAATCAGCCTTGGCATGCAGGCATACCTAGTTGACCTAACCCACCAGGTAAGGAAGTGCCTTCAACTTTTGTTTCAATGTTTGATCCATCTACATCAAGTAATTCAGTTTCTAAACTACCTAGATAATAGAATACCCATTCTAGGAAGAATATACATTTATCCCATATGTATGAAATTTAAAAATAATTATCCCTTGTTTCAGACAAATTTTTAATCTCAGATTCTTTGATTTCATCAAAATACCTTCAAGAAGAACTCATGTAGGTTTTTTCAAGACCTTGAGAATTTGAGGATTATGTTTGATTATGAATTATATCATGCATAGAAAGATCTGTTATAATGTCGCATGATAATCTCTTTCATATAAAAGGACAAAGATACCATTATACAAGGACACATAAATATTTTGTGTGTATCTGGTAGGATTAATGATGTTGATATACAATGATCCTTCATTGAAAATGGATTAGGCGTCAACCTCATTCTAGTATTAACACTTCATTAACTGGGTTAAAATTATCCCCACCTATCCTCCTCCACACTAATGCTATAAGTTTATGAAAAAATTGATCAAAATCCCCTTGGTGAGATTAATATCTAGACTCTATTTAGGGAACTTATATCTGAATCTGAATTATTGGTTTTTTAGCAATATACAACCTTCAACATTCTACTAGGAAGACCTTGGTTACATCATCATGCAGTTATTCCCTCATCATAACATTAGTTCCTCAAATACTACATTAATGGTTAGATTTAGACATTCTATGGTGATAAAACCCCATTTAAATCCTATGAGTCACAATACATTGAAGTGTTCTTCCACTAGAGGTACGGGAAACTACCCATGATTGACATTTTTTCTTTAATTAATTCCTTGAAAAGTATGGATATAACCTTGGATAATCCTTTCAAGCAGCTCTGTGCATAGTATGCATTGCCCATAAATCAAATTGAAGAGGTGGGCCTGAATTTTAACACTTATTCAGCTACTTACATGATATTATTCATGACAACTAAACCCAATAGTATTGAAGGATTCATCAACCCTATAGGTAGTGATGAAATACCATAGATAAATTCCTTCACTTTATCCCCATCAGAGCTTCAAAAAGGCCTCGCATCATTAGTAGGGTCATAAGTAATTGCTTTTTCCTCATATTATCAACAAAGTATCAACTCCCCTACTAACTCCAGATATCTCCCTTTATTATCTACTTACCCTTAGAATAAATATAATTTGAAGAAATAGGAATAAAAGGAAGACATCAGGTATTCCCCTTTAGTGTTTGAGGAGGGTGTCTCTACTACTGTAGATGAACTTAGAGAGATAAATTTGGGTACCTAAGAAGATCCAAGACCCGCTCTAATTAGAACGGCTATTAATTATGAATAAAAATATGTGTAAACCTCTTTCATAAAGAAATATTGAAACTTGTTTACATGTAATTACAAAAAAAATCTATTCCTTGATCCCAAGGTGTCCACCCATCACTTGGGCTTTCCATAAGACCACTAGGGATACAAACAAGAAGCCAGAAGGACACCCCTAACTCACGACTCTAAAATTGAGGCTAAAGTTGACAATATTATCAAGGAATATTTCATCCAAGAAGTTCAGTATCTAAATTGGATGTCCAAAATTGTCTCATTAAATAAGAAGAATGGGAAAATCATGGTCTGTATTGAATTCAAATATCTCAATCAATACTATTCGAAAAATGATTTCCCAGTCTCAATAACAGAGTTATTGATTAATGAAATGTTTGGTTACCAAGATCACTAATTCATGGATGGGGGTATAATAAAATTTAAATGGCCCCAGACGATGAAGAATCCACCTCTTTTAGGTCCCCCCAAGGATTATTTTTCTATCAAGTAATTCCATTTGGATTTAATAATTTCATTGCTACAAACCAATTTTCCATGCATCTCATCTTAAAAAACATATTGGGGATTTTTTTTGAATACTGCATTGATTATTTGGTGGTCAAGTCTTGATAGCGTTCTGACCATTTGGATAATCTTGATACTACCTTTGATAAACTATGATAGCATAGTCTGACGATGAACCCCTTTAAATGTTCTTTTGGGAAAATTTCTCAGCTTTTTTATACACCATCACAACATTGAATTCAACCATAAGAAATGAAATTCTATCCTTATAATGTCACCTCTTAGAAACCTTAAATATTTTAGAAGACTTCAAGGGCACTTGTCCTACATTTGGCGCTTTATAACCAACCTTTCAAGAAAGTGTTTTCCCTTCTCCAAGTTGATGAAGAATGGGGTCACATATTAATGGACTAGTGACTATCAGGAAACATTTGACAACCTTAAGAAATGTCTCTTCATCACACCAGTTCTAATTTTTCTCGTTGAAGGAAAACCACTCATTTTTAATGTGACATCCATAGATAAATCACTATGAACTTTCCTTGATAAAAATAATGACATCGGGATTGAAAACATGATCTATTATCTTAGTTAAACCATGGTCAACACTAAGACTCATTATTCAGATATCAAGAAGAGATTCCTAGTGTTAATCTTCCCAGTTCAGAAACTACGTCACTACTTTCAGCACCATGAGGTCCATTTGGTATCTCACAATAACCTGCTCAAATATATCCTTAGTCATCCTATGCTGAAATAATGTTTGGAATGGTGGGTGGTTATCCTACAACTATTTGATATACAATTTGTTCTTTAGAAATCAGTGAAACTTTAGGATTTTGTAGAATATCTCATAGAACACCTGTCTGTAGAAAAAACATTTTTGGATACTAAACTACCAGATAAAGATATATTTTCAATTCAAGATGGACCCCAAATGTGGTAAATTTATTTTCATAGTTCCTCAAGGAAACCAATAGAAAATATAATTTAAGACCCTAATCTCAAAAAATTAGGTTAGGGTTATTCTCATATCTCTAATAAAGGCATTTTTTCTTTACTCCTTTCTATTGTTAGAAGTTTTTTCAAATAATTAGGAAGGATATTAGGCCCTCATTATAGGATTATAATTAGAACTCTAGATATTAGTGGTCCAACTAGAGGTGAAAGTTGATTTTTATTTTGGAATCAAACAAATAAATGGGGATTGTACTATTAGAAAAGAAGAGATAATCCCCTTAATTGACTATGTTTGAGGGTTAATAGAAAAATTCCCCTTAAATCCAACATTGAATCATGTCCCATGATTTTAGAATGACCAAGAATATGCATTACTAAATGCATCCACAACTTTGGAAGATCTAAATTAGGATAAAATAGTCATCATAATATCACACCACTGAATGGTATATACTTTTTCTTATTTCAGTACGGAAGAGATCGATGTAATAAATCTTGTCCCTAAACCATATGGTCCTACCACTGGGTGGATGAGACCCATCATATACTACTTAAAAATGGATTACTCCCACCAGAAAAATCTATGAAAGATAAAATCTGAATATGTGTAATTAATTGTGATCTATATGATGGAACAAATCACCAAAATGTCCTCTATAAGAAGGTCCTTGATGGGTTCTTCTTAGGTGAATTTATGGATAGGATACCAATGTTGTGATCAAATAATTTTACACCAGAGCCTATGGTTCCCATCAGTCAGGGTTCAATATTTCCCATAAAATTCAAAGGCTTTGATACTACTGGCCCACTAGGACATAGAATTATACAAATGTTACCAAAAAGTGTCATTCCTTCCAAGTGAATGATAATTTCATTCATCAACCCCTATATTTTCTTCATACTTACAAATATTATTGGTAATTTTCTATATGTGGAATGGATATCATGGTACCATATCCTCCTTCCATAGCCTATAAATTCAAGTACATTATCACTACGACTGACTTCTTCTCTAAGTGGTCCAATGTATTACCCCTCAAAGAAGTTAGGGAATCGAATATTCTCGACTTCATGAAATCTAACATCATTACCAGACATTGTGTACCTTATACAATATTGATGGAAAACGACACCAATTTCTATTATTATAAGTAGGAAAATCTATATCATAAGTATAGTAATAAATATAACCACTCATTTCACTATCATACAGTGGATAATGGATAGAAAGAGGCCTTACAAGACCATATCGAACATACTCCATAATATGGTGGATAAAGATAAAAATTATTAGCCTGACATGATATTTCATGCCTTATTGGCCTACTGAACTACTACTCATACCTCCACACGGGCGACCCTGTATTCACTCGTTTAAGGAACATAATAAGTCTTACCCATTGAGGTCCAATTTTCATCGCTCTGTGTTGCCATTTGTGATCAAATATCTATATATGAGAAATCCTATAAATAACTAGATGAATTGAACTAACTCAAGGATAAAATATTGCATACCTTTCATCACTTAGAATTCTATCAGGACCAGATATCATGATATTTTAACAAGAATCTCTACCTATGTTCGTTCCTCCATGGAGAATTGGTATTGGTCCTTTGGACTCTAATGATACCAGGGAACAATCCTACAAATCTTGATCCAAAGTGGGAGGGACCTTATTCCATACATCAGGTCCATTATAATAGATATTATTCCTTTATCTCAATAAATAGAGATATCATTATGTCCCCAACCAATGAAAGGATTCTCAAAAAGTACTTTGTGTGATAAGATATCATAACATCTCAACTACACAATGTTAAATTATGTATTTGGTCTTTGTCGCAGGACCTTAAAAATTATAACATATTTTCCACGTCACAATATGATAAATTTCATGACACATACATACTTTTTGAATGATATTAAACTACATTGCATCATGGTCTTGTATGCACAACCTTAAAAGGCACACCATATGGTCTTAGTCATATGAAATAAAACTACAAGATACCAACATCCTTTATATATTAAATTAAACTACATATCCCAACATCCTAGTCACAAGACATTAAATTGTATGAAGAAATCCTTACCACATTATTTAAAACTACAAGTTTAATTTACTTGTCACGTGACATAAAACATCATAAAATTTAAATCCATGTTTGAGAAGATCACAATCTTTGGTGCTGGTACCCCACCACACCTTTTACCCAAGAACTAAGGGTATATTGATTCTCATTCTAATGAGAAACGTAGTGACGACTGGATCTCCAATCCTGGGTCTAGCCAAAACACACACCCAAAAATACCCCCTCCCTATGTAGCGGTCAGATATGCATAGTGAATCTTTCAAGAACTATGTATGGGTTTATTCTCATTCTAATGAGATATGTAGTGATGCCTGGATCTTACATCCCAATCCAATCACCACAAAATCTAAATTTTCCCTATCCTTCACTTATATTGACTTTTTTGGTGGAAGAATCCTTTTACACTCCTTATTTCTCAAATTGAGAGTAGATCACATGGGCTTAGAAGTTTTGGTCAAAAAAGTTCCTAATATAAGTAAGGCATATCAATTCATATGAGGGTTATCATGGTCCTAGTCACAATACCTTCAAGACACACCATATGTCTTTGACCATGTGATTTTGAACTGTATAGTTCCTTAATAACTACATATGGATTGATTCCCATTCCCACATGATACCTAGTAATGCCCGATCCTACATCCTAGTATATCCACAATACGAGAAATTCCCCCACTCTCCTATGTATGTTTCAGATCTACATAAGAGGATCCAATATGGGTTCTCACCCCATGTGTGCACATGTATTCAAAAAAACCTTTCTCCACACATGAATTAAATTAGTATGGTGAATCTACTCTAGAAATATGTGTGGATTGATTCTTTCTTCAATAATATATTTAGTCATTACTAGGTCTTATACCCTGTTTCTACTGCAATATTTCTTTTTCACATCAAGTCACCTTCATCCTTACCACGTGACATTAAACTGCATGGTTGATGCCCTTGTTGCATGAATTTTAACTGCATGGTCCTTCAAGAACTATGTGTGACTTGATTATCATTCTAATGAGGTACATAGTGATTCCTGGACCAAATATTCTATTCCCAGCCATGGGTTTAAGAAAAATTCCCCCTATTCTGCATACAAACAAATATATATGTAGGGGACCTTAATTTGGGTTCCCTCATTCAGGGGTCTACCAATAAAAATGAAATATCTCCTCTTACATATGAGTTATATCGATGTAAATGACTCTACACTTAATGAAAAATATTGGTCCTAATTATTCCTTTTTTCTTAGACATATTCCTTCCGCATGTCATACTAATTATCTTTGAAATTTTTGGATCATAGTAATATTTCTCTAGCTATCAGTAATAGAATGTATGATACTAGAGAACACTTTCTTATGACTATGCAGTAACATGCCCCGGTTGGATTTGCATAAGTTACACACATAAAGGGACCATCATCCAAAGTATGTCACTTTTTGATTATGTAGTAACACACCCAAGTTTTATTTGCATAAAGTCAACCACAAAATGGGTTTTTCAAATAGTGGCACATTTCATCCTCAGGAGAATCCTATTCTATCTTCAAAATCCTCAATGAAATTATTTTTGAACCCACTATTTGAATTTTGTGCATAGTCATCCCTCACATAATTTTCCCATGTTGTTTCTCCCTATTAGAGAACCCACAATATCATGGTTTACAATTTCCCCCCTCATGTCTGAAGTATTCCAGAACAACCATAGTCTGTTATGCCTTATATTTCTAATCATTTACATAATATTATGGTCCTAGTTGTATGAACTAAAACTATAGGCACCATAATTCTTGTGTTTGGGTCATACATTTTAACGTTTCTAAGTAATTTTGACATGAAATTCTCATTCCATATTTATTAACTTTCTTTCCACAAACCAAACTCTATGTCTGGAGAAATATGAATCACTATAAAATTTCTTTGGATATTATAAATAGAATGTTAGGATTCTTGAGAACTCCTCTATTTGACAATGTAGTAACACACCCAAATTGGATTTTTATATGTCGCCTACAAAAATGGTTATGTGGTAACATTCCCCAGTTGGATTTTCATAAAGTCTCCCACAAAATAGATTTTTCAACCAATGGTACATTCTTCCTTAAGAGAGACCTCCTTTATCTCCATTATCCATTTCTCCCATATCACTCTTCATATCCAAAGACCCCCCAAATTAAATCTTACAACCTTTCCCCTTAATACCTAAAAATGGGTGAATATTCCCTAACAAATTACCATGAAAGGGTAAATCATTAAAATTTCATTCATAGATAAATAACATAAATTATAGCACCCAATGTCCTTTCTATATGACATAAAAATGAATAACATAATGTCCCAGTCACATAATGTTAAACTATACCAAAACTTCCTCATTTTAAGATGTTAAACTATATTGTATATGTTTTTATTACATTACATTAAGCTACATGATGGTTCAAACCTTTTTAGAAAGGGGACTTCCCCCTAACATCATTCACACAACATAGTGTACCCTCCTTTACACAATAAAAATTCATGTAGGATTATTTTTTCATTCATGTCCAATGCTAATAAATATGATCTCTTCATTCTCATACATCTTTCCTTGGAAAACCACCCATCATGGTTCTGAGAAGCTCAGGTCTTCACAAAATTCTTGACCATTGGTAGTAAAATGTCATAATTTCTAATGATACCTTTTTTAACTATGTAGTAATATTACCCATTTGGATTTTCTTAAGTGTCCCACCAAAATGGCCTACTATCCAGAGGATTCCACTATATGACTGTGTAGTAATGTTCCTTAGTTTTCTTTGCATAAAGTTACCCATAAAAAGGGTTTTTCAACTAGAAGCATTTTTTCCTTAAGAGATACATAATATATTCCCTTAATACCAAACAATATTATGCTATAAACTGATTTTAAAACTCAGTTCATGACCACCCCTCATATACTTGTCTTTTATAATGTTTTATATTTCGAAATAAAAAAATCAGGAATCAAAATTCCCTTTAGGGTATCTAAATAATCTTAGAACAGTCTTGGACAACAAGCCTTGATTGGGTAATCATTCCAAAACTCATGGTCAAATTTGTTGGACCTAAAACACAAGTCTCATTATTCTAGATTTCAATAATTTAAACTGCTCATGAAAAGTGGCCTGGTACTCATCAGGTTGAAATCCTACAAAGGTAACTCTAGATAAAATTCAAGTATTATCTCACTAGACCTATGCTCAGCATAGTTTAAGTAAGAATCAAGAAATGAGAATATAAAAGGCCCAAAAAAATTTAGGCTGAAAACCCACAAATGTTGGCCTAAGAAAAATATAAGTCTCACTTGATAAGTTTTCTCATGAAATACTTAGAAAAAAATTAGGGAAATGACACAAAACTCACAAAGTTTGTATGGTTGTCCATGCGACCATAGAAATATTAAAACTAGGTTCCCTAGACCCAAAGGCCATGTAAAACATTAGAGAATCTACCCATCCCGATCATTGTGGTTATATATCATTGAAACAAAGATTTATTATTATAAAGACTAGATTCAATGTTATGCTATAATAACAAAAAAAAATAGGTATTAAGACATAAATGATTTGAAACAAAATCCTTTTCATTTATGGGGTAAAGAAAAAATAGGAGGAGTATCCACAAGCTGGATTATCTCTATCATACTTTATAGAAGACCATCAACATAACTCTTAATTTTATAAATGGAATCTCCATCTCTATTATAATCTGATAAAAGGTCGGCCAATAGTATATCCTAAGTCTCCTCAGTCAGGTGGAGTTTATTTGCTAAATTCTCAAAAAAAAAATTACCCATCAGTTTGAGCTCCTTTTCAAAAATGATGAAGTTTTATGAGAACCCCTTAGGTGGTATACTTTTCTTGTAGAAGTCATGATGTTTTTATATCCTTATAATTAATCCATTTCTTAAATTTCATCAATTTATTGGCACGGTTGGCCTCTACCTGGGATAATGTAGCTCAGAGATCATTAGGGTTAACAAGTATCTTTTCTTTGAGGAGGTACTATTGTAGATTTTGTTCCTTATCCCATCATTGAATGATATCCTTCATGGTATTATGAATCATGTGATAATCAAATACATCATATCCCAACATTCTGAATAGGAATGGAAGTTAATGGAGTCGTGAGGGTGGGTTTTCAAGAGGCGTCTCAGAGATTATCTTCCAAATGTTCCACTAGAAGGCACGGTTTGTGGTACAAAGGGAACTTTGTGTCTCCAAATTTGACTCAGAACCACTATCAGATGGAGAAATGTATTCTAGGATTATTAAACATAATGAGACACCCATATCTACTCCCTTTCAGATTGTAAGATCTTTTCTTTCTGATATTGGATGAATTGGCATGGAATCTCCTCCACCAGGACTTTCCATAGAAGTTTATGTAACTGGATAATGGATAAGGATCATTTTTATCCTCAACAAGATAGTATATAGAAGAAGTATTGGATGAATAAAGTGGTTGGTGGCACTCACCTATTTATGTATCAGTGCCTTGGGTGAATTCCTCCCTGGTATTCCTAATCACAGTGGTTTGAACCAGAATATCTTGATGAGGGGAATTCTTCTGAGTATACTCAGATCTCACCAAGGGAGGCTTATAAAGATTCCCCACTTCATCATCCCCTTGATTCGGTGCTCCCCCGATAGTGGAAGTAGGACAGACTTTGACTTCATGTTGACACATCATCGCTGTAACGTTCTCCGTAGATAAAGCTGTAAAATTCAACCATTCATGATTAAAACATTAGGAACTGAATTTAGTTGTACAAAAATTAAGACTCACATCCATCCAAATCCTTATTAAATTACTCAAACTCTTATAAAGAGGTGGTAATATTAATATGTGAAAGCATTTCTTTAAATTTCATGTCACAATTTTCCATGGGAAGTATTAATTCTCCAATACCTATGGCATTCTCACCCTTGGGGACACTCCAAACATTGGGCTCAGGACACATCATAGCACCCTAATCTAATGACTTGAGACCCTAAATAGCTTCCTCGAAGATAGTTGCAGGGTCAGAACTGGTCGCCACAAGGTCCTCTGGTGTATGAGATGAATCTAAAATATCATAAGGAATAAAAGTATGTAGTCGATGTTTGATACATTATTATGTACACTTGACATTACCATAATCCACCTCCCTCTCTACAATGTCAGGAGAAGATAATGTAGCCTCAACCCTTGACACTTCTCCTACTAAAGAAGCTAACTCTCCATCAGAAGTCTATATCTTGTCTGGAGCTTCCTCTTTAGTTCTCGAAGGATCATCTCCAAGCCCCTTGAGAGGGGAGAGAGGAGGATAATTTTCAAAAAAACCATGATTAATTTTTTTTTGGATAAAATAGAAATAAATTGTGTTGTGAGGACTTACCAAAACTAATGAGGTGTTTATCCAAGGAATTTATTCTCTATTGTTCCTTATTTTTTGATGGAGGGAGGATATAACTCACCTCCTCAAATACAAGTATCAGAGGTGGTATTATATATTCTCCCACCATATCATTCTCTATCATCTTCTAGCACAAGTATAGCTCTCCTGATTCAGGATTCGATTCATCAGTTCTGAGTGGGGTTCTAGTTGGGACATACTTTGGTGATGGGATCTCGATCGATTTACCCTTCCAGCTAAAAATCAGGGTAACATTTCCATTAGGAACAATAATTTGTTCAAAATAAAAGAAATAAAGAACAAAATATGAAATAATAGAAGGAGAACTTACATCCTTGGGATTAAATTTTTCATCCCATTCCCCCGAATATAAGTGTTCAACCCCTTCAGTAGCTCCTAGTTTAAACATATCCTCCACCCACCTTGTGGAAGGAATCCAGTTGTCAACTGCATAAATAAGAATATCTAATTCCTAGATATATATCCCCACCTCGATAGAATCATCCTCAAAGATAATATTGGTCAGGGATCAAAAATATCCATTTTATAGAATTTACAATATGATGTGAAGGAGAGACCACACCTCCTCAGCATCATAAGGCACGCTCTACCAAAATTGGAATGCCTCTGGTCACATATATTTTAAGGTTGTCTCGGACTGCTGTGAATTCGGTCTAGAAATATTTGGTTTCATGGGATTCCCAACTCTCTCTATAATGGTTTAAGGATAGGAAAATGGAGTTTGGGTCTTCTCTTGATGATGAATACTGGACCACTTAGTCTCAATATCATCTATCATAACCCTTTTGATCATGACTAGTAGACTAAACTATGCATGGGGTCATTTGGGTGATCTCGGGACCTCATCATCAGCACCTTCTAAAGGGGGAGGAGCACCTTTTGGAAGGGGCAAATCCTTTCTACCTCACTTCCCACACCTAACAGTTGTTACATTCCCGACTTGAGGAACACATTTTTTTAACATCCATGGGGATATAATGAAATATAGGCCTCAGTACACCAGTAACCAAGTAGACGCACTCACTGGAGGAAGGTAAATTATCACTCGAGTCATCTCCATAACTATGAGAATCCACAGTTGTTGGGCCACCATTGGGTGCCTCTCTGATTGATCATGCATTGGAGGAGACACAATTATTTATTATAGTTACATTAATTTGGGTAAAATTTTATATGAATAATAGTAATCACATATATCTTTGCCATCAATTAGGGTTTCCAACATGCCATCTCTGAGGGAAATCATATACTATCTTCATTCATCACCATCTTTTCCATAATCAGTGAATGTTCAAGTTGGTATATCTCTATATGGAAAGAATTTAAACTCTTTGAATAGGTTCAACCTCTTCAATATCTTATCAAAATTTGTGTATAGTGTATTAACAATAGAAACAACCTGAAAAAATGGTTGAAATCAGACCCCAAGAAATTTAACCCCACTTAACACGGCGTAGGAACTAAAGTGGGATACGACCCATCCCCCCAGTACCTATAATGGCCCTATGGTTCTGAAGGGGGTATTCCCTATTCAAATATATATAAATAATCCGTGAATCTTCACCAAGATAGGGGATACTAACCCTATGTTATTTCCTCTTCTGGCTTGGCCGCTATAACAAATGTCTCCAACCTCACACCACCATTGGAGTTGCGTACATGAAACATGTAGATACTTAGACACATGTATAATAAACATGCAAGGTATGTCATTGTGAGTACATTAGACTTAGATTTGTACCCCCATTAGTCGTACTCACCTTGTTCCAAGGTAGGCCTGAATTTATTAGGAATACCCTACTTCTCCATTTTGAGACACCCCGTAGGACATTTTTAGGTGAAAAAATTTCCCTCTAGCTACATAAAATAGTGAATTCATGCATTAGGATGGATATCCCCACTCAAGAGGGGGTCTTCATTCTTGATGTTATGATATTTATTCAATAGATCATGAGCCAAAACTAGCATCCTTTTAGTATCATCCCACATCACTTTTGGTGGTATGAATTCATCATATATATCTATGAGGATCGATGATCTATAGATCTTGTGGAAATCCCATAGGCTAACACCAACTTTTCCATAATTTAGATAGAAAGATTTCATTTGTGGTATCCATCAGTTTAGAGGTTTGGGAATGAAGTTGGAATTCTTCTATACATATGTCTGGGCCAACTAGATGGATTCATAAATTCCCACAACTTTCAACTTGGTTAAAAAGGTATCATAGGTCTAGAATACCTAGTACACCCACATCCACTCAGGTCTAACACCCCCTCATGGGAAGAGGTCATAGTCTTCCCTCTCACCCTTTGAAATGTCTGTTTGGAAATCATGTATGATGGATGAGTAATAGTGAAATTTTGATTTAGGCGTATGTGACATCAAATCTGGAGCACACTTTTTTTGATCCATGAAATAATCTATGGATGATGTTTTTTAATTAATATATGTGCCCATGATAGAGATGTTAGTAGTAGTAAAGTTCCTGTATTCTTGAAACTAAAAAAGGGAGATATAATTATTCAGCTCTAGCACAAAGACCTCATTTATATTCTGATTTCCATAGAGTGGAAGATATTTTATATTAGGATAATTGTGATGATACTTATTAAAATGATTTTCCAAGTATATTATAGTAGTATTCCATATATCATAGTTGTTTGATCATACAATTTTTACCATCTCCCTGATGTGGTTTCCATCTTGTTCATCAGAAACTTTAATCTTCTAAGTGGTCATTGAACTTACAAGTAAGCACCAATATTTTCATTAGAAACAAGTATTTATTTTGAAAAAGTTTCAAAAATTTAGAAATTTATTAAATGCATGGTCTTGAGTTGGTTACTCACCTAATTGACATCACGCAGGTCACACACTCAATGACCTCACATGGGTCACATGACCAAATGTATGTATCATGTAGGTAGGTGCAACCTGCTTTTTGTGAATTTAAATTTATCAAATGAATCTTAAGTAAAAGTTATGTGAAGAAGGCTAGCATGATGAGAGAATCGGTATGAAAGTTATACGATCACACTCCGGGACAATGGCCTCTATTTATAAATGTAGGATCCCCTATGCACAGTCTACATACATGCACTACTTACATGAATTACCTACATATATTACCTATGTGGATGACCTACATGACTCCTAGGACCTTTTCATCTCTTAATATTTGGATCATACCCACTTCTTAGATTGGATACAATCCTGAGGGGGGATTTTTTTACACTGAATTTTATCACATGAATGAAAAAATATTCAAGGAAAATACCTTAAGGTGAAGAAAATAATTCCAAGGATTATACCTTTCATAGAGGCCCCTCTGTGTTGGTCCTAATAGAACAACATTGAGATGTAGGGTTAACCTGTGTATCCAGTGGCACTGTGCAGGCATAGGCAATCGGGTCAACCAATAGCACCACATAGGACACATCTATGCAAAAAACTTTTGTGATCCAACATATTCGCCCAAGGTCGCATGATTTCCTATAAATAGAACCATAGGTCTTCTCATTTAGAATAATCTAAAATATTTAAGAATCCATGAATCTCTAATTTCCATAGTCCTTTTCTTAGTCCCTAAAAAACCGTTCAGGTAGCTCACAAAAATATGAGAGAAGAGGAAATTAAGAGGGATATTAGAGTTAAATTCCTTTCAGGGTATATAATACAAGACACCGGCATGAGGAATCCTTTCACCCTAGTTTACAAGAAATAGTTTGAAGGTCCCTTTCCAAATCCAGGACCTATGTGAGATCCTTTTGGGAACACCTGGGGAGACCCTTGGAGCCTAGTGAAAGGTCTCACACAAGTGTTGTTTCATAGGTGGTTCTTTTCTAGGACACATTTAACTCATTCAGGCCTACCTGTGTGAATCCATTATAGTCTACCTAGGTCCACCCTACATGATACCTCCTTGACTATCCCAGTCTTTACCCAGGAGATCCATCTCTCAATCTCTCTTTCAAACCACCAATGGTAGGTCCCCTCTTTCTTTGGATCCCTCACATAAAGGGAACCAAATTGAAGCCTCCACCAAAGCTTCTAGACTTTAAAAATAATGTAAAGATACACATCAATGTGACTCCCATTTGAATATGCATTCCATCGATCAGGCGTATCCCGCACTTGTCCTATATGATAGGTAGGGTCCTCGAGGTGTATGTACGTAGGCATCCCCTTGGTCATGAGGACTCCAAGACTATGGGAAGTGTCATGGATTTCCTATTCTTGGATGTGAGGGCTAGGACCATTTCCTTCCCTCATCATCTCTAAGTCCAGGGAGCTCTGGTTCTTAGTGGGGTGGGAGAGGATCACACTTTCCTTTCCCATTGAGGTGTAGTGTCTTATCCAAATATCTTCCCCATTAACCATTCAAGGGTATCCCTCCTGGAGTAATCTCTTTCCCTTTCTTACAAGAACTCTCCTACTTTATTCCTTCCACCTTCTATATATGTATGGGATGTATCTATAAGGGTAATCATACATGACTATCTAGAGTACAACGATGAGAGGAAATGGGCACGCCAGATCCCACTCTCCTTCCCTCTCCCTTTGGGTCCTGACCAGATCCACTAGTGGAAAAATCATACTATATGGTTTCTCTAATCTATCACTTCCTCTTGTTTATCACATTGAGCATAACTCATGTGGTCTTAGAGTTTGGTGGTGATCAGGATGTCTACACAATCCCCAACCTTTGGGAATCATTCCAAGAATAATTCCCAACCAAACATGGGCCTCCTATTTGGTATAATACCCAACCATTTCACCATAAAACCATTATTTAATCCTACTAGGTTTTATCCCCAACCAAGAATGGGCCTCTTATTTGGTATAATCCCCAACCATGCAACATACAACCATCTAGGAATCCTCCTGGGTGTAATCCCTAACCAAACCCTCAAATCCCCATGAGTCGATACATCCCTCATGGAACCATTACCTAGAACATCCTCCCATATGGTGTATGCCCTGAAATCATAATCAATCCTCTCAAAGGGCCACATTAACCTATGATACAATCCTTCCGAGGGACTCTATAGGAATGGGTCCTCATGGTCTTTGATTCATTTTCAAATGGGATACGCAGGAAGCCTCTCTGAGGTCCAAACCCAACACCCCAAATCAACCCTAATTATTACTGGGAAAAATTATCACTAAGGTCTTATCCAATATGGGATCCCATATCCCTTCCAAGTTCTCTGGTCCTCTTTGGCATAAGTTCCACACTAAACTTTGACTAGGAAAATTTTTCCTAGATAACCTTGTTGTATAACGTTAAACTACATGGTTTGGTCCTTATCAAATGAACTTAAAATGTATGATGATTCCTGTTAAGTCACACCAAACTATGTGGTTTATGATTCCTTTTACAAGGATATATAGGAAGCTCATCCCTTGGGCCCAATCCCAATATAAAAACAACTCCCATATCCCTAGATAATGATATGCTCCAGAGTGCCCCACTAGTGGCTCAAAACCATCATTGTAATAATAATGAAAAAATAATATCTAATAAGTACATAATAGGGAACCATTTATAGAGAACCTAGAATATATAAATATGATTATAAATTCTATAAATTCTAATAATTCATTTTTATTTCAACGGTGACCCATTTCATACATGGGAATTGATGAAGGAATCACGAGAATATCTTTAATCTATAAGAGAGTATCGGAGTAGGAAACAATTCACCCTAAAAGGGTGTGATGATCCTGAACTCATATCCACTTGACCTATGTGAGTTCCTAAGTATCATTGTCCAAGTTTTCAAACTAGTTCCTACCATTGGAAATTAGGTCCATGAGTCATCATGGATATGAGAGTTGTTGGGTGTTTTCAGTTCCATGAATGAGCCCCATTGGAAACCTTATGGAAAAGACGTGTGTATGTGTGTATAACGTAAATTTTGTTCCCCCAACACCAAAAAATTATATTTCATCTCCACATTGAATTTTTTGGGGTGAAAACAAAATGGGGAACCCAACATGAATGATTGTAGAAAATTCAACCCCATAAAATTAATCATCAGGCACTAAATTTTCGTTGGAAACAATGTCCTAGAACCTCCTCCAAGAAGTAAAATAGAGAGAAGAGAATCATATAAAGATTTATCCAATATAGAATGAACTATAGTGTCTCAATGAGGTCCATTGACCTCCATTTTATAGGCCTCCTTAATTAAATTACGGATCCTTAATTTTTAATTTATTATAAAATAAAAAAAAATCTTCTATCTCGTTGATTAAATAACGTGTTAAAACTTTTTTTAACATTAATTTAATTGAAACATCATCATATAATTTATATTTATCTAAAATTAACATGATAATAAATATGGAAGATTCAATTTAATGATATCAAATATCATTCTCCACATGCACCATGAAATGGTATAATGTAACATGGGAAGATATAAACCATGGTGTGGTGAATTTAAATACATCATGGTCTATAATTTAGTGAAGAATTATCAACAATATCACACTTTTAATAAATCTTCATAGACATTATACAATACTTTATAACTCTTTTTAAATACAACCAAACTTCTTTAGGAATGATTATCAAAATATCTCTTAGATTTTAGAAAAACACTTTATACCAAAATAAATCCCTATTCTAAGACCTTTATAGCATTGAAAAAAATTATAATTTCTATAATTCATAACTATAATAAAATAGTTACCTCTAGAAAAATATCATTATTACTCATGTTATAAAAGGCTCTGTCATGATCTCAATGTAAGGACCCAGTTGGAGCAATGAACCACTGAGAGGGGGGGTGAATTAGTGGTACCACTTTCTTCTTTTTTAAGTTCCCTTAAAATTGAGAACAACATTTGTCTCTTGTTAAAGATGTAATTCCCTGTTGAGAAAACAAACAAGCACACATCCAAAGGAACAAAGTAATTTACAAGGTTTGCTATTCAATATGAATAGCTACATCCTTGGTATGGTTGGAAACAATCCAGCACCATACAATTCACTATGAAAACAATTCTTAGATTACAACGAGTAGGATATACCCTTACACTTGTGAAGCACTGTGAAATAATCACTCCAGTGCGTGTGCACCCTCTTAGCACAATAGGGAAAATTCTGTTTTCTTGTAACAAATTATATTACCTGAACTTCCTTTCAAATACATAAGTGTAAGAAAGTTCAGCACAAATCTTCACTTCTTTACCCATAAAAAAGGCAAGGACTCCTTGGACTTGAGATAGATCAATTACAGTCTGAACTTCCCATTCCAAATCTCCACTCCAAATTCTTCACTCTGAAATATTCACTCTGAACTTTCTTCTTCACTCTGATTCTTCAATTGGAGTCTTCCTCAGTCTGAGAAACTCAATATGGTGACAGCCAGTACTGATTCCCCATTTCGAATCTCCACTCAAAATTCTTCTCCACTCCAAATCTTCAATCTGAGAAACTCAATACGATGTCAACCAGTATAAAATTATAATTTCGATTGAAACCATGATGAAACTCAGTCAGCCAAGATCTTCTTCCTCTCTATCTGGATTATCAGAGCTTCTCTCTCTGCTTCATCATCATCACTTTACTTTTTCCTCTGATCTCCTTTTAGAGGTGCTCCAAAGTGTGCTTATGTGGGAAACCAAAATATTTTCCCGCTCACTTAAATTCACCCAAATCTAAATTTCTCCTGAAATCTTGGAGTAATTAAGACTTTTTCAACACTTCTAGGATCTTATCAAATATTCTTCCCCTTCTATTGATTTAGAGCTTTGGCCTTTTCTGGATCCAACCTTGTTACACAGGTTTCTCGAAGTCACATTCTCGGATCCTGTCATCTGTCTTCTTGGTATCACTTTCTCGGATCCACCCTTCCTGATTCTCAACATCAATTTCTCAGATCCATCTTTATTGAGTCTTTGGAATCACTTTAAATCTCATCATAACTCTTCATCACTTCTTGGTATGGATTTTCATTGCTTCTTATGCATGAAAAATTCTTCATTCTCGGTGAGTCTCCTATTTGTTCATCGATACCGAAGATTTTGAATTCTCAGTATGACCCCTATGGATCTCGGTATGACTTCTGGTTATGACTTCACCAATTCTCGGCATGACTCCGCACTTATAGCTATGAACTTCAGGTTTAGGAAGTCGACTTCGAACTTCTTAACTCCGGACTTCTAACTCAGCAAGTCGACTCCGAACTTCCCACTACAAACTTTTGACTCAAGAAGTTGACTCTGAACTTCTCCTTCAGCAAGTCGACTCAGAACTTCTCACTAATAACTTCTTCTTCAGCAAGTAGACTCTAAATTTATCACTATGAACTTCTTCTTCAGCAACTCAACTTCGAATTTTTCTTTAAGAACTTCTTCTATTCTCGGTACGACTTCAGGTTCTCAGAACGGTTCACCAGATTCTCAGTATGAATTCTCATTCCAACTTTTGCTTGCATCGTGAGTACTTGCATATAATCACAAATTAGAGTTACAAAACAGCAAAGCATCATCACAATTGGTTTCTTCACATCTCTTACAGACTCTGGACTTCTCAATTTCCAGACTTCGAATTTACAGACTCTCAATTCTTCGATCACCAGGTTCTTGGTTCCGAACTCCTCAATTTCCAGACTCCGAATTCCAGAATCTGAATGTTCAATATTCTCGGTTACGAATTCTTAGAAATTCAAGTTGTATTTCCTTTATAAAAACATCCTTAAGATCAACAAAAGACAATCCATGCAAACCAACTCTTCCTTCAACTTGGTCCTAACAATCTCTCCCTTTGGATTTTGTTGTCAACCAAGTTTTCATAAATCACCAAACCTATAAACCTCAATAAATGGATTACTTATCAATAATTCTAATCCTATGTGAGCTAACTCATTGTAGGAAACAAGAATCATTGACAGCAAGACCATGTTGTCTATAGGTAGTGAAAATGACATCTTCAACTTCATACATCTTCAGCTTCATACATCCTGTAAACAACATCAAGTTCTTTCCTACAACCACTCCAAAAAATAGTTAGAATTTTTCACATACACAAACAATGCTGGGTTCACATCTTACCCACAACTCTCTCTTTGAATAATAGATTTATGATACAAATAACTTCTCCCCCTAGACAAAATAATCCAAAGGTAAGAAGAGAGAGGGGACAAAACAACATACCTTAGCCTTGAAGATAAAGAGGTTGGACACCCATGTTCAACCTCAATCTTGATAATGATTCCTTCGTCAAGGGTTTCATGAAAATATCAGCAACTTTTTCATCAGATGAAATGTATTCAAGTTTCAGTTCATTCTTTTCCACATGATCTTTAATGAAATGATATTTTATGTCAATATGTTTCGATCAAGAGTGTTGGACTGGATTTTTGGTAAGATTAATTGTGATTTGATTATCACATCCCAAGAGCAAGGGCAACTTCACTTCAACTAACAAATCTTCCAACTGTGCTTTCATCCAGATAAGTTAAGTAGTGGCCATGGTGGAAGCAACATATTCAGCTTCAGTCGTACTAAGTGTCACAGAATTTTTCTTCTTTGAGTGCTAGTCAACGCAACCTTTTCCCATAAAGAACACTCCACTAGATGTAGATCTTCTATCATCAACATTTCCTGCCCAATTTGAATCCAAATAGCCAAAAAAATCAATTTCATTTGAACCAATATACTTGATTCCTAATTATACTATGCCTTTTATGTATCTGAGAATTATTTTTCCAGTAATAAGATTTTATTCTTTAGGAGCATTCTGGAATCTTGCACATAAGGTAATAGCAAACACAATATCTAGTCTTGATGCAGTCAGGTATAACAAACTTCCAATCAGCTTTCGATATTCTTTTTGATCAACTTATTTTCCTTCATCATCTTTTCTTAGCTTTCTTCTCACTGAGATAGGAGTTGATACAGGTTTTTATTTTTACATGCCAAACTTCTTGAGAAATTTCTTAGCATACTTTTCTTGGGAGAGAAAAATGAATTCTTTTTGTTGAAAAATTTGTAACCCAAGAAAGTATCTCATTTCTCCCAACATGGACATCTCAACGAAATTCTTCATTTCTTCACCAAACCTTTCACAGCTTCTTTCATCATTCCCAGCAAATATAATGTCATCAACATAGACAATCACAATGAGAGAAAGATCTTGGCTTTCCTTGATGTACAGATTATTGTCAACTCTTCCTTTCTTGAAGTTCATCTCCTTTGAGCAAGTGTCCAGTTTGGAATACCATGCTCTTGGAGCTTACTTTATCCCATACAAGGCTTTCTTCAACTTGAATACATAACTTTAATTCTTCCTAACAACAAAGCCACATGGTTTCTCAATATAAACTTCTTATTTGAGATCACTATTAAGAAATACGGATTTAACATCCATTTGAAAGATTTTTTATCCTTGTTTTGCAGTAATATCAAGAAAGATTCGGATAGTTTCTAATCTGGATACTGGGGCAAAATTTTCTTTAAAGTCAATTCCTTCAATTTGAGAGTAGCCTTTTCAAACCAATCTTTCTTTATTTCTAATAACTTCACCTTCTTCATTCAGCTTGTTTCGAAAGACCCATTTGGTGCCAATAATCTTCTTATTTTCAGGATTGGGTATGAGTTCCCATGTGTCATTCTTTTCAATCTGATCCAATTCTTCATTCATGTCTTGAACCCATTCCAGATGCTCAAAGGCTTCTTTAACATCATTTGGTTCCACTTTGGAATACAAGGAAGTATGTGATATAGAATTACTTGTTCTTCTTGTTTGAACCGTGTGACGTTGATCACCAATAATATCCTAATCCTGCACTTGTTTCATCATCCTTGGATATGTTTTTCGTGTGCCTTCCTCATCAATTGATATGGCTGAATCTGATTCTTCATCTTGATTAGGATTAAAAATCATTGCATCCTTATCAGAATCGTTAGCTTCATCTTCCTTGTCTGTCTGGACATGCTTATCTTTCCCAAGATTTTCAATTACTTTTACATCAACTGTATCCACCATTCTTCTTATTTCGTTGTTAAAGCATCTATAACCTCTTCCTTCTGGAGCATAACCAAGAAAAATTCCATCTTGTCCTTTCTGCTCGAATTTTCCACTACTTCCACCTTTCTTCTTTATGATTCATGGGCTCCCAAAAACCTTAGCACGCTTTATACTTGGAGTAATGCCATAGAAAATTTCATATGGAGTCTTGTTTGATTGGGGCCTGTAGAAACATCGATTTTGAATATAAACAGTTGTACTTGTAGCTTTCCTCCAAAAGTAATGAGTAAGGCCATGTTCAAGTAACATGGTTCTTCCCATTTCCACCAAGCTTTTGTTCTTCCTTTCAGCAACCCCGTTTTGTTGAGGTGTATATGGAGCACTATATTCATGTTGAATCCCATGCTTCTCAAGATAATATTAAAATTCTTCACTTCTATACTCACCACCATTATTTGTTCTCAACTTCTTCATAGAGTACTCACATTCTTTCTCAGCTTTCCTTCTGAAGCTTTTAAACATTTTCAAGGCATCTGACTTGTGCTTCATAAAAATAACACACGTAATGCGAGTAAAGTCATCAATGAAGGTGATGAAGTACTTGTCTCTACTTGTTGATTGTTTTCTCATTGGCCCACATATATCAGAATGTATTAGTTCAAGGGGTTGTTTTGAACAAATGTCAACCTTCTTATGCACAAACTTTGTAATATTTCCTTTCTGATAGTAGTGAAACTCCAATCTCTTCTTCTTGGAAAATCTGGAATATCTCGAACACTATCCCTTTGAGATAACTTGCTCATATTTCTCTGAAACATGTGTCCAAGTCTTCTGTGCCACAACTGATTTTCTTCCACTAAGCTCATGTAACAAGAGTTTTGTGAATTTCCAACCTGAAACAGATTCCCTTTGGTTTGTTGGCCTCTTGTAACAATCTGCCCATCTTCTTCACTTTTCATAATAAACCCATATTTCTTGAAGATAACTTTGTTACCCTCATCACACAATTTTTATACAATCAGCAAGTTTTGCTTCAGCCCGTCAACATACAAAGTTTTCTTAGACTTCAATTTTTCCTTCCCAATGATGGCTGATCCAACACCTTTGATTTTTAAAGATTCATCATTGCCAAATGTCACCGTGCCTTATTTAAACTTCTTCATATTCTTTAGTAACTTCAAGTCTCCTATAATATGTGAAGAACACCCACTATCAAGTATCCAAGGCCGTTCTTCCTTTGTAACTTTTAGAGTAGTTTCAACAACAAGAGATTTTTCTTCTTTCACTTCTTTCTTCACCTTCGGCTTCTGATAATTAAGAAGTTTTCGTTGAGCCGGTAATAGCACAATATATCCTTTTTCAAGGTTTCCGAGTTTTTCACACCTTTCACAAATGGTCTCTAGAGGATTGAACCTATTTTATGTCTTGGCTTCATTCTTCTCAACTTTCTTCAAGAAAACCTCCTCACTCTTCTTCCTTTGAGGAGATTGACTCCACCTCAATCTCTGTCTTTCATAAATTGTGGGGTGGTGATAATAATTTTGACTGAACCAACACATATTCGTTGTATGCCCGAATCCACCACAATACCAACAGTACCTATAGAAGGAGTACCTTACTCTGAAGCTTTTGTTCTGACACTTCTTTGTTTCTCTTTCTTCAGTCCCACCAACCATTCTTTTGTTAGCAAGATTTTGCTGCTTTTCACCAGTGTTATAATTAGGTTTCCTTGAAATTTTAGAGTTCCCAGTAACGTTGGTCTTGGCCACATAAGTAAATTTCTCAACTTTCTTCTTCATAGAAACCACTTTATTCTTTTGTTGAATTTTCTTAGAATGTGCTTGTTGAGAGACTTCACCAACATCAGTAGTTGAGTTTTTAAAACAAATGTTTTATTATTCAACTTCTGAGAGATTCTTCTGAACAAGTTCTAATTCTTCCTCTTTTGCCTTCAGCTTAACTATCATGTGCTCATTTTGGTTTTTCTCATCTTCAAGAGACTTCTTCAAATCTTCATGTTCTTTCTCAAGTTCTTCTCTAACAATAGCATGATTGCACACTGAGGAACATTCATCTTCCAACTTTTTGTTAAGTTTCTCCAGCCTTCTGATCTTTCTTAAACATTCCTTCAATTCTTCTTTCAGATGCATCTCAAGCTGGGTTTCTTCTTCTTCTGAGCTGCTACTTCTGAAATCTTCATCATTCACTGTTGCAATGAAAGTATTCTCAACACCATGCTCAACTAATTTTTAGGATTCAGCATCACTTTCTTCATATTATTCATTTATAGATAGAAGTATTTTTCTCTTAGATTTGAAGAACTTCTTTTCTTTCCCTGATTTTCCTTTACCACCCTTCTTCTTCCATAACTTTCTTCTCTTTCTTTCTTCTTCACCACTGTCTTCTTCATTCTCCCTTTGATGACAATTAGCTGCAAAGTGGCTAATGCCTCCATATTCAAAACACTTCAAGGAATGTTTACCCTTGTATTTACCTGTGCCTCTTTTAACATTTTTTTAAAACAAGGATAAAATATCATTAAGATTTTTACATACCTCGCTTTCAGAGTCAGAGTCACCACCATCTTATTTAATCAAGATCTTCTTATACTTCTCCTTCTTCATTGCATTGAAAGATAATTCTCTGTCAACCTTTGTCTTGGTCTTCATAGCCTTTTCCCTTATCATCTCATAAGTAATGAGTGTGCTATGAAAATCATCAAGAGATAAGGTTTTCGAGTCTCTGTCTTCTAATGAAGACACCTTCGCATCAAATTTATCAGGAAGAATCCTCAAGATTTGTTCCACCACAGTAGAGTATTTCAGCTCTTCACCAAGACATTTGATAGTACTAACAATATTGTTTACCCTGGTGAAGAAATCCCCAACAGATTCATGTCCTCCCATCCTCAAGTCTTCATACTTCAATCTCCATATTTGAAGTTTTTCCTTCTTGACTTTTGTATTGCCATCGTGTATGTTTTTCAGTTTGTCCCATATACCTTTGGCTGTGGCCACTCTTTTTAATCTTAAGAACTCACTTTCAGAGAGTGAAGACAATATAGCATTCTTGGCTCTTCCATCATTCTCAAGAAACTTTTTGTCAATAGGTTTAAGTGGAACATTGTCTTCAATGGGGGGAAACCCAACTGTTACAGCTTCAAGAACTTCATAACTAATAGACATGAGATACGGTAGCATTCTATCCTTCCAGATATGATAGTTCTTCCCATAGAATACTAGAATGCCTTTATTGTTCACACAATTCAGAATCTCCATCAGCAAGTAAAACAAAGGTAACCTCGCTCTGATACCACTTGTAAGGACCCAGTTTGAGCAATGAACCACTGAGAGGGGGGTTGAATTAGTGGTACCCCTTTCTTCCTTTTTTAGTTCCCTTAAAATTGAGAACAACCTTTGTCTCCTGTTAAAGATATAATTCCCTGGTGAGAAAACAAACAAGCACACATCCAAAGGAACACAGCAATTTATAAGGTTCACTATTAAATAAGAATAGCTACATCCTTGGTATGGTTGGAAACAATCCAGCACCATACAATCCACTAAGAAAACAATCCTTGGATTACAACGAGTAGGATATACCCTTACACTCATGAATCACTATGAAATAATCACTCCAGTGTGTGTGCACCCTCTTAGAACAATAGGAAAAATTATCTTTTCTTGTAACAACTTATGTTACCTGAACTTCCTTTCAAATACACAAGTGTAAGAAAGTTCAGCAAAAATCTTCACTTCCTTACCCAGAAGAAAGGCAAGGACTCCTTGGACTTGAGATAGATCAATTACAGTTCGAACTTCCCATTCCGAATATCCACTCCAAATTCTTCACTCCGAAATCTTCACTCCAAACTTTCTTCTTCACTCCGATTCTTCAATCCGAGTCTTCCTCAGTCTGATAAACTCAATACGGTGACAGCCAGTATTGATTCCCCATTCCAAATCTCTACTTCGAATTCTCCACTCTGAATTCTTCTCCACTCTGAATCTTCAATCCGAGAAACTCAATACGATGTCAACCAGTATCAGATTATTGTTTCGATTAAAACCACAATGAAACTCAATCATCCAATCTCTTCTTCCTCTCTCTAGATTATCAGAGCTTCTCTATCTACTTCATCATCATCGCTTTACTTTTTCCTCTGATCTCCTTTTATAGGTGCTCCAAATTGTGCTTAGGCGGGAAACCAACATATTTTCCCGCTCACTTAAATTCACCCAAATCTTAATTTCTCCTAAAATCTCGGAGTAATTAAGACTTTTTCAGTGCTTCTAGAATCTTCTCGAATCTTCTTCCCCTTCTCTTGATTTAGAGCTTTGGCCTTTTCCGGATCCGGCCTTGTTACGCAGGTTTCTCAGAGTCACATTCTCAGATCCTGTCATCTGTCTTCTCGGCATCACTTTCTCGGATCCACCCTTCCTGATTCTCAACATCAGTTTCTCGGAGCCATCCTTCTTGAGTCTTTGGCATCACTTAAAATCTAGTTATAATTCTTCACCTCTTCTTGGTATGGATTTTCATTGCTTCTTGTGCATGAAAAATTCTTCATTCTCGGTGAGTCTCTTATTTGTTCATCGATACCGAAGATTTTGAATTCTCAGTATGACCCCTATGGATCTCGGTATGACTTCTGGTTATGACTTCACCAATTCTCAGCATGACTCCAAACTTCTGGCTATGAACTTCAGGTTTAGGAAGTCGACTTTGAACTTCTTAACTCCAGACTTCTAACTCAGCAAGTCGACTCTGAACTTCCCGCTACGAACTTTTGACTCAAGAAGATGACTCTGAACTTCTCCCCACGAACTTGTACTTCAGCAAGTCGACTCAGAACTTCTCACTAATAACTTCTTCTTCAGCTAGTAGACTCTAAATTTCTCACTACTAACTTCTTCTTCAACAACTCAACTTCGAATTTTTCTTTAAGAACTTCTTCTATTCTTGGTATGACTTCAGGTTCTCAGAACAGTTCACCAGATTCTCAGTATGAATTCTCATTCCAACTTTTTCTTGAATCGTGAGTACTTGCATATAATCACAAATTAGAGTTACAAAACAGCAAAGCATCATCACAATTGGTGTCTTCACATCTCCTACAGACTCTAAACTTCTCAATTTCCAGACTTCTAATTTACAGACTCTGAATTCTTCGATCACCAGGTTCTCGGTTCTGAACTCCTCAATTTCCAGACTCCGAATTCCAGACTCTAAATGTTCAATATTCTCAGTTCCGAATTCTTATAAATTCAAGGTGTCTTTATTTTATGAAAACTTCCTTAAGATCAACAAAAGACAGTCCATGCAAACTAACTCTTCCTTCAGCTTGGTCATAACACTCTATTAAACACACTCATATCACTATATACATACTTTTCATGATATATATATTTATAAACCATATAAATTCTTATATAATTACTTTTTATGATTTATAGAGTGATAAATATAAATAGAACATTTCAATCTAATATAGATTATCTAATACATTTATCATTATCTAAAATAGACTAGCCAATTTGAATTATTACATCACATGTAATTCATCCAAGTGATTAAGAATATAACATACTTCTCATCTTATCTTGGTTATGTATTTACTTAATCAAATTCAATCATGGGGATAGATTTTATTCTTTTCACATAATAGGAAAAAACATATCTTTATTAAACTCAACTAATGACATGATCATCAATATACCTAACCACCTCTAATTATCTCAACCTCAATTCTGATATTATAAAGGTATTAAAAAATGAAGATGTGAAACATGTAATGTCACTGTGGAATTAATTAATTGATTAATTAAATTAATTTTAATTCATAGTGATTTATTGAGAGTTTCATGTTGAACTTATAAATTTTCTAAATTAATTGGTGTTGTGCACAGTTTTTTCATGGTTAAGAGTAACCATGTGTCGACCATACATAAAGATTTTTCACATTCTAATGTTGTTTTATATGGTTATACAAACTATGTGACCTACTTAGTATAACCATGAAAGCACCTTATGATTTTATATAAGAGATGGAATGGTTGTAATATGGTTTGGTAAATCATGCATGGCACCAAGAATCTTCATTTTTTTCCAATTTTGTTCTTAAGTAATTTTTAGAGAATTTGATCCATCTTCCTCCCCTACCTCATATTGAAAACCCCTTTGTCGAGACCCTCTTGGTGTGCATAACCCCCATCTTCCAAATCACCCTTCTTTATATGATTATACAATATTTATTTGGGTTTTATGACCAATTTCTCATATATGAACTCCTCTCCCCTCTCCCTCCCTTTTTCTCATTTTTTTCTACACCCTTATTATATTAAGTGATTTGGAAAAACCCTAGGGGTTTGGGGTTGTCCTATTTAGATTCTAATTTTTATTTATAAGGCTTGTGTGGGTCCCTTTATGCATTTTTTTCATACATCACTGAAGGTGAGGTATATTTTGACCATTTTGGATCACCCTCCATAAATTCGAGGTAGTTTTCTTTATGTAACCCCTTATATTACATGCTATTAAATTTATTGTGTGTTTAAATAAATTTTTATGAATTTATAAAAAAATTATATGCTTGTAAAATAATTTAATTTTTTTCTAAATGTTTTTAGTTCTTGTCATGGTCTTAGGTAACATGATAAGGGCTTATAAAATTTCCCAAATGGCACTTTTAAAATGACTTAAGTGTCTTAAAAATGTTTCTAGTGTAATTTATGTATCTGGAATGCCTAAATGGTTTTTTTGGATTTTAAATGATTTAATGACTTTTCATGGTCTTAGGTTTCACGATAAGTGTCCTTTAAATACTTTTTTAGCTTTATAAAAAGGGGTTTAAAAAGTTTAAAATCATGTTTAATGCTCGTTCCATTTTTAAAATGGTTGTTAAATGTTTTAAATGATTATTTTTTTGAAAGTAATGGAGATAAACCTATTTTAAAATTGGTTTTGAGACTTTGGGTCTCATGGTGAGATAAAAATAGCCTCAAAAAAGTAATTTGAGAGTTTTTTATGAATAGGTTTCCTGGAACCATTTGGTTTCTTTTGAAATATATCAGTTTATTTTAGAAATTTATTTTAAATGGAAGGATCTAGATTTACAATTTGGATTTAAAAGTTCAATTTTATAAATTTGGTTTCCAAAGGATGTTTAAAATGTGGTTTTCAAATGTGAAAATGTCTTATATTTTTTTGATATTTTGTGAAGGCCCAGTTGGCACTTTATGTGAAATGGTTTTGTGAACATGTGAGACCCTCTTGAACCCTGTGTTTTTATCTTTGTTGGTTATGGATTGTGACCCCATTGGGGATGCATTATATTTAAATTCATATGATTATGATTATTCTTGAATGTTTGACCAGATTTTGCTACTTATGACGGTATATTTGGTGAGGTGTAAGTTGTTTTCAAATTCTATATACTTGATGTGTGTGCTTCTTGATTACTCTCTTCTTTATTTAAATTTTCATGGGAATCTTAAGGATATAATATATGACTTGAGTGAGGATAAACCCTTATGGACATAGTGGGTTGACTGTGGTGTGTTTCCTAGCTACTTTGAGATGGTTAAACTAGGAGGGTAGTAGGCATTTATACTAGAAATATTCTTTACTTCTATGGATAATGTAATTCAATGGAAGGTTATTTTTAGTGGGTTTGATGGGACTATAGGGGTCAATATAGGTTTAGTATTTTCATCCTAGGTTACTTGCTTCCAGTTCAAGTCTATTATTATTAGATTATAGGGATATTTCCCATGATTCTAGGTCCTTTTTTGATACTTTAAGGTATTTTTTATGATTTAGTGATATTCCCCCAATTTGATTGATTGCTTTGGCTCTATTTTTTGGTTATTTAGATTGTACTTTATTTTATACCTTAGTTCCATTGTGTGTTTTACGCATCCCTATGTGTTTAATGGTTTAATTTCAATTGGGTTATATTAAAATGGTTTATAAGTATGATTTAAAAAAATGGTTTGAATATTTCTTTAATAATCTTAAATAAATGGGTTTCCCTTAAAATTGTTTGTGAAAACGGTATTTTCATGAGATGTCTAGAAAGAGATAAATAAGTGTTTTTTTTTGTTTTTCATAATTTTAAAGGAAATATTTTGTTAGTTTTAAAATCATAATTTAAAATTTATTGGTTTGAAAATATTTATTTAAAATGTTTAACCACCCATGTTTTTAATTTTATAAAAAGGATGGTGGTTTGGAATGTTGTGTGTGGAATATGGATTGGTTTTATTTTATAAAGAATGTGAAAAGCTATTTCATAACTTATGTTTAAACTAGCATTTCATAAACTATTTTACAAATTAATTTCCAAATATTTTGTGGGTTGTGATGTCCTACTAACTGGTTTTGTACTCATGCCTATATTATCTTGACTGCAGGTTCCTGGTTTAGTTCTAAGATTCTCTTGAGAGAATTCATTATTTGAGGCATATATGTTCTTATTATTGGATTCCTTTTATCACTTCATCTATTTAGGATTTTATTAATTTATATATATGGAGGGTAGTTTTAAATATGGGGGTATGGGAGGGAACTGGAGGTAGTTACGCTTTTATTTAATAGGGTGGGATACTGGTGATGAGTAGAAGGATTGTGTGTCTAATATCCTTTACATTTATATTATTTTTTTGTTTCTTTTTCCTTTTTAATTTTTATATGGAAGTTTGATATATATATGGTTCATGAAAAAAAGTTGGGTATATTCCTACTTTCACATTTACTTTAATTTTAATGGTGAAACCATTCCTAAGTGTGTTTTGGTGATTCCTAATCATTGGTTCTCATCCCATGGGGATCATTAATTCCTCTTAGGCAAATAGTGGGTCGGTTCATGCATCCATTGGTTTTACAACTAGGTTTGGTTTGTTAAAAATGATATCGGAGCTTATTACATTTTCTCTATAGGATCCTAAGCCTTTTGAATTCCATTTTTTTATTTGGGGTGTCATCGTAAGATTGAGATAAAATTGGTTATGGAAAATTAAGAGGTGGGTGAATGAAAATTCTATATATCTCTTGCATTACATGAGTCTTGAGTTTCCATGGGAAATGGGATTTGAGTTTTGAGTTTGAGATTTCATTGGATGTACTATTAATGATGCATCAATACCCACTAGAATAGTGTGAGGTTCTTAGGGGTTCAGTTAGATTTTTTGATGTGGATAGAAAGTGGATCAGTGGTATGGTGTTTTTTTGCATGGCCTGATAAACTGGGCCAGTAACCAAATTATTGATCTTATAGACATTATAGGTATTTTTATATGAATTTAAAATGTCTCATCAAACCATTTGGTCAATTCAGAAAAGGTTACGTAACCTAATTGGCTCATTATTTATCATGCTCTTAAGATACCCCTAATGGAGAGGGATAAGTTAATATGGGTCTTGTTATACATTGATCATGTGAATCTATTTTTTTCAAGTGCCTCCTTTTGGTGTAATTATTGTGTAAAATGGGTTTTTGTGAAAAATGAGGATTTTATGGAAAATAATTTTTATTTTAAAGTTTTCCTTTAGAATTTTTTATAAGGTAACTTTGGTCTTCTAAAAAATTAGGGTTTTTTGTTTTAAATTAGTGGATTTTATTTTTTTTAGAAAATTCTTTGGTATAATAACTCATGTGGGGTGTTTATAAAAAAGTGATTGTTTTAATTTAATGAAAATAAGGTAAGGATTTTTTTTGAAATTTTTTAAATAATTTGATTTGTTAATTTCTTGAAAGTTCCTTATTTTATAAAGGAATTTGTGGTTTTCAAAAACTAGGTGAAATGTTTTTGTAATTTCATTAGGTAATTTATTCTTTTAAAGCTCATGTGTTTTTGGAAAAATGAGTTTTTATTCCTTTGGGAATGTGGTAGTTTTTAAATAAATGGGTTTTTTGTCAAGTGATTTTACTTTTTTACTTGTTGTTTTAGACTGTGTCCCTTTATGTGGTTTGGGAACGTTTAATGTGATTTAGGTAACAAAGCCGAGTTAGGATCATGTTCCATTATATATTGTTTATGCCTCTTGAAAAGGTTTCGGTAAAGGTTGAGTATTTACCTTTATAGGTTTTTTCCTGTCATTTTTTATCTTTCCTAGTCTCTAAGTGGAGTGTAAAGTGCTTTCTCAATTTTTTTATAGTTATCTAATCAAATTTTTCTTTAGAAACTAGGCTAGGTGAGCCCTATCTAGTTAGTGGGTTGTATTGATGATGATTGATCTTCTTTATCTCCTCAGATGATGGTTTGTCTTGATTATTCATTCTCAATGAGTTTGTATCCTTATATCCTTAAGATTGAATTTTTCTTGGTTTCTTCTTATGAGTGGTTTTTTATTATGGATTAGTGTTTTTCCCTATAGGATTTACTTGAGTGGTGTTTGTTTAGTTTTTCTCATGCCTCTTTCTCTTTGTGCCTTGTGTGTGATTTGGTGTTTGTGTTGTCCTTATAGAGAGGTAATTGTGTGGGTTTTGATTTTTCTGTACATGGTATTACCTTGGATGTGTGATTTAGGTGACAAATATAAGATTGGAAATATTTGAACATTTTCACTGACTAATGTTGGTTTAAATCTCGTTGGGTTCATCATGAGAGGGTAATCCAAATATTAGGTCCTAGTTCACCCCATTTTATCTCAGTTTATGATCTAAGGTTAGTCCCCTTTTCATTTATTTGATTGATTAACATGGTTAAGAACAACTTTATTTGTATTATTTGTGGTGTGATGATTTTGGTGACCCAGTGTTGTGACCTTTAGTAGTTTTGGATATTTGGTATGAGGTTCTTTTAGATATTTGATCTTGTAATATTGGATGTTTTTTAATTTTAAATCATATGAGTGTCTCTTAGTGAATGTTTTATTTTTAAATGTGATCTAGTTTTAGGATTTCATTGGTTCATGGAATCTTGTTGTTTCTATTTTAGTTTTGTAGAAATTTTAATTATCCTAGTTATACTCATGTTATAGGAGTGTTTTTTTGATGTTTCACCATTTATATTAATTCTAAATGGTGGGGTGACCTTCACATGGTCTCCCTTAATTTTCAGTTTCAAGTTGGGTACTCATGGTTAATTCCTATTTAAGGTTATCATCATTATTTTAGTATTTTGGTTAATCCTTATAAGTGGGAGTGTGTTAGGTATATTACTTATATAAGTCTAAATGATTGATTCCTTTACCTTGAATAGTAAATTCCAAGGGGAAGAAGGTGGAATGGTGGGGATATATTTGAAAAAAACCATGTCATTATGTCATTAATTAATTAATTAATTAATTAATTTAAATTTTTCATGAGTTCCCAAGAGTTTCATGCAGAAATTTCAAAATTTATAAAGGAATTTATGTTGTGTACAGTGTGTGAATTGTTAGGAGTAATGGTGCACCAACTGTGCATGAGGGTTATTCACTTTTTACTTCTATTTTACATGGTTTAAGAATAATTATCCAAATAGTGTGGCATGATTCATGTATCCATGTGATCACCTTGTTCTTTTCTAGTAGGGATATCATGGTTGGCACACAGTTTGGTAAACTATGTGCCCAAACCTTGTGTGACACCCAGAATCTTAATTTTTTTTCTAATTTTTACCTTAAGTGATTTTTAAGGAATTTGATCCCTCTTACTCCCCTGACATCAAACCCTATCTGGCTGATACCCCCTTGGAACATGCAACCCCTACCACCAAACCTCCCTTCCCCTTTTTTCCATGATTTATTTGGGTTTCTTGGATGGTTTTTTAAGGTATGAACTTCCCACCACTATCCTTCCCTTTTTTCATGTTTTTCTCCACCCCACTTGTAATATGAGATTTAGTCAAACCCTAGGGGTTTGGGGTTGTCTATTTTTGATTTCAAATTTTGTTTCTAAGGCCTGTGTAGGTCCCTTTATGGTTTTTTGGGCATCCTCCACCAAAGGTGTTTTCTTTCAAACTGTTTTGGCTCTACCTCCATCAATTTAAGGTAGGTGTATCTATATAACCCCTTTTAATTACATGTTATTAAATTTAATGTTTTTTTAAATGATTTAGAAACATTTTTTATGCCTATAGTAGGATTTAGTTTTTTTTTGAATGGTTTTATTACTTGGAATTGGATTAGGTTTCATGCCAAGTGCTTGTAAAATTTCCCAAGTGGCACTTTTAAAATGATTTAAGTGTTTTAAAAATGTTTTTAGAGGAACTTATATATCTAACAAGCGTTTTTGGTTTTTGGTTGGATTTGAAATGGTTTAATGAATTGGAATTGACTTATCTTGTATTCCAAATGTTCTTTAAATGATCATTTGTATTTATAAAAAGGGGTTTAAATATTTTTGAATGCATGTTTAATATCTGTTCCATTTTTAAAATGGGTGTGTAATGTTTTAAAGAATTATTTTTGTGAAAATAAGGGAGTTAGAAGTATTTTAAAAAAAATATGACCTTTGGTATTATATTGAGTTAAAAATAGCCTTTAAAATGAATTTGATTGTTTTTTGAGAAACATAGTGCTTGAAACCATTTGGTGTATTTTAAAAGTGGTCTGTTTATTTTATAAAGTGATCTTAAATGGAAATAATTAGATTTATAAGTTGTATTTTATAGTGTGATTTTGTAAATTTGGTTTCCAAAGGATGTTTGAAATATAGTTTTCAAAAATTATAAAAACTTCTATGCTTTCTAATATTTTTTTTGAAGGACTGATTATCACTTTATGTGAAATGGTTTTGTGAATTTTTTATACCCTCTTGATCCCTGTGTATTTATATTTTCCTATTGTGGATTGTAACACCTTGGGGAATTCTTTATATTGAAATTCATATGATGATACTTATGCTTGAATGTGTGGTTGGGGTTTACTATTAATTAGGGTTTAGGTGGTGAGGTGTGATTTGTTTTCAAATTATTTATACTTGATGTGTGTGGTTCTTTATTTCTCACCTCCCTACTTGACTTTTCATGGGAGTCCTATAGATATAGAAGATAACCTAAGTGAGGGAAAACCCTAGTGGTCATAGTGGGTTAACAAGGGAGTGTTTCTTTTATACTCCAATATGGTTAGACTAGAAGGGGTAGTGTTCCATTATGTTAGCAATATTATTTTCACCAGTGGATGAAGGATTTTAAGGGATAGCTCTTTCTAGTGGGTACAATGGGACTATCTGGTACGAGATATTTTCGGTGGTTCTTGCCTATGTTCCTTATCACCATTTTCGGTCTATTATTAATAGATCTTAGGTATGATTCTTATGATTCTAGTTCCTTTTTTATACTTTAATGGATTTAATTTATGGTTCGACTATATTCCCCTACTTTTATTCATTTCATTGGCTCTGTTGTTTGGTTATTTGGATTACAATTCCTTTGATACATTGGTTCCATTGTGTGTTTTACGTATCACCTTGTTTATGATGGTTTAATTTCAAATGTTTTTTTTAAAATGGTTTGAAAGTATGATTTGGTAAAGTAAAATGGTTTGGATATTTCTTTAATAGTTTTAAAGATATGGGTTTTTCCTTGAAATTGTTTATGAAAATGATATTTTCATGGGATTTATAGAAAGATGGGGGGATTTGTTTTGGATTTTTTCATTGGTTTAAAGGCCCACTTTCCTTAGTTTTAATATCTTAATTTATAACATATTGGTTTTATAAGATTTATTAGTGTTTAACCACCCTAGTTTTTTAATTTTATAAAAATTAAGGTGGTTTGGAAAGGTGCATGTGGCATATTGATATGATGAAAACATATTTTAAACCTTTTTTAAAACTATAATTTTATAAAATATTTTACAAATTTATTTTGATAGATTTTGAAGGTTTTTGTGGCTTAATGAGTGTTTTTTTACCTGGGCTTATATTATCTCAGTTTCAGGTTCCTGGTTTAGATCATGGCCTCTCTTGAGAGTGTTGATTGTTTGAGGTTTCTTTGTTCTAACTATTAAACTCCTTTTATCACGTCATCCATTTAGTATTTTATCGATTTCTATGGACTAAGGCTAGATATATTTGTGGGAGGATATAATGGAACTAGAGGTGGATATGGTTTTATTTTTATGGGATGTATACTGTGGTGAGTGAAGGGATTGTGTGTTTACTTGCCTTTACTTATTTATTATCTGTTTTAATTTTTAATTTATTTTTTCCTTTTATATTTTGGTGTAAAAATATGGTATACAGATGGGTCATGTCATATTTTTTTATATTTCTATTTCCATGTTTACTCTGATTTATGGTTGAAAATTTTCCCAATTGTGTTCCTATGATGCACAATAACTGGTTTCCAGCTTATGGATATCGGTAACACCCTTCAAGCTAGTGGCAGTCTAGTTTAGACATCCATTGAATGCATAGATCAGGCTGGTTCATTTTAAAATGATCATATACTATGTATATTTTCAAACTTTGATGATAGAGATTCATATTAAGAATACATACTTATGTATATCAAGGATTGTATGACATTCCATGTTATGTCATTTCATGGGTTAGTCTAGATAGTAAATCTCAATTTATTATCTAATAAGTTTACTCTATATTGTATATAAGATTTTACTCGTGTTAATATTAACATATAATCACAACCCATAATACTCTATGATGATCATTAATTAGGAAAAACTCAAAGTATTACTCTGAGGGGATTTTATTATTATTTTTTGTTCATGCAGTACATGAGCACACATAAATGAATGATAAATAGAGATTTCATTTATTATAAAACCATGATAAATTTTATAACCATCACATCTAATTTATCATATATCTAATATCCAAATGTGAAACATGGGCCACATTATTTTTCTATGTTAATGGTTTTTTTCAAATTATCCGCTATACTTTTATCTATATCCACCCAAAATATCTTAACATCACCCCTATCAAGGATTTATCAAATGGGATAGTATTTTTGAAGGATCTGTTTGATTTTTTAGTGAGACTAAGGTTCCATGGCTTGAGTAATATCTCTATTATTATCATAATAAATCACAATTAATCCCTCAATTCTAGGAAGCACAATAATTTTATTAATGAACTTATTTATCCAAATAACATCCTTCACAACATCTAATAGAAAATTTACTCTTCCTCTATTGTCAAGTCCACCACAAAGTATTACTAAAATTCTTCAAACTAATAACTCCATTATTAGGGGAAAAATAATAAACTTTATTGATATATCATATCATATTTATTGTTTTGGAAACTAGAATCAGTGCAACCCATTACAATGAACTCATCCTCGCCTTCAAATACCAAGAATATATCCTTTTTCTCAAGTACTTCAGGATATTCTAAACAATAATATAGTGACTCTCACGAGGATTAGATTGGTATCAACTTGTTATTATCAAATAAAAAAGGTATCAGATCAATTATCATGGAATATATGATCGATCATGTAGAAGATGTATAATGAATCTTATGAACCATTTTTAACTCTTTATATACATCATTAATATTCCCACGATTCCCTCCATGTAACATTGGTATATAACCATTCTTATATTTCTCCATGTTAAACCATTTTATCACTTCAATATATATGTTTTGACTAAGTCCAAGAGTCCTCATTAATCTATCTTTATAGATATTTATACCTATAATGTAGGTTACTTAACCCATGCCTTTTATTGAGAATAACTTTGCCAACCACATCTTTATAGAATTTAAAGTTGGGGAATCATTACTGATGAGTAGAATTCCATCTATATTCAACACTCAAAACAATAAAATACTCCAACTAACCCACTTTTATAAACAAGAACCATTCACATTATTGATGAAACATATCAATTTTATTTCATCATCAAATCAGATGTTCTAACTTAGAGAATATTGATTTAATTTATAATTAGACCAATGTGACTTTAAAACCTTAAAAGACTCATTTGTAACTTCAAAACCTTTTGTATATATCATATATACATCCTTAAATAAATTCCCATTCTGGGAAGTGTTTTTTACATACATTTGATTATCTCATAATCTTAATGAGCTAATATGAAAAGAAATATCTACAATGAATTCTTCATCAAAATTAGAGAAATAGTTTCATCTTAGTTAATAACATAGATTTATTTGAAACCTTTATCTACCAGATGAAATTTATAGGTATACATTCTACAATCCATGTTAGATTTCTTATAGAAACCCCACTTGCATTATATGGGTCTCAACACTTCAATTTTATCCATCAAGTTCCAAACTTAGTTAGTATACATGGAGTTCATATCATATTTCATGGCCTCTAATCATTTCTTGTAATCATAAATCATTTTTATGGGTAGTATATCTAGTATCTATAAACATTAAATCATTATAATTTACTATAATAAATTTTTATCTCTTAATATCTTGATGAATCCCATTATACCTTTTAGGTTTCAATGTAACTTGAGTCAGTTCTTCCTCTAAAACCGTTTTTGAAACTGGCTAACATTCCATCTCAGGAAAAATTAATTTTTATTGGTCTTAAACCTCTTTGAGTTTAATTTTACTCCCATTTAAACCTTGATTAATGTATTATTTCTCAAGGAAAAAACTATATTATTCTACAAACACTTTATGATCAGTAGTATTATAGATATAATATTCTATAATTTCTTTAGGATAACCATAAAATAATAATTTTAGGATTTAGACTCATGTTTTTCATAATCCAAATGGTGTGCATATTCTTTAAAATCAAAAATCATTTTTAAGTAAAAATTGAAGCATTTTTCAATATATATCTCATATGGAGTATTTATGTTTTCTTTAGATAACACTATCCATATCCAAAGTATATAAAACATTCTCCATATTCTCAATGGCATAAAACATTTCATTCATATATATAAAACAAATCTTTTTATTAATAATGAAATAAACTAAATTATTTTGCAATAAAATATAGAAATAAAATTTTTATTAATAGAAATAATATAGAAAAAATTCCAATTCTAAAACTAACTCACTTGGTAGACATAGGTCATAAGTTCTAACCTCCAATGCAGTAAATCATGTGTAAATCCTCTACTAGGACCAAATGAATAGTGACAAAACATATTCCATTTCAAGACCTCAGGCATGAACAACCATACACCAAAGGCTTCCAACTATTGGTGAGGGCCTAAAAATTCATAGGGAGATTATTCCCTTAATATAAAAGCACAAGGTTCCCAAATCTATCAAAAATTAAAAATGAACCATCCATAAAATGGATATACCCAAAATCTATAGACATAAAACAAGGATCTAAGAGGGTCCCCATAGTCTAAAATATTAAATCATTAAATATTTTATATGATTAATCAACTATAACAGATCTGTAGTGGCAACCTATAAATAATATTAAACATCAATAATATATAGGTAATCCCATTGACTAATATAGTGGAATAAAATAACTAAAAAGTAAATATATAATGGAATCCAGCCTAAATAATTATAAATCCCTTCATAAAACATTGACTTCTAATAACTTGTTAAACTCAAACCACATATATAGATCCATGGTGATAATTATGTATAAAATTAAATCATAAGACCACACATATACATCAAAACCCATGTCATGTAAATGGTTTATGGGTGATTACAATAACTTAATAAGAATATAATGTTATCCTCAACACACTGAGTGTAAAAGATCAAGTGGGTGTGTATGAAAAAATTAGGAGAGAGTTAAATTTAGTGCTTTTTGTAATTCACCCACCCAAAAACATAACCCTTTTAGGCACATATAAGTCACACCATTATAAAAAATAGGTTATAAAACACATAAGAATAATCATAAAAAATTTCATATAATTGGGTGTAAAAAAACCACCAAGTGAGTGATCAAACCTTCTTATGTTAGTGCTAGAATAGGAAAATGTCCCCATACAGTGAACAAAACACAAGGGTTAATGATCTATCACCACTCAAATCAAAATCACAGTGAATGATTTATCACCCTATCATCCAATAAGTTAATTATGTGGCACTAAATCATAATCCCCAAGTAAATTATCTTCCACCTCAATGATCCCTAAGGAAAATGACCCACCAACAAATCACAATACCCACTTAAATGATATACCGCCATAATAATCCCAAAGGTAAATGATCCATATCTAAATTACAATCCCCTACCACCAAAAAATAACCAAGTTGAATGATTCAATGTTAAATCACAATACTCATGTGAAAAATATACCACTATAATAATTCCCAAGGAAAATGATTCATCATTGAATCATAATCCATAATAGGACCATATAACTCTACAAAAATCCCCAAGTTGAATTATCTATAACTAAGACATAATCTCTAGGGATAATGATGTATTATTGATTAAATGATGTATAACTATCTAGATAAAAAAACTTCCATTGGTGAATGATCTATCACTAAAACATACCTCCTAGGTGAATGATATATCACCAAATCCAAATCACTATTCTGAAAGATGTGTCATTAGGTGAATGATATATCACCAAAAAATAATACTTAGAGAATGATATATCACCACATCACAACCCCTTGATAACTAGAGTGGTTGATATATCACAAATTTAATATTTAAGGTGTACAGTGCATTACTAATTCAATTGTGTGAGTTAATGATACGTACCTCAATATCCAAAACATAGTTAAACAATACATCACCCCATTACTAAGTCATAGGGTCCCATAATACTTTCCCTTCCACAAGGTTTATGTTAATAAGGCCACTAACCATCCTAGAATTCCATGATAGGGATTATTTATCATTATCATAGATCAAACTTAAGTACCACTTATTAATGAACATTATAAGACACCTCACAAGGATCCTAAGGTATTAACATAAGTAATAACACCCTTCAATAGTCCCAACTCACATTTCGATAACAATTTAAATTGGGTACGTGGAAATTAGTGACCAAGTTTTCAAGACACAATCCTCAAGGAACTGTTACTCATAAATCCGGCCTAAGACACCAGTATAAGAACACATAAAATAACTCACACCTCAACAACTAAGGTTAAAAACATATCTCTATAATAATTAACTTAATAGTAAAAACCATTATAAATTAAATAACTACATAATGGAAAATAATGATGACATCACCTATCATTCAATCAACATTAAGGGCCCATTCCCATACCAAAAGTATCCTAAGGTTCCAATGGACCTATTCTAAAATGAAACTTGAAAACAATATTTACCCAACCTATCCAACCCATAAACTAAGGGTAGTTTTATCCTATATATCTTATAATATAATGCATTATTTTTCAATAATACCTAATAATTTGAGAAACCACAGTCAATAAGCACATACATAAGTATACAAGATTTATAAATAAATTCATCACCCACATGAGGTCAAATGGACCATCACACATTATAAATAAATCCATTCATATTTCCAAAAAAATTGGTCAAATAAACTTTACAACCCCTTTTTAAAAAATGAACCACTTTCCAGCTTACTCACATTAACCCCATTTCCAAAATCCAATGAAACAACTCTATAGAAAACCCTCACTTTAGTTTGAAAACTAATTACAAAATCTATTCTTTAAATCAACTCCTAATTCAAAAATTTAATACTAAAACCAATACCTTTATAAATACTATTTTAAATCAAAATACCTTTTTTAAATTATTTTTAAATGTAAGGGCTTGTTTCATTAAAAAAAGTCATAATACACCACCAAGAAAGACAAAAACTTAGGCCACATTATATCATTCAAACAAGGAACTAAAATTAAACAATTTAAAAAGATATATGGTTATTATTTACTATTAGTTCAATGTGATATCATCCCAACTTATGGGGTTAGATCAAACAAGTCTGGAAAAAATTCTAGAAAAAACTATAATGAATTACACAAAAAAGAATAATTGAATGAGAAAGAAACTCAGTAATGTAAAGGGAACAAATTATAGTTAATATTTTATTTATTATTATAAGATTTTAATAACTTTCACAGATTCCATGATAATATATCTCATCCATAAAAAATCATAAATTAACTATTGAATAATTTTAAACTAAATTCATAATTATTCATAATCGATGAAAAACTAATCAAGTGAGGTAATGATGCAGAAATAATAAGAAACATGGTGCCCCCCTCCTGACATGCACCTAAGACTATTACATGAAAAATACCCAATCAAAAAACCTGAATTGATAAGAAATTTCATAAAATTTCACTAGAATATAGAGGAATACTCATTGGGAATCATGAATCAATTTAAACATTGGGAAATGGCATGGTTCCCTTATTAAACCTTTTATATACACTTCATCTAAAAGACTCGTCATATTAAAGAAATTCCACCATGATTTGATGGGATCACACACCAAACTCTAAATAATACCACCTAAATCATAGAAAATGGGGATAAAGTAAAAAATGGAGAAATATGAGGATATAACCTTGAATTGGTGTGACAAAATGAAATCAATGCACCCAGGTCAAAGGGAGACAAAGGGGAGGAAGATTAGAACCAAAGGGTAATATCCTCATTCTATTTGATTGGTTAGAATAATAAATACCAAGGGATTTATAATTTATGTGGTTTATAAAAAATAAAACAAGGGATTGTTTTAGAATGACCCCCTATATCACAATTCATCTCCCATACCTCGGGAATCCAATAAACTATACTAGGGCATGTTATGGTGTAACCCATAGTATCATGGAACAATTCCCTAATCTATAGAAACACTAAAAATTCATGAAAACATTTTTGCAATGTGATCTGGGACTTCATGGTGTAACCACTCATGTTTTATCCTGATCCACCTCCAAACTTCATAACTAATTTTTCTACTAATTTCATGGTTTTATAGTTAAATACAACATGTTTCAGTGTAACACTACCCCAAACTCTGAAATTTAATCTTACACTGAGGGGTCATGGTTCAACTCCCTTTAATATGGCATGATACCTCCTCTAAATCAAAAAATTTAATATCAAGAATCCTCAAAATCATTTTTTAACACCACCTATTGTGGAGTGACCTCCATACCATAGAATAAATCCACCACTAACACTTAATAATTTACACTGTGTTTTCCCATCAAACTTACACTAGTATAACATCCCAAAATACATCCCAAAAAAGATCCAAACATATTCCCTTTAATCTAATTCCAAAAATTCAGAATCACCCATCCACCAAAATAATAGGAAAAAATATTACCCCCATATTCACTAATACTTAAATATACAGGTCATTATAAACTCCCCTACATAATTATTCTCTCCATCAAGAAGTTCCATCAGTCCTTCAACCATAAACCTTGACCAACCCTAATCATCAATTCATCACTAACTTTCCACATTCTACCTACAAAAAAACATGATCTTGATGCACAACTTAAATACTTAAAACCCATATTTTCCAAAATCCTCTATACCTAATAAACCATACTTTATTTATTCTTTATATGAACTTCATCACCTCACTAACACCAATTTACCTGAGAAATCCATAAATTATCTCAACCCCTAAAAATGATTCTCTCATTTTAATACTCACAACCATCACCAAATAACCAAGATGGTTTATAAATACAATTATTAATCCCAAAATATCAAAAAAAAAATCAATCAAACCCCAAGCATATAGTTCTCCCCATAATAATAATTAACATGCAAAGGTCGATTCTTCCTAATGGTGAATCCCACTATAGGAATCACATACTAATATAAATCACAAGTTGTCTAAATTTCAAAACCATAAACCTCCGTAAAATTATTCAATACTTACATAAAATACCTTCCCATAAATATCTAAACACACAAATCCCACTAAAAATCATTATATAAAATCCCAAAAAAAATCAAACTCTAGGTTCACACCCAAACTAAAAATAAATAGAGCATACCTGGTTACATAGGTACCTGATTATTATTTAAAAACTATCCCAAACCAACTTACATACACCAAAACTCATGTAATTTTTATCAAAATTAAAATTGTATCTAATTATTTTCATCAAAACCATTAAAAATCCAAATCTCTGTCCTAACAGATCTTTTCCTTGAAAACCCATCCCATTTCAAAACTTATTTTAAAATCCATTTACAAAAACTATTTTTCTCATATTACCAAACCTAAAAATCCTAAACATTTCACCCTCACCCCATTCCACTACATTTTTTCTCTATCAAAATATGGTTTTTATCAAAAATATAAAGCCTAAAAACCATTGATCTATGGTGGCTAAATTAACATAATCACTAAGGAACCAAACTATCCCCTTGGATTCATATTAATATAATCACCCCATAAACTTTATTTGATAGAAAATTGAATCAAGTATAAGTTAGTTTAATTAATAGTGGATACCAATGAAGAAATATATAAAACAATACCATCCATAGGTGTATATATCATACCCTAAGCATATAACTATCATGATATGTGAACAATCAACTGGTTGCCGGTTGAGTTCTCTGAAATATTTCAGGTCACAACAATACCACTTTCAGATTATTATTCCAACACCTCACTCAACTAATAATTCCTAATCTTAACCACTATATATCCCTTATAAACTTTGGCTTTAACCCAAGATATGTTGTCCAGGCATGATTCTGATCAACCTTTTTTTTCTGAAATTCTTTCACCTCCCCTAGATACTCTATAACTACAAAAAATATGTTTTGATGCCACTTTGTAATTCCAAAGATCAACCTACATAAACTATGATAGAACTAAGGTATTATAAAGGCATCTCACATACGTACCCATATCCTATAGGATAAATACTAGGGAATAAGGGCCCTAAAAGTTTTGGGGAGAATTTTCTATCAAAAATATCCCCATGGGTCATGCTTAAATCTATCAAAACTTTGGTGTCACTCATATGTATAATAGAAGTACCCAAAACCTATAATAAAAAAATAATGAGCCAATAGGGCCCCCATAGTCTAGAATATTAAATAAGTAAACAATATATATGACACATTAACCATAATAGAGAAATAGAAGCATATATATAATTGGAAACATAAATAATAAAAAGGTTGTCATTTCAGCTATATAATTCAGTAAAATGGCTAAAAATTAAATATACAATGGCCTATGTCCCAACTCACAATGAATCCCCTATTGAACCCTCAACATTTAACAACCTGCTAAATCCAAATGACATGTCCAATACCAAGTAAATACCTAATACTAAAATAAAACATGAATACTATCCATATACATCAAAACCCAATTTTTGTATGTGAGTGGGGGTAACTCTAATGAAATATTAGAATTACCACACTATCCTCGACACACTGATTATAATTGTTCAAGTGTATGTGTATTAAAAACTTATGAGAGAGTGTAATTCATTGTTTGTTTCAATTCACCCACCCATAAAAATAACCTACGCATGCATATAAAAGTCATACCATCATATTAATTAGGATAGAAAACACACAGGAATAATCATAACAATTGTCACATTATCAAGTGCTAAAAAGCCACCCATAAAGTGACTATACCTTCTTTAGCCAGTGATATATTAGGAAAATGATCTTATAGTATGAACACAACCCGATGGTGAAAAATTAATCACCACAGAAATAAAAAATTAGGGTGAATGAGTTATCACTATATCATCCTATAAGTGAATGATGTATCACTAAATCATGATCCTCATGTGGGAAATATACCGCCACAAATATCTCCAAGGTGAATGATCTACCACCAAATCACAATACCCAATTGGATGATCTACCACTATAAAAATCACCAAGGTGAGTTATCCTTTACTAAATCATAATCCTCAATTTTATTATCTAACACTATAAAAATCCCCAAGGTGAATTATCCTTTACTGAGTCACAATCCTTGGGTGTATTATCTACCACTAAAAAAATTTCCAATGTGAATGGTCTATCATATAATTACAATCCATGGGTAGATGATCTACCATAAAAACAATCTCTCAGGAGAAAAAAATTATCACCATATGAATAATTTATCTCAACCAAACAACCCCAAGGTAAACAATATATCCATTAAACATAATCTTAAATGTGAATGATGTATTATTATATGAATTATGGATCACCATTTAAAAAATAACCCCCATAGGTGAATGATCTATCATAAAAACATACCTCTATGGTGATAAATGTATAATCAAATCCAAATATATATGGTGAATAATATATCTTTAGATGAATGATATATCACCAAATGTAATCCTTGGTGAATGATACATCACCACATCACAACCTACAAAAACTAGAGTGATTGATATATCAATAATTAAATATTTAAAGTGTATAATTCATTAACAATTAAATAGTGAGAGTGAAATATTTATCCCTAAAAATCCAAAGCATGGGTTAATGAGCCATTACCCTCATTACAAAGACATAGTGTCCCATAAGACTACCCCTCCCATAAGTTTTATGCTAATAAGTAAATTAACTATCCTAAAATTCTATGACAAGGATGATTCATCACTAGCCTATCACATACATGAGATATTTTTATTAAAGAATGTTCTAATACACCTCCCAAGGATCTTAAATTCATAACATAGTCAAGAAAACCCACCATAAATTCCAACTCAGAATTCAATGAATATTTAAATTAGGAATAAGGGAACTAGTGACCCTGGTGTTAAGTCACGATCCTTAGGGTATCACTACTCAAAAATCTATCCCAATATATCAATTGAACACAAGGAACAACTTTTACCTCAACTAAAAAGGTCAAACATGAGGTTCTCCTATACGAAAATACGGAGGTAAAACCATTATCATACACTAGTAACAACCCAAATTCCAATAGTGTTCAACTCATCCATTACTCGATCAATACCAATAGCCCCTTACCATACCTAAAGTATCTCAAGGTTCCCATGAACCTATGTCAAAAGGAAACCTAACACGTATCACAATACTATATAACAAACCCATTACCCAAGGTAAGTTTTCTCCTATTTATCAAATTATATCATGTATCATCATGAAATAACAAATAACATACCAAGAAACCATAATGAATAAATAAATATATTAGTATACATGATTTTGAAAATAGGTAATCACCCACGTGATGTCAAAAAAACAATCACACATTTTAAAGAAATTACTCCCGTGTTTCTTTTAGAGACCACATAAAATCTAATTCATAGACACTTCTAAAAATGTCACCAATTATTGGCTTACTCACACTGGTCCCATAAACAAATTACTATGAAACTCCCCTTTAGAAAAAACCATCTTTAGTTTGAAAATTCATTTCAAAATCCACACTTTAAATCACCACCTCCCTCATAAATTCCATTATAAAAACATTACTTTTATAAAACCAATTTTAAACTAAAAAAACTTTTTAATACATTTTTAAAAAGGACAATATTGTTTATTTTCAAAAGTCAGCACACACCACCACCACCATTACTCGTTTGAACAAAGCGCCACCAATAAAGCATTTAGTAAGATATATTGTCCTTGTTGGATATTATTCCAGTCCAATCCCATTCCAATTTATGGGGTGAGATCATACAAGTCATGAAAACATGCCATAAATCAATATAATGAATCGTAAAAACATAAAATCAAAAAATGTTCAAGATACTTGGTAATGTAAAGACCACCTACTTTAATTATGCTTAAATTTAATTTTATAATATTTTACCAACCTCAAACAATCCCACATTCACCTACCTCATCCATAAAAAATCATACATTAACCATTGAATCATTTAAAAATAAATTCCAAATTTGTAATAATCAATGTCTAACACATTAGGCAGTGTAATGATGTTGAAACCATGAGAAATAAGGTTTGATCCGCCCCTAACACACACCTGAGCTAAATCCAAGAAAAATATCCAATTAAAAAACTTGAATTGCCAACCAATTTCACTAAAATCCAAAGGAATACTCACAAAGGTATGTACCTCAATTTAAATTCTATGAAATGGCATGAAACCCACCTTTTAGAACCAAATTTATGAAACACATCAAAAATCCATTTTGTATTGAACTGATTCCACTATTATATATAATAATTATATACCAAACCATATCCAAGACCACCTAAATCAAAATAAAGGAGAGTTTAAGGTTAAATAAAAATGGATTAGAGGAATCAACCATGAATAAATGTGAATAAATGATCCTAATTCACTTGAATAAAAGGGAGAAAAATGGGGAGGGTATAATCAAATTGGGGGCTCCCATTTATTGTTGAAAAATTGAAATAAGAAATACTGAGAGGGTATTAACATAAACATTTTAAAAAATAGACTATGGTATTTTTGTGATATTACCCCTTGTTTCATGGAACAATTAACCAACCCAATGTATCCTGAAAAATACACATGGTCATTTTGTGGTGTAACCCATAGCATCATGTCGTAATTCCCTAATTTATAGAATCAATAAATATTTAAAATCACCAATTGTTCCACAGAATAGGGTTTCACAACATAACCACTCACATTCTTGTATGATCCACCTTCAAACTCTAGAAATAATTTTTCCTTTGATTAGAGTTCTTTATGGTGAAACACACCTAAATATGGTGTGATGATACCTTTAACTTGAAAATTTACTCTTTCACAAAGGGATCATTCCACAACACCACTTGTTATAGTGTGACCCCACCATCCAAAAGTTGTATATCATTAAATCTTTATTTCATTCCACAATAACCCTTTTTACAACATGATATCCTACTAGTATTTGAAATCCACCCACCAACACTCGAGAACTTTATCTAGGTGTTTTTTCACAAAACTTCCACCTCTAAAAAATCCAAAAATACATCCCAAACATGATTCAAATATCCTCTATTTATTCCAAATACAAAAAATTAAAATCACCCATCCACCAAATCTATGGGAATCCATCTCATATCCTGGTTCATTAATTCTTAGATTCATGAGTCATTACATATTTCCTCATTTTCAACACATAGATTTACATCTCCTTTCAGCAATTCTCTCATATTCATGAGTCTTTGATTATCATGAACACTCAGTATCCAATACCCATGAGTAGAAATTAGAGAAACTGATTTCTATAACATTCACATCTATATGATCAGAATGTATCTATTTGAGAACACTTCTCAACCTCAGATACTAATTTATTAAAATATAGTCCCAACCTGTATGAGATCTCAAAATGATGTTCATTATGAATATCATAATCTAAAACAAATAGATCTTTAGGGGTGAGTGTCATGTTTTATATCTTTTCATCAGGGAATTTTAATAAAAGTACTCCTATTGAAATGATAACTCAATATATCATTGGCTTTAATCTTCCAATATCTGTATTTTACTAAGTTTTAAGTCTGTTTTAATTTCACTCTAAAATATTGGTTATTTAGGTGGACCAACATTACAATCATATCACATGTGATTTATGGATATTTGAGTGGAAAACCCTTTATCCAAATCCATAATATGGATAAAACTTAGCTCTATACCAATAGTATCCTATCTTATTGGTTTTACCATATATGTCTAACAAAAATATCACAATGGGATTTGGTTACCTAATTATTAGGGCTATCCATCTCCACCAGGTATTACAAAAGTAATCCATGGGAACCTAAATTTATAATAAACCTACCTGGTTGGATGATCGAGGTCTTAACATGTGTTTCCTTTGTAAGGAATCTTATACTTAGAATTTTAGATTTTTTATCAGTCTCTCCATTTTGATATACATACTATGTATATTATATTCAAAACCATTTCATCTCATGTAATATTTATTATCTTATGTTTTATTCCTATATATATATACATTATTCTATAAATTCAATTTTTGAATTCTTATTTCTTCCACCAATTTTATATGCTTGAATCATATTAATGTGTAACTATTTATATAACTCATTTTTTATGTTACTAACCCAAAAATAATATTTGAATATATCTATACATATCTAAACACATCACATGCATAAGGTATATGAAACCCTTTTCATGTAAATTTTTATAATAATATGAAACTAAAAAACTCTACAAGAGTAATCACAAAGGGACAGTTAGCCAACCCCCTCTTTTCTAAATAGAGTATAAGTTCCCAGGTTAGTGATAAATCTAATCTAAAGCCCCTATACCCATGGTTTAGTACTCAAGATATACCTAAATTTAATTATAACTCTAACACCTAATATATGTAAACTATAATTATCCTCTAAATTCAATCACATGAATCAATAATAAACTAAATTCAAGGTAGGAGAAAACTAAATCTTATATTGTAATTCATATCATATAACTCATATATGAATATAATGAAAATCTATAAGTAGTTTAAATAATTTAAACTAAATAGTACAATATTCACATCATATAAACAAGGTATATACAAGGATATTTAAATGGAAATATCAAAAATAACTAAAAAATATATTATTTAACATGAGATATAACAACTTTAGATTATCAGGCTAATCAAAACCTCTTTTATATAGTCTAAAGTCCCATGAATTTGGCACAAACCCTTTGGTGATATATTGGTGAAGTTTAGGGAAAATTTTATTAGTTTTAAAAAATACCATGCATTTCCACCATGATATAGTGATTTTTTCCAAACCATTTTCGATTAAAATATAATGTAATATTGAAAAATATTTTGATTATTTTATTTAACCAAGAACCACATAAAATAATTATTCAATATAGAATAGTTGGTCCCCATAGTGGCTCTAAGAACAGCACGTTAACATCCATAATGACATATTTGGGCCTTGTGGTGGCTCTGACTATGATGTAGTAATCAGCTAACCATGTTGCAATGATGGTGAAAACAATACCTAGATTTACAATTAGAAAATCCATGAGAATTTTCCATTTAAACGGGATATTTTTCATCAATATTAATATACTAGGACATTTTTATTAGGTAACCATGTTTTTTAAGGAAAAACATTACTGGCCTTGATATAGTTTTATAACCATGACTTTGGTTCTAAAAAAATATTCAAAAATAGTTTTCAATTTGGATTTCCATCCAAGAGACTGATCAATGATAATGGATCTAATACGACTGATGGGTTTCATAGTACATATTTATACCCATATTTAGTGGAATAAAACACAAAACCCATGCCAAAATAGATTAGGATTGGAATCAATAAGATAAAATAAGAAAAGTATAAAATAATAATACCTCATTATCTGTGATTTTTATATTATTTTTCATTGAGTTTGATTAAGTTCCCTCTGTAGAAACCAATGGGTTCCTACCTTAAATGGTATCCAACAACCACTAGAATCGCCTGACACATTGGTAGGTTCACTTCTCCATAATGACATGTTAGCACCTCCTCCTTGAAAGAAAATGGATAGCATTAAATCGAAGAGATATTTGACTAACATAGTATCAACTACAATATCTCAATAAAGTATATGAATTTCCATTTTATAGTATATCTCATTGAATTAAGGGTCTTAAATTTTGAATATGTTATAAAATAGAAAAACCATTTTTCCACCACATTATAGAATAAATGACATGTAAAACTGATTTTAACATTTATTTAATTGGAACATTATCATACAATGTATCTTTGAATGAAATAAACATGATAATAAATATAGGATATTAGGTTGAATGATATCAAACATCATTCTCCACATGCACCATAATGTGTTATATTATACTATGGGAAGACATAAAACACAATATCAGGACCGTCACCACATCATGGTCTATAATTTAGTGTACAATTAACAAAACTTAATATAGAGTAGGATTAAATATTTATTTGGTGATTGGTGGAAATTTAAAACCATCAAGAGAAGTTGATTTATTGATAGATCACTTCCTTAGTGAGTTTTCAGTGGAATCATATAAGTTTGGAGGAAATTACATAAAATCGAGTGTTATTAATAAATCCTCAATATCCTAATATATTTTAAACCTTTTTTATCTTAAAATAAAATTAAATTTTGAATTTAAATTTAAATTATGGTTGTACTTTTCATAGATGAAAATTATTTGAGTGGTATCTCAAGTGGTTGTTATGTTTTCAAGGATTTTTTCCTCTACTTTGGAATTTTATATTTCATATTTATAAGGAAAAAAATAATTTGAGAGGTATCTAATATAGAGGTATCATTTTTTTTTGAATTTACATTGTGGGTTTTTAGAATATTTTATAAGGATAGGTTGTGAAGTTGAATTTCAAAAGTAATTCAATTTGATTCAAAAATCACTTCATGTTTAAAAAAATATACTATAGATAGATCTAAGAGTATATCATTTAGTAGGGTGTTTATGATTTAAAAGAGATGAAGGTTGATTAGATAACTAGATGACATGGCTTTAAGAATACATAATGTCTTGATATGATTTAATTTTGGTCAATCAGTCAGTCAACACGAGGAAGGGGGTGTATCATGGATTTATTTCATGGTTTTCATAGAATCTACTAAACATGTCTTGATTTTATTCAACATGACTTGTTAGAGTTTAAATTAATAATAATTTGATTTAGTAAAAGGTTTTCTATTTTAAGGAATGAAATAAAAACACATCATCAATTTTTTATTGCTACTTAACTGAAGAAAACATGTCATTTTTTTCATGGATATTCCATGATTTTTGGAAAAACATATTCAAAATAATATAAACAACATGAATTGTATATATTTTCTATTAAGACTATTCCTCAACATAGATATGAACCGTAAGTAAATTCTGGTGATACTTTATATGGTTTTTATCATCCATTGACATATTTCTTCATGGGGATGATCGGATCAAAGCTTGGATAATTGGTAAGTGGATTATTGAGTCTATTATTATGTTGGATTAATAAAAATATTCATTTTCTTTAATTCTCTTAGTATTGGATATGAATGGAAGGATATTTGAGGTTTTTTGTGAAAGATAGAGATACTTAGAGAATGATATTGAAAAACATTCCTTGACAGAATCATATCCTTGATGTGTTAGGTGATTCAGATAACTCTCCTATTATTTTATGAATTCATATGTATTTACCATGATTTAGTGATTATGGTTTAATATCTTAACATGGTTATCTAGTAAAGATAATGGGATGTGATTAAGTAATAAGTGTGGTTGATATATTTATTTATTTTTTCTTAAATTGTGTTATTGTCATTTCATTATTATTGTATGTATGAAAAAGGAAGTTGATGGGAAGTGTACACTAAATATTATATTATAGATTAAACCATTGGTTGTTGCTTCCAATATAGGTAGTGGAAATTCTATTCATTATCAATTAAATGCATATGGGAATTTATAGGGTAGTATAATGATGTATTCTAAGAGGTGTGAATAGATGTGTTGTTCTAATAGATATTGAATATGGTATTCTGATAAGGATAAATTATCATGGTAATGGGAGGATATGATCGTATGTCATATTATGAAGATTATTTAGTGAAGTATCATTGGATTTTGATATGTCATAATGTGTGGGATAAAGTTCTTACAATATTTGAGTAGGGGAGATATTTATATAAACTTATTTTTGAGTTATATGTTTAAATGTTTTTATCATGTTAAAATACTAAGATATATAACCATTATAAAACAGTTTCTAAAAACCTTTAAATCAGAATATAAATTATGAATGATGATTTGATTGAATTAAAAATGAAGGGAATTAAGATGGAAATGGTGAAAGTTGTGATGGTGATGAGACAAAACCAATCCCAATTTAAGTTTAATCATAAAAACTCTATGGATTAAGAAACTAATGAGTATGGGAAACAATATGATGCCCAGACATCCTCTCTCTACTCTTAAAACCATAGAATATAGACATCTATTTTTCTCAATGTTATGAATTTTTCTTTGAGGTGTGAATATGATAATGTGTATAATACAGTGGTGGATGAGTATTATAGGTACCATTATAAACAACATGACTATATTCTACTAACTTGATTTAGTAGCCTAGGACCAACACGAGAAAACTATCCATAAAATAATAATATATTATAGAAAGTCCAAATCAATAAATGGATTCTGAAAATCATCATTAAAATTTAGTAGATTCAATGACCTAGAAAGAATGAATCATGGTAATGATTTCATCCTTTATTACTCAATACTATAAAATTTACCAATTAATCATTATTTTTCATTGATATAAAATTTGGGGATTATTATTTGTTAATTAAAATTTTTTATTACTCATGTATGTTTTATCTCCATAAAATTTCTTCATACGATTTCATTACCTCCTAACCTTCCTTTCCTCTAGATAAAAATTTTAAATTTTATTTTTTTTGGTATTTGGGATTATTAAAAATAAATAATTATTATGATTAATCATTTTTATGTTTTGAATATTGACTAAATATTCAATGTTTTTGTACACATCGATAAGAGAAACTGAGGAAGAGAACACAGTGATGAAAAATACTATTGATCTTGGTATGAAAGAAAAACTTACACCTTTAGATATCATATACATGGAAGTTGTTATCAAAGTGATTCCCAAGGAATATCTTAGCATAATTTATGCATGAGACCTCTGTAAATGATTTTTATTTGATGGTATGGTGATTAATAATGATACTTTAAATTTAATAAAAAACTGAATGAAATTATATAAATTCAATACATATTGACTCTTTATATATTTAAATGTTATAGTGGTATTCATACACACCTATGGTATCCTCTATGTTGGGTTTTAGTTTGGGAAACACTTTTTTAAATTCAGTATAATTTAACACAAAAACCTTCGATATAATATTCAAACATAGTTTATTTTAATTAAATATAATAAAATGAAGAATAATATAACTATTATTACTATTTGAATTTAATACTCCCAAAATATTTTATGTTACCCTAATTTAAATCCCTCAAAAACAAACAATAAACTCCTTCCTTAAATGGTATCAAATTGGTTTGGTCTTTCTATAAGGGTGTCAAATAAACCCACAAAATCATTTTATCTTGAAATAATATAAATGTTGAATTTTAGAGAGTTAAATAGATAAGATAAATGATAGTTTTTACTTCAAGGAGTTTCATAGTGATAAAATCACTTTCGTGTAATATTTCATAATACTTGAACTAACTTATATAATCCTCCAAGGATTATCCTTGGATTCCAAAAAATTTCATAAATATTCAACCATAACTCACATTTCATAAGTTTTTGTAACATTATAATTATTATAAATATTCATTTCAACATTAAATGAAAATTTTAACTCATTAAACATTACATAAACTATCAAAAAAACTTCTTTAAATCATTATCCAATTATAATAAACCTTTTATTATAGCTTATATGGAATAAATTGTAGATTTGGGAATTTTATCATGATGAATTCACTACTATACACATAATAACAATGTAGTGACCTTCACAATAACATGGTTTTATTCTACACAAACCATAATGTGGTAACTTTCATCATGGAATGGTTTTTCTTCAATTAATAGTTATTTAAATCTTTCACTTATACTAAAATCTCATATACTTTATGTGATTTCACCTTATGTCACATTATATGTAACAATTTATGAAAACATATTCAAAAATATTTTTTATATCTTCCAAAAATATTTTTAAAGAATCTATATTTTTTATCTTGAAGTTTTTATAAACACTTTTTTTAACAAAATTTATCCTTATTCACCCAACTACTATATGTGACCTCACAATCCTTTGTAGTGTGGATAATAAGTATAAATTATCTAATCTATAATTATAATGAATGAAAAAATTCTAGAAAATAATTAATTCTAACAAATATATAAAGTTATCCTACCTAATATTTATCAAACATATGTATATATACACATATGACCATCATATTTATCTTATACATCATATATAATCATATAGGACCTTCATCTAGGACATCAATTAACCATGAGACATGGAATATATAATCATTGTATAAACTAATCATTACTTCTTAATTATATAATTAAAAATAAAATATAATGGATGAGCACATCTCACAGCATTTCTCCAAGTAGGTGAGTACATTAGTAGTCATTTATCTAGGTTCAGTCATACACTTCCATAATTTTTCTCAATCTGAAATCCAAATGCCATACCTATATATAAAATAATAAATATCATCTTGATTAAAAAAACCCACCACATGATCAATAAAATACCCAACCACCCCATGATTATCTCAAACTCAATGTTGGAATAAGTATGGTATGAAAATATAAAGGTTCACATGCAATATTACTTATTAAAATTAGGTAATGGTGATTAATATTAAACATATTAACCCCTTGTATACTAATTACATGATGTATGTCATTCCATGTAGTATACATAGTGGTTTTTCTATAATATAAAACTAATTTTACACTACATGAGAGAAATTTAGTATCTCTATAAAAACCCTAACTTATATTAATTTGTACATGTCATCAAAAAATATAAATCTTCATGATGATCCCCAATTAATAATAACTCAAAATCATACTTTATGGGGTTAATAATCAATTTATTCTATAAAATATATAACACACATGAATGAATTATAAATTGGAGATTCATTTTGTATAACATTATAAATTTTTATATTCTTAAAACTCCTTTAGTAATTCTGATAAAACTATAATTACCTAGGAGTGATATAGAAACTTGAGAGGGGGTGAATTAGGTGTTACTAAATTATTTTACCAAATTCCAAATCTTACTTAATCTTTAACCACCTTTGGTTTTCAACCTACTTCACCTATTAGGATATAATTGGATATATTTTTCTTTTCCTAATCACATACACCATATGAAATGTAGAAAAATAGTAAAGTATGAAACACGTTTTTTTACAAGGTTTATCCTTTATGTGGGAAACCAAATACTTTCTATGATTGGGATTTCACCAATTCATTGATTCTCCGCTCTAAATATTATCATCAAATTATAGTAGTTTAGGTAGTTATCATTATAAACCAATATCACCTTATTACATAGTTTATTCATTCACTATATAACACAAGTGAACATGCATAGTTTCCCACTTCACTTATTTATATTGACATCCCACTAGTTTCACTTAGATTACAATCTTCTTGAATTATATCAAAAATATGTACATGAATGTCACTGCTCCTTACAATCTAATCTAATTCCTTAACTTGGATTCATTAAATACCTTATAATATTCTTGTACAAGAAAATAAAATCATTCTCTGTTTTTCTACATAGCATTAGTTCTTTTTTAGAAACTACTTTTTAGAAAAGTTAAATTCAAAAATACAAGTTCTTTGAATTCTAAGAATATTCTATTGAAACTCCTGGATGTTGGCCTTATTCATTTAGAATCATTACCCCCAAAAAATTACTAGATAATAAACAATAAATTTATTTTTGTTCTATTATTTCTCACTATATGAAGACTCTTGATAGTATACTTCTTATTATTCTTTTTCTAAAAAATTCTAAAACACTTCATATAGAAGGAACTAGAATGAGAACCATCTTCTTAATTATTATATTATTTTTTTTAATAGATATATTTAGTAGAACTGGGTAGGCTTCTCCTTATCCTTCTTCTTCTTTAATACCCAGATGGTTTTATACTTCATCGCATGGTTGGTTTCTTGTTTTATTTAATTGTACTTCTTATCTCTCATCACATTCATAGTTTCTCTATGTACAAATATCTCAAGAGTTCTCTCTATTTTTATTCAATAAATTCTATAATTTTCTATATACATAGCCACTTTATTTTTTGGAACATTTATAAAATTATATAAATAGAAATATTTAACGAATATCATATAAGGAAAAAAACTAAATTAAACCAATTATTTCCCCATGATATCTATATCTTTGTTTTTAATAGCATCATGAGGGTGTGTCCCTATGTTCTCCATTAATTTTTACACAATTTATTTCTCCATTAGTTTAAAAAAATCCCTTTTTCATTTTCCTTTTATTTTTCTCCTAGTTGAACACATATCTATTTTATTTTATAGCAAGATCAATTTACATGATTTCCTTTATCTGAAAATATTTCTTTAGTATTCACATAGAAAATTCTTAAAATGTTTTATAAAATATGAAACTTAAACATTACAACAATTAGCTTCCTTATTGTGGCTTGAGAGCTTCTTATGAACTTTGTATTGACTCCGTTGTGAGTTTATAAACATCAACTAGCATCTCATCTATTATTCCTCATTCTCAACTTGAATCACAAATTAATTTGTGATGTTTCTATAAATGAATAATAGTATATGGATCTTCACATTTTCATTTATAGATTTAATTAAATATGTAATGACCACATTTTTAGGAAATTTATATTCTTGGAATTCAATCTCATATTTGATCTTGTTTCCCTCATTCATGAAGATTTTCTTATCAAACAAATAGATTGAATCACATTTAATCTTCTGATATTTAAAACATAGAAGCACAAATTTGTCGTCATCAAAATTAATTCTCATTTTGATCACCAATATAGATTTTCAAATATTCTTATTTGAATATCACAATATAAAGAATAGTGATCTTACCATCTCATCTTCTTCAAATCCATGTTTGAATCATGGATAAACATATATTCATGATGTTTTGAACATGAAAGAATATATTAAAAATTATACCATTTTTTTATTCAAAATATAAATTTCTAGAAACATTTATTTTCATTATTTAACAAAACTTGAATATTCACTAAGGTGTGACTCATACATAGTCTGCAAATGACTCATACATAGCTTCAAATCACTTGCACAAAAATGAATTATACAGTGCTCCCACAATGAATCGTAAACATAATTTCTTTTTCTAAATTTTCATGTGTATTGAGAAGTAAATGGATATAGTATTTCAAATGACTCATATACAGGTCATGATGACTTGTACACAGAATTGAGTCAATCATACACAAATCAATACTTAACTAAATTTCAGACACCATCATCATTATATTAATGAATGAATCATATGGAATGAAAAAATACCCATGTTTTTCATACACTAACTCAAATAAATAGTCAAAAATAACTCATATGTTAACACTTTTTTCTCCAAATAATACTATAGTCACTTCACATTATCTTAATCCTTTTCAAACACTTCTAATCACCTTATAATAGCTTCAAATAATTCTTTTAATTTTCTAAAAAATTATAAATCCATCAAGTTAATTTCTACGGTCCATTACAGTATCTAAATAATCAAGTAAATTATTTCAGTAACCTAAAATACCTTCTCACTCCCACCATAATTTTATCTTTCAAAAACCATTATACAACTATATTCCTTTTATTGATTTTTGTAGCCTTCAAATTAAGTAACACCGGTATATATTCCCCAACATTAAACTAGCTTCCCTTGAAATATTTAAACCTATTTTAATCAATATAAATAAATCTATACAATTTTTCTCAAAAAAATAGTCTAGTGGTCATTTTTATACTTATTCCTTGTAAACATATTGTAGATAATGCACCTTCCACCTTTGTTGAACTTGTCTCTGACATGAGGACCAGCTTAAACAATCATCTGATTTAAGAGATTCCCACTTAAATATGTCCAACCAGTTATTCATGGGAAGTAACTTCAACATATTCCATTTATAATGGTATAACATTTATCTTTGTTTGGTTTGGTGGATACTTCCTTCATCACCCAACATCAACAAACATTGACTTTCATTCAACAATTTCATTAAAAACAAATAAAATCATCATACAATGTGCACATTAATCTACCCCTTTTCATTTGTTTTCAATACTAAATTCTTTCCTAAAGTCAATGTATTTACTCTCCCCCTTATTGATAATAAATAAAAAGGTAAATACAATTCCTTCTCCCTGATATTGAGATTCCATGAATGTAAGATAAGGTATTGAAAGATAAAAATATTCTCCCATTTTTACTCTTCTAATTTTAAGAAAAATTGTTTCTCTTTGTTTGGTCTCTCCCACTTTATGAGGGAATTGATCAACTTCCATTTGAGAGAAGAGTAGAAACACATTTTTCTTATAAATTCATCGTCAATTAAACAAGTTTAATTCAAATTGGGATAACCTAACATAGAATACAATAGTAACTAATTTATAAAAAAAATATCCATATACAAACCACAATGTAATGCTACTTATGAATTTATCTTCTTTAGGGCTATAAAAACTTATTTTTAAGAAATTTCATGAACCTTCACTTAAATTCAACAAACAAATCAAACATTTCAAGTGAAATTTATTTTTCCAAATTTTTTTAGATAGCCACTCCCCCTTGTTAATCATTTTCAATGTAAACAAAAATAGTGATGGGAAAGTGAAAATCATATCATATCCTTCAATTTTTGAAGAGGATATCAAGAATTCTACATATAATGGAAAATGAAAAATCTCTAGAACCTTGGCCTTTTAAGCTCTTCCTAAATATATTTTCTACATTCTTATTCACCATAGATTTTTTCAATGATATTATTCATGATGGATGACTTTCTATATATATTTTAGCATTACAGCCTTCAATAGTTTATTTTAATTATTCACCTTTAATTCTCTCATACAAGATGTATATCCAAAAAAATATAAGAATAAGGTAGATCCACGTTAACTATTTAATGTGATAAATAGGGTTGATACTTGTCTCTCAACCTAGAAACATATTTCCTTAAATCTCTAAAATCTTCATGTTTTCCTTCTCCTTATCTTTCTAGATATTTTCTTGCTTGGGAAGGAACAATTTATTTTTATTTTGAGATTTATTATTAGTTTTAATAGCCTCATTTACTTTAGAAAGTATTGAATAATATTTATTATCATATTTATCCATCTTCTCATACATTTCTAACTAATTTGTCTATATGGTTAGACATTTTTTAGGAATGTGATCGGCCTTCTTCTAGGGTGTGGACTCCTTTATATTATATTTCATAGTAAAAGGAGACATTAGTGATTTTTCATTATATTTTATTCATTCAATAAAACAATAATACGTGGTAAACCCATATTTTTAGCCTAGTTTCACCATCCACACACATATTTGTATGATTTTAGGTTACCCTTACTGGGTAGCCTTTCAAATCTTCATTAGGGATATCAATAACTAAACTGATTTTGTTATCCCTTTATTGGATATAAATTTTTCCATATTTATATGCTTGATGTTTTTAGGTAGAATACCTAATTATTTTGGGATTCATTTGGGGAATTTATCTTCTCAAATATCTGTATGCCTTCCATTGATGAAATGGTGGAATTACCAGAATTTTTATTCTTCCAAATTTTCCTATATTTTATCATTAATCATGCACTAATATTTAAAACATATTTAATGAAAACAGATCTTCTAGAGAAGTGGGATACCTTCTTACATGATATGGTTGTGGGTTTATCATGATATAATTCCTAAATCATATTTCTAACATTTTCATTCTTCTTAAACGTAATACTCAACTCAGAAATTTATACAGTAGCATTATTTTTTTCAATAGATTTTGAATATACAACTTGGGTGATTTATTTATTTTTCTGTTTCATGTCAAAATATATAAATTTCATATTGAGTGTAAATTTATATTATTTATTATACCTTACTCTCTCTTTAAAATCTTTTTCTAGTTTCTTAAACTGATCCTTATGTTTTTTAATTATCACTAGTAAAGAAATATTTATCACTCTTAGCCACTTGGTTTTTACCTCTGAATGAGTATATTTTACATTTATAGACACTCGAAGAAGCTTCTCAAATTCATAAATCACTTCTTTAATAAAATTTTAAAATAAATATTTCTCAAAAATAGAAATTTTTAATTCTTAATCATCCATATAAAATATGTTATTGAAAAGTGTGATATAATCTTCCTTGGGTTTTATAAGTTTTGTGAGTGTGTTGGAACTGCTTACCTTTTTGGATAATTATATTCTATTGAATCAAATTCTTGTTCCAATTGTGACTTTTCATTATGTATCTCTTTGATGTAATAAAAAATATATGTAACAAAATCAATTGGGATTTTCTTAAACTAATCTTTTAATTTAGAATAAAAATAAATTAGTAATTCATTGGATATATCTTCTTCACAACTTTAACTTGATTCAATAGAGTAATAATATTCAATAGGTTTATCAACACTCTTAAAACACTAAATACCTTCTTTTAGTGGTTTTCCTGCCATCAATTTTTTTAATTTTCTCAACTTATTAGCCTCTATTTTATTTTTATTTTTTAATGTCTTGGATAAAATATTTAAATCATCACTAATAGGGATAAAAATAAATTTTTTATCTAAGTTACTTTTAGAAACACTTTAAACATTCACTCAATATTATTCATTAAAAACACCAGAGTAAGCAAAAATTTAGATCCAATCAAAGGAAACCTTGGGCTCTAATACCACTTATAGTACCCCAGGAGTGGTCCAGACACCTGATAGGCGGTGAATTGGGTATTTATAAATTCTTTTAAAAAATTATAAATCTTCTTTAATATTTAACCCTTCTGAACTTCTATCACCTGTTAGGATCTAAGTGAATCTATTTTTCTTTTTCTAATCACACACACTACATAAAATAAAAGAAAGTAATAAAGTGTGTGCTTGTACAATGTTTGGTCCCAATATAGGAATCTTACTATTTACTATGATCAATGTTTCACTAATTCATATATTCTCAACTATAAATCATATCATAAAATAATAGTGGATTCAGGAGTTTTCATCCTGGCCTAATCTCACCATATTAAATAGTTTAGTTGTTTACTATATAAAAAAAGTGAACAAGCACAATGTCCTATGGAAATTATTTATAATGGAATCCCATTGTTTATTATATACTTCCAATCTTCTTGAATTAGTTAATAAATATTCATAGGGATTTCACATCACCCTATAATTAGATCTATTTCCTCAACTAATATTCTTCAACTACTTTGTAATATTTAAGAACTGAATAGGTAACTCAGTTTCTATTTTTTTGTATAACTTTTGGTTCTTTTCTAGAAAATTATTATTTGAAAATCTGTACTCAAAAATCCAAGTAATTTTACTATTAAGAATATTCTATAAAAAATCATGCACATTAGCCTTTTTCACTTAGAAACACAACCCCTAAACAATTTATGATGAGTAAACAATAAATATATCTAGGTTTTTATTGATCACTATATGAAAAATATTAACTCTATTATTATTATTCTTATTTTTCTCAAACTTCTACAACATTGTGATTAACATGAACTAGTACAACAAACCAACTTCATCCTTTTTATCTTCTTCTTTTTTGAATGGATCTTTTCAGAAAAACTAGGTTGGTTTCTCTATATCATTCTTCTTCCTAATGGTTTTATACTTCAGAAAATGATCATATTCTTATTTTATTTGAGTGGATTTATTATATATCAACACACTCATAGTTTATCTAGGTACGTCTATCTCAAGAGTTCTCCCTATTTTTGTTTCAGAGGTTCTAATATTTTCTTTATAGAAGGTCAGTTTTTTTCTGAGGTCATTTCTCAATTTCCATAAATAGAAATATTATAGGAATATTTTTAAAGGTAAAAAAACCACATGCTCCCATCCATTTTACCCTAATCACTATATATTGTTATTTAAGAGCATCAAGTTGGTGTGTCCTCATACTCTCCATTCATTTTTACTCAACTACTTTCTCCATTTATTTTATAAAAATTACCTTCTTCTTTTTTCTTTTCTTTTTTTATCAATAGAACACATATTTATTTTATTATATAGTAGGCTTGAGATAAATATTTTTCTTTATATAAAAATTATTCAACAATAGCCACAAATAAAATTATTAAATGGATTTATAAATTATATAGTAGCAGCAATGTAGTGTGGATCCTCCTCATTGTGACTTGAGAGCTACTCATAAACTCTACATAGACTCCAGCATGAGTTTGTGAATAATAGTTAGCATCTTATCTCTTATTACTCGTTATCATCTAGAATCACAAATCCATTTGTGATATTTATTAAAATGAATAATAGCACATGAATCTTCACATTTACATTTAAAAAAATAACAAAATCTGGAATTACCTCATTTATAGGCAATTTAAATTACCAGAATTCCATTTCAACTTTGATCTTTTTTTCATCAATCATGAATATTAGCTTCTCAACCAAACGGATTGAATCACATTTAATATTATGATATTTAAAATATAAAATCATATCTTATGCATCATCATAATGAATTCTCATTCCGATCACAAATATTTATTTTTAAATATTATCAATTAAAAAAATATAAAGAGTAGTTATCTCCCAATCTAACTTCTTCAAATCCATGCCTAAATCATAGATAAACATAGATTCATGATGTTTTTAACATGAATGAACAACTTAAAAATTATCCCAATTATTTATATTTAGAATATATAATAATGGAAATTTTTATTTTCATTCTATATAAAACTATAATTTTCACTAATTCATGACTCGTACATGGTCTAAATGTGACTCATATAGCTTGAAATCACTCATATGTATATAACACATATGGTTCTCCCTAGATCATTCATAAATATAATTTCCTTTATCTAATTTTTACGTTTACTAAGAATGAGGTGTACATAGTATTTCAGATGACTCGTACAGAAGTCACAATGAATCATACATAGAATTGAGTTACTCATACGTAAAAACATACATAGTCACATTTGAGTCACCATTATAATCATATGAGTAAATTATTCATATAGAGCTCAAAACACTAATGTTTTTTCATGAAATGGATCATAAAAATAGTAAAAAATGACTCATTAGTTGGCAGATTAACCCTTGAAGTGACTCAGACATAGATATCTAGACTTAACAATTTTTAATATTAAAGTCAAAAATTATATATTTTCTTCAAATAATACAAGAGTCACTTCATGTTATATAGATCATTTTTAAACACTTACTATCATATAAAAATATATTTAAATAATTATTATAATTTTAAAAATAATTCTAAACCCATCAACCTAATTTCCAAGGTATGTTGTAGAATGTAAATACTCAATTAAAGTATTTCAATAACCTATATTGATTATTATTTTAGACATAATATCATCATTAAAAACACATCATCCAATTATGTTTCTTCTACTTATTTCAGTAGCCATCAAGCTAGGGAACTCAAATATAGATTCTTCAATATTAATCTACATTAGCTTAAAATCTTTGAACCTATTTTAATATTTATAAAGATAGATATACAAGTTGTCTAAACAAATAGTTTAGTAGAAAAATTCACACTCATTATTTGTAAACATGATATATAAAATGAAATTTCCACCCTTGTAGAACTTGTCTTTTACATGAGGGTCATCTTAAACAATTTTTGTATTTAAATTCTTACCTCTTGAATATGTCTTACCAATTATTCAAGTGTAGTAGCTTCAACATTTTCTATTTATGATGGTAGCACCTTTATCTTAATTAGGTTGGGTGGATACTTCCTCCATCACCCAAATTCAACACACATTGACTTTATTCTAATAACTTTATTGAAAAAAAATACACTTATACTACAAATCGAACTTTAATATTATATTTAATATTTTTTTAAATACCAACTTCATATCTAAATTCAATACCCCCCACCTTATTAACAATAAATGAAAAAGAAAATGCAATATCTTCTCAACATTATTGAGATTACATGAATATAAGGGATAGTATTTAAAGGGAGAATTCTTATCCCATTTTTACTCGTCTATTTTTAATAAAAGCATCTTCTCTTTATTTTTTCTCTCCCTTTTTTGAGAGAGTTAATCAACTTCCATTTAAGAAAAAGGTTGCCCCACATTTTTCTTAATAATCTTCCATCAAATAAACAACTATAAGTATACTTAGGCTAACCCAGTTTAGAAAATAATAGTGATTAACTTAGAAAATCCATCTATATACAAACCATAATGAGATATAACTTCTAATTTTAACTTAGTTGGGGTTGTCCAAATATATTTTCAAAAAAATTATAAAACTAACCCCAAATTCAACAATCACAATAAAAACTTCAAGTTAAAGTTATTTTTACCTAATTTTTTTAGATATTAACCCACCTATTCATATTCAATACAAACCAAAATAATGATGTGAAAGTTAAAATCATAACAAATCCTTCAATTTTTGAAGGGGCTATCTAGAATTATAGATTTAATAGAAAATGAATAATCTCTAAAATATTATAATTGTAATCTCTCCCTCAAGGGATTATCTCCATTATTCTTCACAATGGAAGTTTTTTAGTGATATTATATATAATGGATGATTTCACTATCTGATTTATCATTATATCCTTCAATGGATTCTTTTCATTCTTCACCTTTAATTTCCTCTTCTAAGATGTAGAGATAACACAATATGGAAATAAGGTGGATCTTCATCATCATTTTAATGTAATATATAGGGATAATAATTGTATAATAATATAGAAAATTCTATATTTAAATCTCTAAAATATCTTTTACTCTTCATGGTTTCCTTATCCTTGGCTTTATAGATCTGTTCTTGCTAGGGAAGTAAGAATTTATTTTATTTTGAGCTTTATTCTTAGTTGGAATAGACTCATTTACTTTAGAAAGTAGTGAAAAATATTACTTTTTAGATTGGTATATATTATTATCCATTTATAATTAATATATAAATATGGTTAGACATTAATTAGGAATATTCTCATCATTATTCTTAGTTTTGGACTCATTATTTATAGTATCTTTCTTAGTACAAGGATTAATTGGTGTTATCCCTTTTCTCTTTATTTGTCTAGGAAAAATAGTCATACATTAGACAGCCTTTTATCCTAATTAGTTTTACTATATATAAACATATTTATTAACTTTTAAGTTACCCTTATTTGGAATCCTTTCAAACACTTCATTAAGGATGCTAAGAACTAATCTAATTTTGTTATCCCTTTATTAAATTAACTTCATTTTTATTTATAATATGATACATTTAGATTTTAAATAAATATTTATCTTAAAAATACATGGTGTGGAATATCTTACCATAGTATAATTATCTTCTCTTCATTGTGGAACCCTGATGATATCTCTTTACTTCTTGAGAAAAGAAAGTTTATCATCCTTCTTCACTAGATTTCATCCCAATGCAAACTCAATTATTTCCTTTTGTTCCTTATAATATTGTGGCTTTATACTTTCATAAATATAAGAATTTTACATGATATTTACACATCAATACTCATCATAATTGTGACCATACATTTTTAAAAATTCATAAAAGTTTTCAAAACAACAAAAAATTTCTTTAGTGAATGGATTTCCCCTTTTCTATGATAACTGCTTATGTACAACATGTTTTTTTTCTTACTAAAACTATGATCCCCCTAACTATAAATTTTTTTTCATTTCCACTAACTAACATATTGTTCTATAAATCAATGACCATGTTTTCAAACTTCCAATGGTTCCAATATTTTCCTACAAACCTTATTATTTTTATTTTGAAAGTTGCATGTCCAAATTTACAAGATTTCTATTTTTTGGTGGAAACCTCATTATTTTGGGCTTAATTTTGGTAGAATATCTTAACATATATTATTACATCCACATTTTTAACACATTTTTATTTTTACTAGTATTTTTTCTCTTCCAAATTTTCCTAGATTTTAACTTTATTACTACACTAGTAGTTAAAACAAATTTTTCAAAGAAATTGGATACCTTATTCCATGAGATGGTTATGGGTTGATCATGAGATGATTATTAACTCTTTGTTACTTTGTTTTGAGTATTATTAAGATTAAGACTCATCTCATAAATTTTTTCTGCAACATTATTTATTTTATTGGATTTTGAAGATACAACTCAGGTCTAGATTATTTAGATTCGCATCCAAATATAGACATTTCATATTGAGAGTGTATCTCTAGAATTCAAGTTACTTTACCCTATATTTATGATATTTATTTATCTCCTTCAACTAATCCTTATGCATCAAACTTGTATATTCTAAATAAATATAAATCTCTATTATCTACTTGGTTTTTTTCTCTAGATAATTGTCTTTTACATTCATTGATACTTGATAAAGCTTCTCAAATGAATGGATCACTTCTTTAGTAAAATTTTCAAAATCCAATTTCTCATAAATAACTCTTTTAAATTATTCATCAGATATATAAATTATTTCATTGAAAAGTGTGACATATTCTTCCTTATCTTTCATAATTTTTTTTATACTGTTGCAACTACTAACCTTTTTGGATAATGAATCTTCCATTGCATCAGAATCTAATTACAGTTGTGAGTTTTCATCATATATCCCTTTGATGTAAGAAAATATATATGTAACAACTTCAATAGGAATATTATTCATGTAATATTTTTTAAAATAAAAAGCACTTATTGATTCATTGAACATATCTTCTTCACATTATGAACTCGATTCACTAGAGGAATAATCTTCATAAGATTTATCAACACTCTTACCATTATGACCACCATCATCTATTGGTTGTTCCTCCATCACTTTTTTCTTCTTTATCAACTTCTTTTCCTATATTATCTTCTTATTTTAAAATTTTTTAGACTAAGACACTAAATAAACACTAACATGGATAGAAATAGATTCTTCCATATGAGTTTTTTCGAGGAACACTTCAAATTTGAACTTTATATTATTAAATAAAAAAACTGGTCATGAAAATTTTTGATCCAATCAGGGGGGACTTTAGGATTTGATACAACTTATAGTGCCCAAAAAGTGGTAAAGGCACCTAAGAGAAAGGTGAATCAAGTATTTATAGATTATTTAACCAAATTCCAAAAAATATCTTTAATCCCATTTATTTTTAAGCATTTTTCACCTATTAGGATATATGTCACGACCCGTCCTCGGGGCCCGTGTTGTGACTACCCCAAGCCCGCCTTCCATAGGCCAGGGGCTGGCGACTAGCACCAAAGGGGTAAATCCCGATAACTGGGAAGGCATTGCCTTTATAAAAGAAAACAAGCACCATAGAGTAAGCAAGCGGAAAAAAAGTAAACACTAAGTACAAGAGAAGTGCTGAAAAGTAAATGGGCCAGAATACAAACCCAAAAGAAAGTACAACTACAACTGAACAAGTACAATAGAAAAGACAACAGCTGGAAGGACGGAAGCACCACCTGGGTCGTCCTCCTCAGATCCTACCTGAAGGGAAGGTACAGATGGCGCAGCTCCTGGATCGTCCACCATGGATCCTACCTGAAGGGTAGGTACAGATAGCCTCCACAACGCGCTCGTCCGTCAACCTCCTCCGTGTGTCGTCTCATCGTGTAGTCCACCTCCGGGTACTGACTCGTCATGTAGTCCACCTCCGGGTACTAACTCGTCGTGTAGTCCACCTCCGGGTACCGTCCAGTCCTCGAACACTCAGCCTCTGTCAGCACTGCCTATCGTCTGCAACCAACACAACGAGTTGCGGGCATAGCCCGTGCAGGGGTGAGTATAACGATACTCAGTAGGGACCCTGAGACCCTCAAGGTCTCACTAAAACCAACAAGGATAACCACAAATAAGATCTTAACAGATAACCTCTACTTAGGTATATGCCCATACATATACCTAAGTTATCAAGTAACCCATCTCAATCATGAGGAAGCACAAGGATTGTGAAATCAACGGATAACCACTACCTAGGTATATGCCCATACATATACCTAAGTTATAAAGTAACTCATCTCAATCATGAGGAAACACAAAGGTCATAGACTCAGCTCAAACCAGGATTTTCATCATCGAAACCTTAACTGCCGAAGAACCTCGTCTCTAGAGTGTACAGTGGTCCTATCACGACTCCGAGGTACTGCTCAATAACCTAAGACTGTTGAGGTACTCCTCCCATCGAGTACCGCGGGCCTACCACCTCACACAGTAGTGCTTCCTACCATGGGTCTGCCACCTCACACAGTAGTGCTCCTCCTCATAGCCTACAGAGGTATTCCTCCTGCCGAGTACCGCGGGTCTGCCACCTCACACAGTAGTGCTCCTCCGTCGTGGTTCTACCACCTCACAAAGTAGTTCTCCCCACTGGGCTATGCAAGTCACTCATAGTCGAATCAGACAAGCAGTCATCAGGTCTCAGCCGGCTACACGGTCTCCGGACTCCGCACGCTCGTCTCCGGGAGGGTCCGCTCCACGAGCTACTCATCGATACTCCAAAACATCACATGTCCCGCGAAGAAGTAACTCAAAGGACCTCCTCGTCACAGGGGTCTCAACACAACAGACGGCGCGTCAATCGGACGCCTGGTTTGTGAGTTATTAGCCTTTTTGTCCCAGGGGCCCGGTTGGTTTCGTAAGCGAACCAACCCGACTGTATCTCAGCTATACCCCGAACTCTCATAGGGTATACTCATAGGGACCGTTTCTCAACGTGATCACCAATTCCGCTGACGGTTCGTCAAACAGACGTCCAGTCTGAAAGATATCATCTTTTCCGTTCCAGGGGCCCGGTTGGATTTCGGGTACAATCCCACCCGGCCATAACCCAACTGCATCCAAAACTCAGGTGGAGGGTGCCAAAAGTTTTCTATCGTCAATATGAAGGCAACGCAACAGACGGTGCGTCAATCGGACGCCCGGTCTGGAAGTTATTGGCTTTTTCGTCCCGGAGGCCCGGTTAGTTTTTAAGGAAAAACCAACCCGACCGTACTCCACCTGTGTCCAAACCTCGGGCGGAGTATGCCAAAAGATCTGTCTCACTTAGAGGAAACCACCAAAGTCGATGGCACATCAATCGGACGTCCGTAGCTCAAGATATGAGCGTTTCCGCTCCGAGGGCCCGGTTGGTTTCGTGTACGAACCAACCCGGCCGAACCCAAAGTAAACCGAAACCTTGAGTCTGATATACCGAAACGACCGTCTCGATCCAAGGATCACGTTTCCGCTGACGACGCGTCGTTCGGAGGCCCGTAGCTCAACTTATGAGTGAATGACCGAAAACATCTGGAGACAGGGGGTCTAGGCCCGGGCCGACCCGGCCCAACCCCCCCCCCCCCCCCCCCCGGGTCGACCGAACCGGGTCGACCCGACCCGGTACGACCCGGCTGGACCCGGTCCGGTCCGGCCAGGGCACAGCCCGGCTCGGCTCGGCCGAGCGGCCGAGCAGCGTGGCATCCGCGGGGCGCCGCCCCCACGGGATGGGGATGTTGCGGCCCTCGAGGGGCCGCGCTGAACTTCAGCGGACGCGGCATGTTGTCGCGTCCTGTGCGGGCGATCCGGACCCGCGCGGCCGCGGGTCCGCTGGCCGCCGCCGCCGGGGACTTCCGCGGGCCACCGGAGTTGCTCTGGTGGTCCGTTTTCCTTCCCGTCTGCGTCGCTGCTCCTCCAGGGACCCGTTCTTCTCTGCGGAACCATCAAAACGCCCTTGCGTCACGTTTTGTCGTCGCCTGCCAAATCCGCACAACAACGAAGAACGGCGGAGGGTTATCGGGCCGTGTTTGTTTGGCCCGCACCCTCCGCGTTAGATAATAACAGTCGGGAGAATTATTCAACACATCAAACAACAATTTTAGTAAATTAAAATTGTTCTTTATGAAACCGGGTTCTTTTTATTTCTTTGAAAGAAACGATCATGGAAATATAAAACATTCAAATAAAACCCCTACCTCGTCATGTGTGGCACGCGCGTTCTTCACGGATTTGATCGTCGCGGAAGGAGGCGATCATCGCGTCGCGGAAGGCGTCGCGTCGTCCCGGAAGGGCGTCGCGTCGTCGCGGAAGGGCGTCGCGTCATTGCGGAATATGGTGCGCGTCGACGAACTCCGAGGTTCAAGAACAACATATTTAATTTTTAATAATTAAATCCATTTGAGTTAAAAACCACAAAGGAATTTAAAGAATCAAAAACTCTCACCTCAATGGATGATCGAGGATTTTTGTCGCGGAGGAAGGAACGTCGCCGAAGAACGTTGTGGGAGAGGAAACGTTGGCGTCGCGGCACATGGCGTCGCGTCGTCGATTTCCGCGGGTTCGGCATTCTTCGTCGGAGGCCGGCGTTCTTCGCGTTCTTCGCGTTCTTCACGTTCTTCACGTTCTTTGTGAAGGAGGATGAAGAATTCTCAGAGGTTCTTCAAGGTTTAACACAACATTACAAAAAGGAGGGTGTGTTGGCCTTATTTTATTATTACGCCAACGGATTTCAAACAGGTTAAGAAAAGAATGAAATTAATTCATAGAATTAATTTCAACGAATAAACCACCCATTTAATTCAACAAAGAAACCCGCCCAATTAATTGTTGCGTTAAGAAATTAAGAAAACACGTCAGTTGACTTTCATAATGATGGGTTTTCGCGGGTGCGTTACATAGCGGAAAAGAAACGGTGGGGCTCGTGTGGGTCCCACCTCACAAATATCCTACCAAAAGGGTAGGATATTTTTGGATAGCACCCTATCCGCATCAACTCAGCTTAAGCCACTTTAAGTGGCTTCAAGTGGCTTCCAAGTGGCTTAAGTGAAATAAAATAAAGTTTGTCGTACAATTATTTTATTTCTTAACTTTAAGCCCGAAAATTGAAAACCACACCCGAGAAAACGCAACTCCGGAAGAGGTGTTTCTAAGCAAGTACCTGCTCTGCGATTCCATCAGTGACCTCAGAATTTGATTCTGGGCACCGGTTCAGAAGTTAGAAAAACCCGCTCGTCCGTTCACTGAACGTACTCGAGCCAAGCTTCGAAACATGATTCCGGGCACACCAGGCCTTGGAATCAGGTGCTGTCAGAAACTGCGTTCTTGTAAAATTCCAAAGAAAATTTAGGAAAAAAATTTCCCTTGAAATTTTCGGGTCTTTACATTACTCCCACCATAGGGCTTTACGTCCCCGTAAAGCTTCAACATAAACTAGGGTCAGAAAAGAGGTACAGAGCACGCATCTGAGCCTTCCGCTCCCATGCGCTCACTTGGAGGTTCTCATACTTCCAAAGAAAGTGCACCCGAGGAATCGATTGTCCTCGTAGGATCGCTCTAGTCGATCCTCGATCCCTACTGGAACCTTCGTGAAAGATACCCCATCGCCATCATCCAGATCCTCATGGTCGATGATATGCGAAGGGTCGTGCACCTGGTGCAACAGAGGTGGTAGAGCCTGGCGTTAAGCCACCTCGCCAAATCTATGTAATCCACGTCGAGGTGAGACATGCAAGAACACGTGGTCGCTATCCTCGAACTCTAGTGGCCTACACCTCCTGTCAGCGAAAGACTTCTGTCGGCTCTGAGTTGTCTTCACCCGCTCCTGGATGACCTGGACCTTCTCTATCGTGGCCTGGACCACCTCTGGTCCCACAAGAGCTGCTATGATTTCTTCTTTGACGATAAGAGAAATCTGGTCTCATCCTTTGGATGAACCACGTTCTTTGCCTAATACAGTCAATCCCGACATGGATAATACTAATCCATACCAAGGATGACGTCGTAAGGCCTTGATGCTACTACCAAGAGATCCAGCCGTTACTCTCGCCTCCAAGGGTTGAGTCACACTGTCGGCATCAGTGTGTGGTAACTGGGTCTCCTCTAGTAGATGTATCACAAGTGAGGGTCAAGACAATAGTCAAAACTGGAACCTCTTAGTAACAACACAAAAGAGGACATGAATGGAAACATCACAAAGGTATGCGTCTTTTATTACTGCAGCTCATAATACAAGGACGCTACACAAAAGCAACAAGGAACAAGAAGTACAAAGGACGTATCCACTAGTTCTGCTCCTGTCCATCTGCTCCAAGAGCTCCATGATCGAAGGCCTCAGCTGCCTGAAGCTGAGCTCTCGCATGTACACCAACTCCCAGTGGTCGGGGCGGACCTCCTAGTGGTGGTGGTGGCAACACCTCGAAGCGTCTTCCACCACCTACTGCTCGGCCAGCTCTTCTGCCTTGATCGAACCTCTGCCTCTGCCTGGGAGGTTCTTCATTTAACTGCTAGTCATCTATATGGCGGGTCGGACAGTCACGTGCCATGTGACCAATCCCGCCACAGGAGTAACACTTCATGGAAGGTCTGGCTCTATCACTTCCCTTTGTGCCTCGCACTACCAACCCTGAGTCACGCGGTCGACCACCTGTAGGTCTGGTCCTCTTGGACCTCTGCGTCATCTGTCTACTGCCTGCTGTAGAAGACTCTGGCACATGCCGGCTAGTGGTGGGTCCTGCTTCTGGAGACTGATCAGCAAGGAAACTCTCCACTAAGAGGGCTCTCTCCAACACCCCTGTCTGCGTCGGAATGTTGTGTGATACAACCGAAGCTCTGATCTCCCGCCTGAGCCCCTGCTCAAAGGTTAGGGGCCTGAATAATGGGTCTCGTACCATGTCTGTAGAGTAGCACGAGAGGTCTATGAATCTCGCTGAGTACTGTGCCACTAACAGGCTGCCCTGCCGCAGCTGAAGTAGCTCCTGTATACGCACCGCTCGAAGGGTGGCTAGTACAAACTCTGCCCGGAACAGGCTCTCGAAGTCTGCCCATAGAAGTGTCACCTTGTCATGCATTTGAAGCATCAGGCTCCACCATCTGCCTGCTGCTGCCTGAAGAAGGCTGGCAGCAAGGATCACCATGAAATCTGTCGGCGTCCCCACTAGCCTAAAGACTCTCACCACAGCCTCCAGCCAATCCTCAGCCACCTGCGGGTCCGTCCCTCCCTGAAACCTGGGTGGCCTCTGGGGCTGGAACTCTTGCAGTGTGCTCAAGCGACGTGCATCCTCTACTGATGGGGCTGGTGGCATCGGTGGCCCAACGGGTAGTAGTACCTCTGGTGCCTCCGTTGGTGCCTCAACTGAGATAGGGCCCTGTACTGAGGCCTCGTCGCTCGTCGGGCTGTCAGTACGTACCACTCTCGGGGCTCTATCTGGTCGTCCACGGGGAGGCATCCTGAAAGAAACAACATGACACGGTCAAAAGATTATTCCTGGTGAGCTGACCTGGTTTGAGATGACATTTAAAAACTTCTGGAAACACACACGCAATCGGTGTTTTCGTGCACAAAGTCGGAAACCAGTTGTCAGGGTCCTGGTGTATGTATACGTCGGCCGCCCGCACCAACATTGGACTCCCTGAACTGAAAACCACACTCGGTACTCTTAACACTATTGCTTCATAGAAAGAAAATATTAGAGTTATAAGTTCTGCGGTAGAACCGACTCCTCTGATACCAATTAGTCACGACCCGTCCTCGGGGCCCATGCCGTGACTACCCCAAGCCCGCCTTCCATAGTCCAGGGGCTGGAGACTAGCACCAAAGGCGTAAATCCCGATAACTGGGAAGGCATTTCCTTTATAAAAGAAAACAAGCACCACAGAGTAAGCAAGCGGAAAGAAAAGTAAACACTAAGTACAAGAGAAGTGCTGAAAAGTAAATGGGCCCGAATACAAACCCAAAAGAAAGTAAAACTACAACTGAACAAGTACAACAGAAAAGACAACAGCTGGAAGGATGGAAGCATCTCCTGGGTCGTCCTCCTCGGATCCTACCTGAAGGGTAGGTACAGATAGCGCAGCTCCTGGATCGTCCACCACGGATCCTACCTGAAGGGTAGGTACAGATAGCCTCCACAACGCGCTCGTCCGTCAACCTCCTTTGTGTGTCTTCTCATCGTGTAGTCCACCTCCGAGTATTGACTCGTCGTGTAGTCCACCTCCGGGTACTGACTCGTCGTGTAGTCCACCACCGGGTACCGTCCAGTCCTCGAACACTCGGCCTCCGTCAGCACTGCCCGTCGTCTGCAACCAACACAATGAGTTGCGGGCATAGCCCGTGCAGGGGTGAGTATAACGATACTCAGTAGGGACCCCGAGACCCTCAAGGTCTCACTAAAACCAACAAGGATAACCACAAAGAAGATCTCAACAGATAACCTCTACTTAGGTATATGCCCATACATATACCTAAGTTATCAAGTAACCCATCTCAATCATGAGGAAGCACAAGGATTGTGAAATCAACGGATAACCACTACCCAGGTATATGCCCATACATATACCTAAGTTATCAAGTAACCCATCTCAATCATGAGGAAACACAAAGGTCATAGACTCAGCTCAAACCAGGATTTTCATCATCAAAACCGTAACTGCCGAAGAACCTCGTCTCTAGAGTGTACAGTGGTCCTGTCACGACTCCGAGGTACTGGTCACTAACCTAAGACTACTGAGGTACTCCTCCCGTTGAGTACCGCGGGCCTGCCACCTCACACAGTAGTGCTTCCTGCCATGGGTCTGCCACCTCACACAGTAGTGCTCCCCCTCATAGCCTACAGAGGTACTCCTCCTGTCGAGTACCGTGGGTCTGCCACCTCACACAGTAGTGCTCCTCCGCCGTGGGTCTGCCACCTCACAAAGTAGTGCTCCCCACTGGGCTATGCAAGTGACTCCGAGTCGAATCGGACAAGCACTCATCAGGTCTCAGCCGGCTACACGGTCTCCGTACTCCGCACGCTCGTCTCCGGGAGGGTCCGCTCCACGAGCTACTGTTCGATACTCCAAAACATCACATGTCCCAGGAAGAAGTAACTCAAAGGACCTCCTCGTCACAGGGGTCTCAACACAACAGACGGTGCATCAATTGGATGCCCGGTTTGTGAGTTATTAGCCTTTTCGTCCCAGGGGCTCGTTGGTTTCGTAAGCGAACCAACCCTGCCGTATCTCAGCTATACCCCGAACTCTCATAGGGTATACTCATAGGGACCTCTTCTCAACGTGATCACCAATGTCGCTGACGGTTCGTCAAATGGACGTCCAGTCTGAAAGATATCATCTTTTCCGTTCCAGGGGCCCAGTTGGATTTCGGGTACAATCCAACCCGGACATAACCCAACTGCATCCAAAACTCGGGCGGAGGGTGCCAAAAGTTCCGTATCGTCAACAGGAACGCAACGCAACAGACGGCGCGTCAATCGGAAGCCCGGTCTGGTAGTTATTGGCTTTTTCGTCCTGGGGTCCCGGTTGGTTTTTAAGGCAAAACCAACCCGACCGTACTCCACCTGTGTCCAAACCTCGGGCGGAGTATGCCAAAAGATCCATCTCACTTAGAGGAAACCACCAAAGCCGATGAAACGTCAATCGGACATCCGTAGCTCAAGATATGAGCGTTTCCGCTCCGAGGGCCCGGTTGGTTTCGTGTACGAACCAACCCGGCCGAACCCAAAGTAATCTGAAACCTTGAGTGTGATATACTGAAACGACCGCCTCGATCTAAGGATCGTGTTGCCGCTAACGATGCGTCGTTCGGAGTCTCATAGCTTAAGTTATGAGCGAAAGACCGAAAACATCCGGAGACAGGGGGTCTAGGCCCGGGCCGACCCGGCCCGACCCCCCCCCCCCCCCCCGGGTCGACCGAACCGGGTCGACCCGACCCGGTCCGGCCAGGGCGCGGCACGGCCGGTCGGATCGGCCTGGCTCGGCTCGGTCGAGCGGTCGAGCAGCGCGGCAGCCGCGGGGCGCCGCCCCCGCGGGATGTGGATGTCGCGGCCCTCGAGGGGCCGCGCTGATCTTCAGCGGACGCGGCATGTTGTCGCATCGTTCGGAGGCCCATAGCTCAAATTAAGATCGAAAGACCAAAAACATCCGGAGACAGGGGGTCTTGGCCCGAGCCGACCCGGCCCGACCCCCCCCCCCCCCCCCCGGGTCGACCGAACCGGGTCAACCCGACCCGGTCCGACCCGGCTGGACCCGGTTCGGTCCGGCCAGGGCGCGGCCCGGCCGGGAAGCCGAGCAGCGCAGCAGCCGCGGGGCGTCTTCCCCACAGGATGGGGATGCGGCGGCCCTCAAGGGGCCGCGCTGAACTTCAGCAGACGCGCCATGTTGCCGCGTCCCGTGCGGGCGAGCCGGACCCGCGGGTCCGCTGGCCGCCGCCGGCGCGGCGCGGGCCACCGGAGTTGCTCTAGTGGTCCGTTTTCCTTCCCGTCTGCGTCGCTGCTCCTCCCGGGACCCGTTCTTCTCTGCGGAACCATCAAAACGCCCTTGTGTCACGTTTTGTCATTGCCTGCCAAATCCGCACAACAATGAAGAATGGCAGAGGGTTATCGGGCCGTGTTTGTTTGGCCCGCACCCTCCGCATTAGATAATAACAGTCGGGAGAATTATTAAACACATCAAAAAACAATTTTAATAAATTAAAATTGTTATTTATGAAACCAGGTACTTTTTATTTCTTTGAAAGAAACGATCACGGAAATATAAAACATTCAAATAAAACCCCTACCTCGTCAAGTGTCGCACGCGCGTTCTTCGCAGATTTGATCGCCGCGGAAGGAGGTGATCGTCGCGTCGCGGAAGGCATTGCGTCGTCGCGGAAGGGCGTCGCGTCGTCGCGGAATACGGTGCACGTCGACGAACTCCGAGGTTCAAGAACAACAGATTTAATTTTTAATAATTAAATCCATTTGAGTTAAAAACCACAAAGGAATTTAAAGAATCGAAAACTCTCACCTCAACGGATGATCGAAGATTTTTGTCGTGGAGGAAGGAACGTCGCCGAAAAACGTTGTGGGAGAGGAAACGTTGGTGTCGCGGCACACGGCGTCGCGTCGTTGATTTCCGCGGGTTCGGCGTTCTTCTTCGGAGGTCGGTGTTCTTCGCTTTCTTCGCGTTCTTCGCGTTCTTCGCGTTCCTCGCGAAGGAGGATGAAGAATTCTCAGAGGTTCTTCAAGGTTTAACACAACATTACAAAAAGGAGGGTGTGTTGGCCTTATTTTATTATTACACCAACAGATTTCAAACAGGTTAAGAAACGAATGAAATTAATTCATAAAATTAATTTCAACGGATAAACCGCCCATTTAATTAAATGAAGAAAACCGCCTAATTAATTGGTGCATTAAGAAATTAAGAAAACGCGTTGGTTGACTTTCATAATGACGGGTTTTCGCGGGTGCGTTACTTAGCGGAAAAGAAACGGTGGGGCTCGTTCAGGTCCCACCTCGCAAATATCCTTCCAAGAGGGTAGGATATTTTTGGATAGCACCCTATACGCATCAACTCAGTTTAAGCCGCTTTAAGTGGCTTCAAGTGGCTTCCAAGTGGCTTAAGTGAAATAAAATAAAGTTTGTCGTACAATTATTTTATTTCTTAACTTTAAGGCTGAAAATTAAAAACCACACCCGAGAAAACGCAAATCCGGAAGAGGCGTTTCTAAGCATGTACTGGCGCTGCTATTCCATCGGTGCCCTCAGAATTCGATTCTGGGCACCGGTTCAGAAGTTAGAAAACCCGCTCGTCCGTTCACTGAACGTACCCGAGCCAAACTTCGAAACATGATTCCGGGCACATCGGGCCTCAGAATCAGGTGCCGTCAGAAACTGCATTCTTGTAAAATTCCAAAGAAAATTTAGGAAAAAATTTCCCTTGAAATTTCTGGGTCTTTACAATATAAGTGTATATATATGTCTTTGCCTCATCACATATACCACATGCAGTACAATAAAGTAGTAAAGTATGTAATATGTGATTTTACAAGGTTTATCCCTGATATGGAAAACCTAAATCTTATTATGATCAGGGTTTCACAAAGTTATAGATTTTCCACTATAAATATTTCCATCAAATTATAGTGGTTTGGTAAATTATCATTCTAACATAATCTCACCATATTACATAGGTGATTTGTTCACTATAAAAAATAAGTAAACAAGAACAGCATCCCATGGGATATATTAACACTATAATCTCTCCAGTTTTTATTAGCTTACAGCCTTTTTAAATTAGATAAAACATCTACAAAAGGATGCCACTATACCCTATAATCCAATCTCCTTCCTCAAATTAGAGTCTTTGATGGCCTTGTAATCTTAAATAACCAAACAAGAAAATCAATCTCTATTTTTCTATACATCTTTAGTTATTTTTCAAAAAAAAATATTATTGAAAAATATCAACTAATAACTACAAGGTATTTTATTTCCAATAATATTCTATAGATTCTTCTTCACAATGGCCTTGCTCACTTAGAAACATAGCCCTATAAATTTTTAAGGCAAGTAAAAAAATAAATTTTTCTAGCATGTTCTTGACCACTGCATGAAAACTCTTAAAGAACTAATTCTTATTATTATTTTCATCAAAATTACACAACACTATGTATTATAAGAACTAGTATGTGAACCAGATTCTTCCTTATTATCTTATTCATTTTTACTAGATATGTATAGCAGAACTAGGTCAAATTTTCCTTCTCCTTCTCCTTTTTATTCTTCAAAAACCGTATGGTTTTCTAAATCAAAAAATTATTATATTCTTCTTTTCTTTGATATGGATTCTTCTCTATTAGAATACTCATAGTTTCTTTGTGTACAGATCTCTCAAGAGTTATTTATATTTTTGTTTCATATCTTCTATTATTTTCTCTACAAGCGACAGCTTTATTTTTGGAATTGTTTAGATATTTCCATTAATGGAAATATTTTAGAAATATCATGAAAGTTACACAAAACTAATTCACCCAATATTTTTCTCATGATATCCATATATTCTTCTTTAATAGAATCATGTGGGTGTTCCACCATGTTCTCATTTCATTTTCACACAATTTTTTCTACTGTAGTTTTATAAAAATTCCTTTTTTCTTTTTCTCCTCTATAAACACATCTATTTTTTATTCTATAGTAGGCTCAAGGTATATATTTTTATTTATATCAAAATATTTTAATAAAATTATAATATAAAATTCTTACAAGGCTATATAAAATATAGAGTGGTAATATTATAGCATGGAGATTCATCGTTATAGCTTGAAATCTTCTCATTAACTTTTTATAGACTCTAGTATGAGTCTTTAAACATTAGCTAGCATATCAGTTATAACACCCTGAGATTTTTATGAGATGTATTTTTTTAATTTATTTGATTTATTTTGTTTCACTCTACAACAAAATAATATTGCGCTACATGCAACACTAGATTATCTTGTGGTATATGTAACACTATGTTTGGCTTGTGTTACACACAAGTTTTAGTTATTTTGATAGATTTCACCTCACGAGTGAAAAACCAAATATTATTATAATGGAAGTTATGAAAATTATTAATTTAATAATGAAAATATTCTTTAAAAATGTATATATAATTAATTATTTGGTGAGAAATTAAAAATAAATGAAAATAAAACTCTTTTTAAATAAAATGAATTTTTTTCTGAAAAAAACTATTTAAATGAAAATAAGTGAGTTTATAAATTAATAAAATCACTCTTGATGGATTTTATTAATGAAATATATATGTAATATATTCAATATAATGTTTAAAATTCATATTATATGTTTTTTAGATATGATATAAGAAAAAAATTAACTTTTATGATAAAAGAAGTATTTTTCAAAAATTAAAATTTTGCCGCCTTTTGATAGCACACCCATTTTAAAACTATTGTTTGAAACTATTTTATATTATATTTTAAGAAATAAAATTATTACTTGAAAAAGGAGTATCTAAATTTACTTTGGTTTAATTTTTTGTATTTTTCTGATAAGTTTCACGTTTTGATGAATAGTAATAAAATAATGCATTTTAATTGAAAAATATTTCTTCATAAAATTTATTTATAGTGTTAAATTATATATTTAAATAGTTTTTAATTAAAAATATATTATATTTTTATCATTTAATATAATTTAGGTCATTAGAATTAATTTTACATTGAATTTTGATGTAAAAACATTTTAATCTTTTGCATGTTTTAACTTTTAAAACTTATTTGTTCATTATTACCACAGGATTAATTTTAAATTAATTACTGAAATTTATGTATTTATAATTTTGAAAAATGGATTCCATATTTGGAATCATTTTTTTCAAATTATGTAAATATATTTCTTTTATTTTTGGTCAATATGAATATTAAACTCAATAATTTTTATAAATATGGTAAAAAGGTAAATCGGGTAATTAAGGGTGAAAATAATATTATAAAATTACCCTAACACTTGTCCTAATATTATTTGATGATTTTTTTCGACCTAAATCATCCATTGGTTTAAATGTTATCCTTTTAAATCCACTTGGATGAGATTAGTCTATTTAATATATTTTATTTGAAGAAAAGTTAAAGATGTCTTACTCAAATTTTAATAAATATATTATTTTTAATATAAGGTTATAGAAAAGATAAATTCAACTATAAATACTCATTTAAATATGAAATTTTTTTATTTATCATGGTAATTTATTAGTAATTTTTATAAAATAAATAATTACCTTAAAGGTTTATAAAATAATGATGTAGAAATTATTTAATTGATGAAAAATCAATGAAATAATTTTAATTAAAATTATAGTAACCATTAAAAGACTAAAAAACCTATCCAAATATTATTGGTCATGTATATATCAACCATAATCATCTAAGGGTAAAATTATTAACCATTTGGATCTATGTTAAAAATATTATGACACTTATAATATTTTATCTAAAGTATTGTTAAAGTTGTCACATTCATGTTTTAATAAATATAAAATTTTTCATATAGAATTTTCCAAAAGTTATATTCAACTATAATTTTTATTATAAAATATAGAGGAATTATTTTCATCGTAATATTTTATTTTTAATTTTTATTCAACAAATAATTATATTAAATAATTACGCAAAACTGATGCAGTAATTATTTTATTAATGGAAATATCAAATAAATTTTATTAAAAATATTTAAATAAATATAATTTTTAATAATTAATATATCAAAAAAAAGTATATATGAACTTTAACCCTTAGGGATATAATAAAATATATTTTTTGAGGTTAACATATAATATTGATATTTTAAAAAAATCTAAGAAATAAAGTGTTAAAATTGACACTATTGATATTTTGTCAAAATAATGTTTTATTAAATTATTTAAATATCATTAAATATTTTTAAAAATATATAATAATTACGATATGGTCTAAAATATTCTAAATTGTTAATTTATGGTCTAATTGACATAAAATAAGTAAAAATTATACTCTTTTAATATTGAAATATTTGTTACCTTAATTAAAATTAAAATAGATTAACTAAGGGTTAATTAAAATGATAAGGTTTAAATTGATAAAAAAAACTTGTCTAAAATTTGTTGGTTGATGCTATTACAACCTTATCTCATAAAATCTTAGAAAATATTAAATTTTTTAGGTTTTTGGATGTTGTTTGATTTTATTATAAATTAATATTTTTGGATATTCTAAAAGTATCCCTCACCTCAATTATAAAAGGGAACCTCCTCCCTCACTTATATACCTTACTTTGAGACTTAAATCTAATCCATACCCTAATAATTTTCCTTAAAAACTTCCCTAGTAACATTCTATAGGTTTTTTTCTTCTTAAAAGACCAACTCTAGTGTCCCTAAGAAGAGATCCTAAGGGAGCTCATCGAAAAAGAGGTAATCTCCTCTACCGATTCTTTCAAACTTATTTATTCTTATACTTACTCTTCATGATTTGTTTCCATTATAATATAATAAATATAATATAAATTATATTATGAGTTGTTATTATGATAATGTAACAACCATATTATACCTTTTATCAATCCTACAAAAAACGAAATCAACACGCGTGCGTACGTACAGTTTACCATCTCCATGCCATGGTGTAATCTATTTTTCACCACCACTTAACTTGTATGGGTATAATAATGGAAATAATAACTAAATATTATTATTATATCATGATATTTATTTTGTATCAAAATATATACCATTCACATCCATACCATTTCACAATTAATGGAATGATATTGTTGCTCGTGCATACGTACGGCCTATTGTCTCCACGATGCGATGTGATTCATTCTACATGATATTCATTAAAGCATGATTATATAAATGTATATAATTAATAAATACGATATATATTACATTAATATAATTCTCTAAATGATATAACTATAACCTAATAATAATAACCAGAACTTGTACGACAAAACATGCCTGAGAAAATGAAGCGGTTAATAACCATAAGATGAGTAATAATGAAATTTTATTAACAAATGGGAGATAAGATTAACATATTTAGTATCATAAATATATATATGGTTATTTAATAAGTTAATTAAATTATTTAAACCATTATATATGAGGTTTGGATACATACTAAGGGAAATAGACCTAAGTTAAGGGATTATTGTTGTCTCTCTTTTATTTATGTGAGACACATTTCATATACACTACTTATTTATTATACATGGTGTATATATTTACCATGAATTTATTTTATGAGTCTTATCTAGAAGATTTTTATTTTTTCATAATTTTATTTCGTTCATGGGGAATATGATTCTATTGATTATAAACTAAATATTATTTATTTCACAATCTCTTCAATATTTAGAATTGTTTCATTTTAAGTATTCATTGAGAAATATTTATCATCCATGTCCATGTTTCTTAAAAAAATTACTATTATCTTGTGGATATTTAAATTCATTTTTACCTTTTACTACATAATTTTAAAGGAATCATTCTTTTTTTTCCAAACAAGGTACTTTTTGACTTTTCTAAAAAAAGTATGAGACGAATGTTTTCTTTTAACTTATATGGCATGAATAAAATTTTATGCTTTAATAATGCTTTATTTTCTTGAATCTTATCTTAAAATATTACAAGGTTATTTTCAATTAAATTATTTTCTTTTAAAATTTCACATAATTTTAATAAAAAAACTTTCAAATAATAAAGAATATTTTTCTTAAGAATTATTTTCATGTGATATATTAAATGTTACTTATATTTTAAATGGGATATTTTTCAAGGATGTTATTACTATTATGACTATGGTAGATTTATGTTTATGATGGAATGATATTTATGAAACTCATTTCTTTATATGGGTTATTTTATGATTGAATGATGTTTATGAAACCCATTTTATTTTAGGGGTTCTAATATGATGAATGATTTATTTTCTTATTCTACACATATGTATGGTTTTCATTATGTGATAGGTGGGACCTATATCTCCCTCTAATGAATTGGGTAATGATTTATATCACATGAGATAGATAGTGATGGAATAATAAATTATCTTGGTTCATTAATACAACACTGAAATGGGAAGTAAACTCGGTTCAGTAATACATGGTTGGAACAAGGAGTCAACTCGGTTTAGTAAAGGAATTTTTTCTATATGATGGAAATGATTCTCTATTATTATGCATTTTAAAAAATTCCATGTTTTATATTGAAGTTATCATTTTATTCTTTATGTCTTAAGAATTTTTATGACTCAATATTATGATCTTTGATATGCAGGGTATAATTTTCATATTCTTATACCCTTATGTCTATGTTATGATTCATATCTCCTTTGTTTACTCTTACTAAGAATTTGAGCTCACCCTTTCTTAAGTTTTCTTTTCCCCATGTTATAAAGAAAGTTTTTAGGTTGGAGTAATAAAGGTTAAGATCTTTGGGGGGAAATTTAAGATGTTTCACTCGACTATATATTTGTGTTCCAAGTTTCTAAAGACACTAAACTAATATGGTCTTTGGGAATATAATGTATTAAGTATTATAAAAAAGTAATATAATGTCCATGTACATCAAGTTTGGGTTGTTATATCATCTATTTTTCCTAATTATTAACACGAATCACAAATCCTTTTTTTGAATTTATAATAATGAATAAAAATAATTTCATCTTCACATTTTCATTTTCATATTTAAAAAATATGAAATTTCATCATTCTTAGGAAATTTAAATTCCTAGACTTTTATCTCAGTTTTGATCTCCTTCACCTCATTCATGAAGATTATCTTCTCAACCATTCATCTTGAATCACATTTAATCTTGTGGTATATAAAAAAATATAAACATATCTTGGAAATAATTGTAATTAATTATCATTTTGATCATCAATATTTATTTTCAAATATTATCATTTAAAAATCACAATATAAAGAACAGTGATCTCCCTCGATCAACTTCTTCAAATACATACTTGAATCATGGATAAACATTGCTTGATGATGTTTTGATAATAAAATAATAGGTTAAGAATCGTTCCATTTATTTTTCTTTGGAATATATAATTCTGGAAACTTTTATTTTAATTTTTCATAAAACTCAAATTTTCACTAAGGCATGACTCATACGTAATCTACAGATGAATTGTATACTATTCAAAACTACTCATATCTAGATGAATTGTATTGTTCTCCTTGAATGATGTGTATGAAGAACCACATTTTTTTTAATTTTCATGTCTACTAAGAGTGGAACTTATATGGTATTTTTAATGACTTGTGCATAGGTCACAATGACTCGTATGAAGAATTGATCCACTCATACGCAGATTCATGCTTATTTATATTTTAGTCAACATAATCATCGTATGAGTGAATGAATTAGAAATAACTACAAAACAATCATGTGTTTACTACAATGACTCATATTTAGAGTCAAAAATGACTTATACATTAACACTTTTTCCTCTGAAGTGATTCATATAGAGACATAGAGACTTATCCATTTTTTTCTTAAACACAGAAATTTTAAACATTAATAACAAAGTCACTTAATTTTATATTAGGCCTTTAAAAAAACTTCCAATGATAACTTAATATATTCAAATAATATTTGGAACTATAAAAATAATTCCAAACCCCTAAACAAAATTCACATGTTTCTTTACAGCATGTAAATACTCAAATAGAGTTTTTCAATAACCAATATTGCCTTCTCATTTTATCCTCAATATCAACCTTCAAAAACCATCACCCAATTGTATCTATTCCATTTATTTCATTATAATTCAAGATAAGTAACATAGGTATGAATTCTCCAATATTAATCTAGATTCCATTTAAATATTTTAACCTATTTTAAGATTTATAAATACAACTATACAAATTGTCTCAAAAAATAGTCCAGCATTTATCTTCACTCTAATTACTTATAAACATGTTGTATATAGTTCACCTTAAACTCTTTTATCACTTATATTTTACATGAGAACCATCTTAAACAACAATATGATTTAAAGGTTATCCACTTGAATCTATTTAACTAGTTATTTGAGGGAAGCATCTTTAACCTTTTTTATTTATGATGGAATCACCTTTAACTTCCTTTGTTTGTGTGGATACTTCCTCCATCACCCAAATTTAACACACATTGACTTTATTCCAAAAAATTAATTTGAAAAAAATAAAATCACAATACAAAGGGAACTTCAAAAACTATACATTAGAATCAATATTTACTGTATCTAATACAAAAATATCCAAAATACATTATGCTTATTTCATTATTTTGGTCTTGTTAAACATGTTATATCTAAATATAACATCTATTACATGACTATGTTATTCTTATTATATTACTATGTTTCTATATGATAAAATCATCTCACTAAATTATTTTAATGAGATAATATCTATAGTTTAAAATAGCTTGAATAAGGGTGAGATTTAGGATTTGTTAGGTTTCCGAGCCCCACAGCAAAAGCAGCTGGGCTGGGGATTTTAAAATTTTCGTCAGTAGGATAACGGAACTTGTCATCACTGACAATCAGAGCCCTAGAGAGGTCCAAGGATATCGTGTAAATTATAAGGAAAAAATTAAAATGAAAATGTACCTGTTTCAAATCTGAAGCCACGGTCGACTATAACTAGTTGATGGCGATCGTTGCATGAAGGATCCAAAGAAGGATTCCTCTAGATCATCCACACATGCTCCAAAATCAGCTGTAATGTCGATCGTCAAACTTCAGGTGCTAGCGCGACGATCCGACGAAGCTTTCGACCTCCCGACGATCACCACATCGAAATCTCTTCGATGATTGAGGAAGAACTTGATCTGAACTCTTCAATCAAGATATTCTCTCTCTAGGAAGTTGGAGGATAGAGAGGCTCTCAATTTTCATTCTATGCAAAATAATGAATAGTTAATTTCACACCAAATAGATATATCCTCCTCTCTTATTTATAGTGTAGTTGAGAAATACCTGGTTGGGTTCCCCGGTCCCTATTTATTTCAATGTTCACTAAATAAATAATGAACTAAAATGTGCCAATATTATTTATTATTTTATCACATACTTTTAATATATATGAAATATATGACATGATAAAATCTGATCCATTTAACTCAACTCTCTATCCCGCTTAATATTAAACAAACCTTGAATATTAAATAATATTCGTTCGATTAATATTTTCTCATATTTACTGAACTTGTAAAAACATTAAATAAATTAAATCCAAAATATTCATAACCTGAATATTAATGAATTTATTTAATTCTTTTGGTGATCAACAACTTGGACAACACTCAGACCCCATGGTGAGGCCCACTATGTCCATATACCTATTCGACTGAATAGGGCGGATTCTTGAATACTCTATTGTGTGTAACCCTCTAGGCCCTTACCTCGATAGCAGGGAATAAAATCCATAGACAAAGATAAGAGTATAGAAACCCATCATAGCCCCTAAATAGATAAATATAGTCATAGCAATGACTACCATCCTACAAACACTGACTGTTTACTATAATCTCTTTGTCATTAAATATCTCATAAATCAGGACGCACTCTTGTGTCATCGTCCTTATATTTCTTTATTATTTGTTGATCTATCCGGATGGATTTTCCTTTCTACTTCTTTGGCCAAAGAGTTATGAAGGCATCACCATCTTGATCAACCAGACTTGAGATATACAACTTCCTGAACTTGGAAGTGAAAAATCCTTTCTTGACCATTCAGCCAACGTCATACCACCAACGACGCACCCAACAAAAACTACCTCACCACGACATCACTACCATGGTTTTCATCTTGCATCAAAGTATGTAATCAAATGATATAAATTGGTAATGGTATAAAGTCACGAGACCAATACACATTTCTGTAGATAAGAACAACCAATGAAACTCAAAACATATGGTGTTCCTATTGACGGGTCTGTTCTCATGATCTCACTACTAGAGATCACCAAGTGCGAACTTCATGAGAACAAGTCTCAATGCTTATGAGCCCCCAGCACCTGATAGTCAGACATCTACTGTGTCCAGTCAGTAAGATGTATCTAGAATATAGAACATATATTTAATATTAATTTCATTGTATCTCGAGCTTCTCATTATAGCTTGAGATCTGTTATAACCTCTCGACATGTCAATTAACCTTTAGACTGCTAATCTTTTTTTTCAATTTCAAAATCTGGTTTATGGGTTCCCGGTACCCCAAAACATGATTCCAATAAAACCACTTTCACTATAATGGTATGATAACATCATGCATAGCTAACTGTACACATGATATGGTAATCAAAAGTACTACATAGCTGGGTCTAGGGCACCAACTATTTCAACAGGATTAATAATCCTTATATTCAACGCTTTAAAATTATATTCAAACTTATTTTCTTCATAACATTAAATATTAAAATGTTCATGATTTCTATTATTTTAAATAATTTTAAATTTTCTAATATTTATATTATCATCATCTTGTAACTTTTCCATATATTTAAAATTTTCATTAAGATAATTTTTAAATAGATTTAAATGTTACTCTTTATATTAATACTTTTTCTTGTTAATATTTCTTAAACACCTTTAGGATGTAGAGTGAATTTATTTTGAAATTAGACCTATATGATAATTTATTTTTTATAATTTGAACTTCTCCAAGTTAAAATATACTCTTACTAGCCTCTTAGAAATTATATTTTCCTAAAATATAATTCTAAGTTACACAAACATTTTATGAAAGTAAAATAACACTTGTTTTCTTTAGTAAGAATATTTAATAAATAAATTATTAATAACCATATATTATATATAATTTTATGTGATTATAGTAATACCTATGAAAATAAAATCCTTATTTATTAAAATATACCACCAATTGGTGGTAGGAACTTTTTCCCTCATGTTTTAATAAATATCTTAGATAAAACAATTTTATCCTGGTGAAAACAATTTGTATCCTTTCTTTTCAAACCATCCTATAGAATGGATAAAATTTTAAACAATGTTTAATAAAACCATCCTATCATTTATTGATAATAACTATTGATTACTAATATAATTCTATTATCAAATAATAGGAAATGGGATGAAAATACACATAAAATTTTATAATTTCAAAATCCTTCAAGCTTGAATAAATCCTTTGCATTCCATATCTTAATAGTGGAAACTATTTACACTTTATTTAAATATAAACTTAAAGACTCCTTCACTAATCCTTCATTAATTTTTAACTCATGTATACATTTTCAAAAATTGATTAATGTATAGTTCATATCATGTTCCCTTCAAAATACAAGAATATATCTATATAAAATTAATACATGATATGGGATATCCATAGAGTTTCTTATGACCCTTTAATTATTTTTTGAAATTATGTCTCCAATTATTGGAATTTCCATAATAGAATCATTTCACTTTATGTTTATCACCTTATTTATATTTAAATGACCCACATTAACTATTGAACTCTCTAATAGTTTTTTTCCTTTTTTGGATTAATCTTTTACCCTTAAGTACTATCATCAAAGCACCAGAATATACCCCATATGTCATGCTCATCTATCTTAAATATATTTAGTAGATTGGGTAAACTTTTATTAAACCCATTCATATTTCAATTCATAATTGATTATCAAAAATATTGATCCAAATATCTATTTGGATGTTTTTTAGAATTTGAGGATATTTTTGAGAAATTATGTTTTCTTTAAAATATGAAAATTATCTAGAGAAGAAGTTTTAGATAAGTTTGAATTTATTATTATGGTTGTGTTGTGTTATTTTTTTCAACACATAAATCATGTTGAAACTCAAGTGATGTTTAATGATTAGTTAGTGATAATTTTTATTCAAATATTTACAGAGTGTTTAAAGTTTATTGGAATCAGTTTTAAATCATTTGTAAAAAATTCTAGAAGTTTTTTTTGAAATATTATATAAGTTGAAGTTAAGATAAAATTTTCCTAAGTCCCATACTGTATATAAGTAATTTCAGAAAATTGATAAATTTTTTTCAAAGGGATGATGTTTCTATGTGTATCATTTTCATCTATGTTCAAGACATTGGACCTACATGAGAGTTATTGTGTAATGAACCATTTTTTTAGAGCGGATAAAATGCGAAGGTTTTTGAACTTTTTCTTTTATCAGCGGGTCGGTTTTAAAACTGAGTTTCGGAATGAGGTCCCAAGTTCTGGAGTCGTTTTAAGTGGTGATATCGGACTGTGTGCGGTAGGTTTAACCGTGCGGGGTACCCCGGGTATCCGGAAGCAGGCGCGCGGGCTGCACAAGGTTTTTCAGACGGTGCGGGTAAAACCATGCGGGTTGGGTGTGTTTTAGTTTTTGTTTAAAAATTGAAATAAAATAAATTAAATTAAAATTAAAACCTACAACTAACTCTCCCTCCCCTTCTCTCGGCCAGGACACCCGCACACCCCCCCTCCTCTAACCTTAGTCGCGCGCGCGACCCCCCCTCCACGGCGCCGCCTCCTTCCCCCGATTTCTCCCGGTTTTTGGCGATTTCATCCTCCAAATCTCCATGCTGAGTCTTTCTCTCCATTCTCCTCCCTGTTTTCAGTTTTATTTCGACCTTAATCGTCACCCGGTGAGATTCGGCCGAACCCTAGGTTGGGGTTAGTTTTTTATTTCGTTCCTTTTTCTTGTTTTGCCTGCTCTAGGGTTATGCATAAGGTCTCTCGGGACCTCGTGGGTGCGCGTTTGGTGTCCGCCACCGAAGTCGAGGCAGTTTGCGGTGATTTAGATCTGTAGGTTGGTTTTTGAGGTAAGTTTTCTACCTGTTTTTGGTTTGTGCAGCCTCTAAATTAATTTATCAGGTTGTTTTAGAGGTTCCTGGTTGGTTTGGTTTAGTGCGTTCGAGTTTTGGAATGGTTTCCGGTTGCCTGAGCTTAGGAAACTCACCTGTGCAGGCATAGGTACATATTTATATGTACATGGGTTCCCCGGCGTGGGTATATTTGTCCATGGCAGCGAATATACACGTACGAGGCTAGTTTTCCCCATTACATATATAAAAAGTGTCTGCGCAGGTGAGCGGAGACAGGTGTATGTGTATAAGCATATGTGTAAGGATCCTCTTGCGCACGCTCATGGCCATGTAGAGCGTGTTCATAGAGGCTAGGTGTCCTTATACGTATTTGAAATAACATATGTCTCATGGCGGAGCAGCTGTGACAAATTTAGTTAGAAAGTGCCAAGAGCCGGAGTGGATGGATGGATCCACCTGGAGGTAGGGTCCCTCTCCTTGCCCTTTAAATTTAATTAAAGTAATAGTGAGTTTAATATTGCACTTGGCATTTTAATTTTGCAAGTTTAGTTCCTATTAAATGCTTCTGTGCAAATCGTGTGAATTGCAGGAATAAGATAAAAGAGGTTGCTTGGTCACTAAACTAATGATTTAATAATAAAACCCCTCTTTCGAGGTGCGCTGCCTTCAATCTAAAAATGTAGCAATAGCGTTTCATGGTTGGATTCCTTATTGTTTGGATTATTAACTTTGTTAAGTGTTGAATGAGTTTTAAAGTAAATGCTATATATCACTAAATGAATTGTTTGATAAAGTAATGATAGGTTTTCTAATAAAACTCCTCCAATGGAGGTGAGCTGTCTTCAAAATAAAAATGTAGTAGTATATTTTTTTGTTCTTGCTTGCTTAAATGTCTTATGACTCTTTATGCTTGACATTATACTTGATAAATGACATGCTTGTGCTTGTACCTTACTGGTTACCTCAAACGACGTTGCTTCTTGAAAAATAATAAATGAGCCATGGCACCTCCTAAGTTCATGGCTTAACATGAAATTAGAACTTTTAGGGTAGGGTGTTTACCCTCTTCCCTTTACTTTGGTGCTTATGTCGTGCCACATCTTGTGTCGTTTGTCGCAACCTTCCGGCGATGCTTCATTATTTCTTATTGAAATTCTTGGGTGGTTCGCTCATTCCCATTGTGGCATTTATTTATAGTGAAGCCCATCTTAGGTGCTCGCCTTGCCCCTTGGCCACCCCTTTGGGTGTGCCCCGCCTAAATGCCCCTTTTTCCTTATTCTTTAAGTTATAAATTTAATGTGATAGTTTTAATTGAATGCCTTGCTTGAACAAGTTTGTTATCTTGTACCATTTAATGTCATTAATCACCTATCATAGAGGCATGTTGATGCCATACGCTTTTGTTTACCTTCTATTGCTCGTGAAAGTTCCAGAATGTTGATCAAGGATAATTAATTATGAGAATTGATTATAAAAAGTTGATATCTGATCTGGATAATTAAATGTGAAGAATTAATTATGAAATGGGAATTGTGTCGACTGATTAATTAATTGATAAATGGTAATAAATAAATGAGATTCTGGGTCCTAGACATGGCGTTCTAGACCGATTTAAATGTTGGGTTTGGACATGGCGTTCCTTCCCAATGGTTATCCAATCTTGTGATATAAGGTGTTAGACATGGCGATCTACACTGAATAATTATCTAGGTGTTAGACATGGTGATCTACACTAAATGTGATTCGGGGTGTTAGACATGGCGATCTACACCTAATAATTATCTAGGTGTTAGATATGGCGATCTACACCAAATGTGATTCGAGGTGTTAGACATGGAGATCTACACCAAATGAGAATTGGGGTGCTTGACATGGCGTTCAACACCAAATGAATGATAATAATGATTTATGAAAGGAATGAGAGATGTGGGTAAAACCCGAGTGAATTGTGATCAAATAAAGAAAGGTAAGAATGAATGGATTTCCAATCTAAGTTGAAATGATAAGTGAATAAATAGAGTAAGTCAAAAAAATGATAAAAAGTGTTTTTATGCTTGAACCAAATTTACTTGTGTTATTGTAAACAGGTTCTTTTTCCGGCTATGGGCCGAGGCAGGTATTGCCGTCAAGTGTCCTTTTTGGAACCTGGACGGGCGTTTATTGTTTGGATTGCATCGCTTTTGTTTGGAAATACAATCACATTGATTAATTATATTTCATGGTCTAGAGTGGGTTAGACCACGGTGGTTCCGGCCTACTGAGATATATATCTCACACCCTACTCGGGCCACCATTGCACTGGGGTACCCGAGTAGATTCTATTTGGTTAGAGGACCTTGTCGTTGTTGTTTCTTATACTTGGAGTTAGGAGCAAAGGACCGAGTTGGGGCTCGGGATGCTCATGGAGATCTCCCTCGGGGCTTGAGACTTTTGTTTATTTACTTCCACATTGATGTGTAAGTATGTCGCATGGTTTAATGCTTCCATTGTATCATTAGCATGTCATACATGCATCTCTTATATAAACTAATGTTCGCCAATTTTATTCAAACCTTATAAATGAAAAAAATGTTTTTCGCTGCTTTCTTATTATTTACACTACTTCTGTTGTTGTTGTATTTTTGGTCCCTTTACTTCACTTTGATAAGAGGGTATAGTCTCCTACCTGACTTACCTTACACCCTCGCCGCTAGTCGGCAACCTCTGGCGTAAGGGGAGACGCGCTTGAGGCCATGTCGTGGGCCGGCTCGGGTGACCTGGGTGACCGGTTTAGGGTCGACCTGGGTTGGTTTGTGACATATTGTGACTTATATAGGGTCCATTTAATATAGTGTATGAGTAATCTCTATTTTCATATGATTCATTTCCCTCTGTGTATAATGCACTGATTCATGCTAAGGATTAGCCTTTCATTTTGAAATGTGAACCATGTAAATTTGTGTGTCCTTTATGTGTGTGAATTTTTCATAGATCTTTTTTCACTTTAATAGGTGTCAAGTGTTAACTCAATAAGTAAAATTAAAAATAATTTAAATTACTAATTCATCCCTAGTTATTTCCAATAATATGTGGGTTCATTTTAAATTGTTATCAGACCATGGTTCCCCTTGTTTGTGATCTAATTTTCAAATTTTAGAGGATTTTTTATTCACTCTAGTTGAAGAGTTTGTCACTAAATTTATATTGTAAATAATGTTAAACTATAATTTGGTGAATAGAAAAGGGATTCTCAAATTTTATGGGAATATTTCCATATCTATAAGTACAATATATTTACCCTTCTTATCATCTTTTAGTTTTTATTTCTTTAAAGTCATAACTGATGGGTTTCCACCTTGTATGTAGAATGCTTATATGATATTAAAAAATAAAAATAATTCGAAATTAATGGGTGTGATCATAATTCTATATTGTATTCTCTTTTAGAGAGTGACTTTTTGAAACCCAAATGAATCAAAATAGAATAATTCATATGAGGTAAGGTTGAAAGAATCTAAGACAGTAATACCAAAGTGAATTGATAAAAGATACAGATTTAGAGGTTAAAGTATAATGACCTTGGGATTAATGATTATGAAATTATGGATAGATTCATTATAAGGGTAAATGAGATTCTAAGAATAATCAGAGATCTTGATGAGAAGTTTAAACCCTCTACAGTGGTAGAACATATCTTTCACATTTTACCTGATAAGTTTGATACAAAATTATTAGCTTTAGAAGATAGATATCTAGAAACACTCTCTCTTGATAACATACATACTATCCTAATTTCTTTTGAGATTATAAAAGATAATGTTTTCAAGAATAATTTTAAGGTTTAAAATGAAATCTATTTCAAATCCTTAAAGTAAGATATGTATAAGAATAAGGTTAATAAATTTGAAGCTAGTTGTTTAGATTTAGATTCAGATGTGGATCTAAACTTTAAAAAGTAATGTATCCTATTTCTAAAAATGTGATAAGAGGCAATGAAAGTTTCAGGGGAAATATTACATTAAAATTTTTAAGAGTGAATAAATTGGATATTTTTTTATAAACAATCTAAATTTAAAATAAGATCAAGCCATTGGAGATGAAGAAGAAGAAAGAATAATAAGAACTTTTAAAAATAAATCAGAAAAGACTAATGTGAAAAAAATTTCTTCTAAAGGAAAGGGAAATAGATTCTCAAAATTCAATAAGATTAATTTCATATCCAGGTGTGAAATTAGTGATAATAGTGATGAAGAAGAGAAATTTTAGGCTTCTAGTGATATTGATTAAAATATTTTAATTGATAAGGTGAATGAAGAAGAATTCACTAGTGATGAAATTACATACTTTGGAAGTGAATAATAATAAAAATATATGGATTTTATATTGAATATTTAATTGAAGGAATGTATTTAAATGATATTAAATTTGGAGAAGGTAGTCAGAATTCGTAAGAAAAATAATCGATATTCTAGTAGCAATGGATATGTACATGGAAAATAAAAATCATAACTATCAGAATAAATTTTAGATTTGAAGAATATATTTGATGAAAAAAAATCTAAATGTAAAAAATGAATAGAAATTAAACTGAAAGGAAAATTATCTTGACCATATTTAATAGAAACTTGTTAAAGAAGATGAAAAATGAATAATTCTAAACCCATATTAAACAATTATATTTTATAGGTTAAAGAATTTTCAAATAAGAATAAGAATTTTTAAGGCAAAAAAATCATCCTTTAATGGTGAAAATATTCCGAAAAAAGTTGTGGGATATCTTGAGAATAAAAATCAAGTGAATGAGAATAATATTGCAGTAAAATCAATTGAATCCTAGAAATCAAGAAATTGTAGAAACTCTAAGTTGGAGTCAAAATTTTCTACAACTAGGGATTAAAAATTGGATAAAAGGATCCTAATATGAAAATAAATATGTTAATAATTAATAATAATATTTTTCGTAAAAATTGTCCAAGACTAATGACCCAAATAATAATGGAATACAAGTATCAAAATCTAAATAGCATATTGGTTACAAAGGTAAGTATGCTTTCTATGGATTACGTTGGTAATGTATAGGATTGAAGAATTTATAAATAATTTTTTGGTTCAATTATCAATGACATTATGAGACTATTAGGTTTTTAAAGTGGTTTTGATGGGGATTTATTCCTCTCAATGAATAAAATTCAGAAACATATTATAATTTTTGGAAAAAATAAAAGAATATGTTTGAAGTTATTAAAAAAGTATATGGAAGATGTGACCAAACTAGTCATCATGAAATTGAATGACTCATCCTCCTACCATCATTAAAAAATATTTTTTACAATACTCAACATCCTCAGAAGAAGAAAAACAAAGTAAATGAGAAATATTTGTTCATATAAGTGGTTCTTAAATCATCTAAAGGGGATAATCCATGAATTCTATATATCAGATTTTCCTCACACATGACAGGATATTCCAAACTCCTAAAATGTGTTTAAAATTTAAAGGAAGGCTCAATAACATTTGGTAGTAATTGGTCACTCAAAATCAAAGGTTTTGGACATGCTGTGATTGGGAAAGATCAATTAAAATCCAAGAATAATTTATTTTTTGAAGGACTAAAACACAATATGATTAAGTATTAGTTATGTGATGAAGTAAATGAAGTGATATTTCAAAAGGATTTATTTTTTCAATATATTGTAAGATTAGTGCATTTTTTACAAGATTTTAGTGAACAATGGTAAATCTATTTAAAGTGTTTGATGCTAGAAACAGAATTTATTTAATAATGAAAGAAGAAAATAAACTATGAAATTAAAGGCTTAGTCATATTGGACAAGATAATAAGAGTAAGCTCACTTGAGAAGATAATATTTGTGATGTACCAATGCTAAAAATATAGAGGAGTTAGATTTTATCAATATGAAAAAAGGGAAAGATTGCTAATTATTCACACAAAGGTTATAGATTCAATCAACTCAACCACTGGAGCTCATTTATCCAGATATTTGTAAGCCTTTGAAGAAGCGATAAATAAATGGTGATAAGTATTTTATTTCCTAGATTAATAAATTTACTCAGATTACATATATTATGTTTTTGAAGCATAAATTAGAGGCTCTAAGTTTGTTTAGAATTTTTATAAGAAATACAGTGAAGGATTAGGGTTTATCCATAAAAAAGATATGAATAGGTAATGGTGTTGAGTATAAAAGTGGAATATTTGATTATTATCTTCAGAATCATGGTATTTACCATTAAATTGTTTCACTATATACCCCATAAGGAAACAAATTGTTGAATATAAGAATATAAGTTTAATGTAGATGGTTTAAATGATGGTGATAAATCATGATACCTATCGATAATTCTAAAGACAGGCTATTAGTATAGTGGTTCACATTTAAAATCATTTCTAGTATGGGAAAAATCATTTAATTACTTTTACAAGATCTATCCAAGTTTTAATTATTTAATAGTGTTTGTAAGCCCATGTGCAATCAGGTTTAAATGAGAAAATCTTAAGAAGTTTGAGAATATTGGAGTTGATGGGATCTTTATTGGTTATCCTCCAAATAGAATGGGATACTTTTGTTATAAAAAAGTGATATGTAATATTTTTTATAATGATGATGTAAAGTTATTGGAATACATAAAGAAATAACACATGAAGAAGAAAGTTCCAGAAGTGATAGAGATATAGTTATTTTTCTCAAGTAGCCTAAAGAAGTTTCAAAAAATGATGAAATTTTGGAAGACGTGTAGGATAAAGATTCATATTTATCCATTTCAAGTGATGATGAAAAAAAGAATTCATCTCATATAAGGATGATAAGATAGTTAGTTGTCCAAAACATCATTGTAGGTCATGGAAAGTAAGTTCAAACAAGGATAACTTTGAGTAAAACATCACATACCTCACTATTTTCACAATTTAAACCAAGATATATTGAATAGGACTTGTAGAATCAAGAGTGAGTTGATTCTATAACTAAATATTTGGATCAATTAGAGAATAATGAAACTTCATTTGTGGGACCCAAGATGGAAAACAAAGAAATCATTGGAACTAAATGTGTATTTTGTAATGATTTGAATGAAAAGGGGGAAGTTGTGAGAAACAAAGAAAGACTTGTGTGTAAAGGGTATTCTCAAGTGGAAGGAATTTATTTTTATGATACCTTTACACCAATGTAAGGAATATAAATCATAAGAATTTTTTTATAGCTCAAAGTCAATACAGGATTTTCCAAATGGATTCTAAGTCTTCCTTACTCAATGGTGACTTGGAAGAAGTGGTATATATTGAACAAAATTGAGGATTATTGATTAGTGAAGAATATAATTGTATTTTTACCTTAAATAATTCTTTATATGGGTTGAAATGGTTTCTAGTATCTTAGTATTTTGGGATATATTCTTTCTTGAAGAATTTGAGGTTTAAAAAGGGAAGAGTGGACAGAAACCTCTACATCAAAGATGAGAAAGAGGAGTCCCTCATTATTATTGTTTATGTAGATGATATTATATTTCAAAAAAATTAATAAAGATTTTTTGATTGATTTTATTTAGATATGAATAATTTATTTTAAATATTTATTCTTTTTGAGATGATATATTTTCAAGGTTTACAAATGTCTCAATAGAAAGATCACGTTTTTATTTCTCAAGAAAAGTATGATTGTGATATTCTAAGGAAGTTAGGAATGGAGGATTTAAATATGGTTTTTACACCCATTTCAATGGGAACTAAGTTATATAAATATATTTAAGGAAAGTAATTGTATATAATAGAATTATAGAAGCTTATTTAGAGTTTTTTATATTTGAAAGCACTACTAGAAATTAGACCAATAGAGACCTCCATTGGTGGTCTATGTTGGTCTTTAGAGACTGCATTGAGACCGCCAATGATAGTCTCATTAGGCCCATTGATGTAGGGATACAACGACCGCCAATGGTTGTCTCTATAGGTGATCTATTGATCAGCTGAATAGTGGTTTCTATTAGGTCGAGCGATAGCAACCTCCATTGACAGTCTCTATAGGTGGCCTTAAAATCAACCTATAGTGACCACCATAGGAGGCCGCTAACCTGGGAAATTTTTTTAAAAAAAAATTACAATACTCTTTCTCAAACAGCAGAAACATAGCTAAAATCAGAAGAAGAAAAAAAATTCAAAACAGCATAAAAACTAGGATTCTCAAAAATAATAAATGATAGACATACTTATTCACATATCCAGTGATCCAAACATCTCCAATCCATTCCAATATTCTACTTCAATAAACCTAAAATAAGATACAAAATAAACAACTAAACAAATAAAATGCAAATTGGACATATTTATTCAGTTCGTATATATATATATATATATATATATATATAATAATCAAATTGGGTTGTTAGGTGGTTAGGTTGTTAGGTTGTTAGGCTGTTAGGTCATTAGGTTGTTAGGCCGTTAGGTCATTAGGTCGTTTGGAAATTTGACCAATTGGCCAATCTACATTTAGCCAATTGGCTATCAGGCCATTTGGTCATTCGTCTAATAGGATAATATTCCATTAGTACAATAGCCTAACAGGTCATTAGGCCAATAAGACATTAGTTAATTAGGACAGTAGTCCATTAGGTCGTTCGGTCGTTGGGTTGTTGTTAGGTCGTTGGGTCGTTGTTAGGACGTTGGGCCATTGTTAGGTCGTTGGGATGTTGTTAGGTCGTTGGGCCATTGTTAAGCTGGTGTTAGGCTGTTGGGCCATTGTTAGGCCATTGGGTCGCTGTTAGGTCATTGGGCCAATGTTAGGTCGTTGGGTCGTTGTTTGGCTATTGTGAGGTCGTTGAGCCATTGTTAGTTCATTGGGTCATTGTTAGGTTGTTCAGTCATTCGGCTGTTTATCCTTTAGGGTGTTAGGGCATTAGGGCATTAGGGCATTTGGCTATTAGGTAATTAGGCCATTAGGGTGTTTGTCCATTTGGGAATTTGTGAATTTGGCCAATTGGTCAAGTCTACATTTAGCCAATTGGCCATTAGGACAATAGTCTAATATGTCATTAGGCTATTTGGTAATTAGTACAATATTCTAATATTCTATTAGTCCAATAGGACATTAGGAAATTAGGACATTAAGTAATTAGGACCGTATTCAATTTGTCCAATTTTCCATTTGGTCATTGGTCATTAGGGTGTTGGGGCGTTAGGGCATTAGGGTATTAAGTCTTTAGTGCATTAGGCCATTAGGGAATTAGGGCATTTAGCCATTTGAAAATTTGGCCAATTGGTCAAGTCTTCATTTAGTTAATTGTCCATTAGGCCATTAGACTCACTAATCTATTCTAGTAGGGACCTACTGTGTTGTTCATACGTGATAAGGTGGTTTGAAAAGAGATTCGGACAACCATTCAGCTATGTTCACTTGACATTGAACTATATAGAGTAAGTTTCAGTACTGAATACCCCCTGTACAGCCCCCCTTTCAACCCCCTACAGCCCCCAAACTCCCCATCAGACACCCCCCCCCCCTTAAATCTCCCCCCAGACAGCCCCCCACCCCCAGATATCCCCCACTCCAACCCCCCCCCCACCCCCACCACCACCACCACCAGACATCCCCACTCCCACCCCCCCCCCGGACATCCCCCACCCTAAACAGCCCCCCCCCCCCATACTCACCCCGGATAGCCCCCCACCCTCAGAACCCCCCCCCCCCCCAAAACAACTCCCCCCCAAAAAGTCCCCACACACACACACTCACCCCGGACAGCCCCCACTCCCAACCCCCCTCCCCATCCCCGGACGGCCCCCCACCCCCGGACAACCCCCCCCAGACAACCCCCCCCCCTTCCACACCCTGAACACCCCACCCCACACACACACACACACAAACACACTCACCCCATACAACCCCCCACCCCAACCCCCCCCCCCCACCCATGGACAGTCCCCCCCCTAAAACAAACTCTTCCCAACACTCACCCCAAACAACCCCCCACCCCTGGACGGCCCCCACCCCCAACCCCCCTAGACATCCCCCCCAACTCCCTCGAGACATCCCCCCCCCACCTCCGTACACCCCCCCCCCCCACTCACCCTGGACAGCCCCCCCCCCCACCCTGAACACCCCCCCACACACACACACACACACACTCACCCCAGACAGCCCCCAGCCCCCCACCCCCACCCCCACCCCCGAACATCCCCCCCCCCCCCCCACAATCACCCCGAACATCCCCCCCCCACCCCCGGACAGCCCCCACTCCCAACCCCCCTGGACACCCCCCCCCCCAAAAAAAACTCCCCCAGTACACCCCCCCCCCTCACCACCACACACACCTCCAAGCAGCCCCCACCCCCCCCCACCCCCCGACAGCCCACACTCCCCCCCATCCCCAGACAACCCCCCCCCCCAACAAAACCCCTTCAAATAGCCTTCCCCCCCACAAATACACTCACCTCGGTCAACCCCCCACCCCCGAACATCCCCCACTCCCCCCCCCCCGGACATCCCCCCCTCCACTCACACTCACCCCAGACAGCCCCCAACTCCCCACCCCCAGATTGCCCCACCCCCTACTCACCCCAAACACCCCCCACCCAACCCCCCCCCCCACACACACACACACACTCACCCCAAATAGTACCCCACCCCTGAAGAACTGGTATTAAATTTATATAACTCCTAGTGTAGCATAGTTGTCAACCAGGGTCTTCTCTAAGGAGTACTGATATTAAATTTATTGAAATTCCATTTTATTATTTTTTTATTTTTTATGTTTCAAATAATTATAAGTATAATAGAACAGGGAGTTTAGTTGTGTGTGGTGAAAGGAATAGAATGAAAATACATGTAGGCTAATCTAACATAGATTGAAAATAATGGATATATTCAAGGTGTAATGACCCATTTCATTATAAGATGTGAAGATCTTGAGAAATTTGAAATTTTTTATCCCGAAGAGGGATTCATTTTGAGAATCATGATTTTTATCAAAATTCCAAGGATTTGAACATCTTGGGGGTATTTTGGATATGTATATAGGAGTGGTAGGTGTTATGGGTTCTTATATGGAAAATAGAGTAGGGTTGGGGAGTTTTTATAGTTAAAATTTTAGCAATATGAACCAACCCACCTGGACACCCCCACACTCCCCCTGGTTAGCCCCCACTCCTAACCCCCCCCCCCCCCACCACCACCACCCTGAATAGCCCCCCCCCCCCCACACACACACAAACATCCCCTCATCATCCTCCAATAGTAGATTCATTTTCAATTACACATGTGAAATTTGTCAATTTGATTATTGTCAAATTATAATCAACACCAGATTCAATAACCATGACTCTTAATAGGATAATAGGATAACATTGGTCATTAGGTGAATAGGTCATTTTTTTTCATTTGGGAAAAAGTCCATTAGGCCAATAGGTTGATATGCCATTAGGCCAATAGTATATTAGGTAATTATGACAATAGTCCATATGGACAATTGTTCCATTGGGTCATTAGGTCATTGGGGCCGTTGGGGAATTAGGACCGTTGGGGGCATTAGGTCATTGGGTTATTTGGTCGTTGGGTCATTGGGGCATTGGGCCATTAGGGCATTAGGTCTTTGGGTCATTCGGCCATTGGGGTGTTGGGGAATTGGTCCATTGGGGTGTTAGGCCATTGGGGTGTTGATCCATTGGGGCGTTAGGTCCATTTAGGCCATTAGGGCGTTTGGCCATTTGGGTTTTTGGACTATTCAGACATTCGGGTCGTTAAGCCAATAGGCTAGTAGGCTATTCGTCCCTTAGGAAAATAGGATATTAATCCATTGGGCCATTAATCCATTAGGTCACCTAGCCTAATTCTTATCTTGTAATGGGGATTCTAATAAATTATCTATCATAATAAAATATCCAATTACTGATCATACTCTTAAAATTAAAAAACTTTGGAGTTTTTAAAAACATAAATTATTATAATCTCAAAAAATTCTACATTTAAAGTCTGAATCAATAATATAACATTAATTTAGTAATAAATATAAAATAAACACACCTCATGAATATGCTACATCATGTGTGGTCATGGATACTACCTCCATCCGATGTGTGAGGGGCCAACAACAAATAAAAATTATAAATATTTTAATAATGAAAATAATATAAAGTAAATAAATAAATTCATTATAAAACTGCGTCTTATGATCCCCTGCACCATCACCCAGATTCACATATTCCTGCATTGTTCTAAACATCAGCAATCAATTGCTCATTTTCCTCCTCAGAAGTGAGCAACCGTGCCTCAAAATCTGATAGTTGTTGTTTTATCTGAGCAACAGCAGTACTGACAACCTCAATGCATGATTTTACAGAATGAGGAATCTTTGTTCCATAGTTCAAACTATATACATGCCCATCATGACCAAAAATGTGATGGAATATCTCATTTTTTTACATGGGAAGCTGTTCTAACTCATCTTCAAATTGAGTTTGTTCAATATTTAAATATATATAACATATATATGCTTTATATACAGATTCATGTAAGTATTGGTAATGAGTACAACCACTTACTATAAGATCCTAAGCCTCTCGATCATTTCAATCACGAGTTCTCAACCACACAAACATTTTATTAGTCGGTGCACCTTTCTCCCATAATGAACAGTATACTAATAAAATATAAAAATATAATAGAAAACCATATTAAATAATAAAATTAAAAAATGAATAATAAATACATCATGTTGGATCTGAGACGCATGATGATTCCTGATCTTGTGGAGGTGGTCCCTGCAACTCTCAATTCTCAGAATGGAGTGCTAACACCTCCTACATTCAATTAATTCAAATTTAAAACAAATATAATGTCAGCACATTTTTGAAAATATATATACCAAAATAAATATACTAACTACAACAGCCTTATTAGACCAATATTAAAACTAACTCATGCCACTGATATGGGAGAAAACCTCTCGGGACTTTTTCCAGAATGTCTGGGGCACCCACATTTGGTACCCAGTGCTCCCTCTTAATTTTACCTTTAAAATATTTCCACATATTACTAAATTTTCCCATACAAAACGGCCAAAACTCATCAGGGAACACTTTAAGATTATTCTATTTAAGAAAAAAATCACACATGTTAGTATTTTTTTAAACATAGGAAATAAACTAAAATGGTCTTCTTACTTGAACTTCCCTCCAAAGATGATATAATGTATCCTGAGGGATAGAAGCACAGTCATGTGTGGTCAATGGAAATTTATGTGGGTTGCATATGATATGACCCAGCTAACAGATAAATGTAGGGGAAATTGGTCCAGAAGGATGAAATCTCTCATCAAATGAAACATCAAAGGTTTTTTTGGAATTCCATGATGAAATGACATGACCAGGGGCCTCTCTTACGAGAGGAAGAGAGGTCGAGTCTGATTCTTTTTGAAAATAGTTTTATACATAATTTGATAGATGTGAATATATATATATACATACATATATAATAATATATATATATATATATATTACATAAAAAATAAACATAGTTACATTCAAACATACCTCGACCCTGAGACATAGATGGGCTCAGACGGATAATGTGGATGTGTTGCCTATTTCCCCCTTGACATGCATGTAGTCATAGAAAACATTAGTAAGGGGACCATTAAAAGTGTCAAAAAGATAAATTGGATTTTTTTTTAAAAAAATCTAAATTTTAAAGTTGTTAATAAAACAAAAATGGATAGAATAATTAGTTGTAAATGGATTTTAAAAAATAAGAAACTTAACAGAACATAAATAAATTTTTGTACAAAAAAAGGCTTGTATTTATAGGGTTCTTTTAATGTGAAGTGATTTACTATACGTGGACTATTTTACCTAGTTATTAAAAATTCATATAATATAATACTTCTTAGCTTTTTCAATAGA